>JAZAYU010000218.1:28544-262436 GCA_038501625.1 Corbicula japonica
AAAATTGCAGAGGGAGAAAGAGACATTTCACTGTAGACCACTGACATTCTTTGAATTAAAAAATCAGTGAACCCTTTGTTTTGTTGTGTTTGACAGGCTGCAAGTATATGCCAAATATTCCCCCTTTCCTTTGTTCGCGTCGCAATTTTCCCCCTCCAAAGGGCTGCGACCCCCTTCCCCCAAAAGTGAAAAAAAACACTGGTTTCTAATATTGATCAAGTATTTTGTTTGTTCATGGTGTATATGCCTATTTAACTTCTGTACATATATCAGTGCTGTGCCCTTTCAACAACTCAGTGTACATTTTCAGTGTTGTAGTATCGTTTACATGTCGGTCTAGTTCATGGTCAGGTCTAGTAGATTTTCAAAGTAACTGGACCACTGGTCCAGTTATTGAAAAAGTTAACGTCGAACCCTGCACCGAGATTTTTCGTACCTAAAATGCCGAAAAAAATTGCCGGTCAGCCGGACCGAAAAATTCACAAAACTGCCGGACCGCAGCAAATTTTTCCGGACATGACCGGCGGTCGGATGCCTTTTCGCAAAGACTGAGCTTACATACAGTGTCTTTGTCATCATCAGATCTATCATCTAACAGTAACCAGGCTGGTAATTATGCTTGATCGAGCTTATAAGCGAGATCGGGCTTAGTAAGCCCGATCTAGCTTATACTTTTCAATAGAAAATGACAAACCAAGGTACATATAATGTCAGTTCGGGCTGTTTACGTCAATGGCGCAAGCTAAAAGAACTACATTGTGTACAGTTTTGCGGCCCCTTTCGGACCCAATTCACATTTTCTACTTTCATTTAACAGTTTAATGCGCAAATGAAGTTAAATATTACCTTTTTTACATATGTAGCGTATAGCAGGTTTTCACATCGGCAAGTATTTTCTCATTTTTGGTTATAATTCATCTGTTCTTCGTCTACCGCCGCCATTTTGGTTGATGTGTTGTCTAAGATATTTCCTAATACAGTGTAAAATGTTGTTGTCAGCATCACTTCTCTTAAAGCAGTCGTCAATAAAAGTATAGGTTGTGTGAAAAGTTTTTATATATAAATTATAGTGTTGAACACAACTATTGAATTGGTCCTGGACACTATATATGCAAATAAAAATAAATTCAAAAACCGCTTTTGTTGTTTATTATAGTTTTATATAAAGATATCTCTATATATGTAACTATTAACGTGTGTAACAAGTTTCAAACTTACTTCTGAAATGAACATACACTTCTAAATATATACTTTTAACCCTATATAGATGTTTCTGTTTCTACCAATGTATCTGTAATTTTCCAAACTGTTCGGCGTGAATGGGTATTTGTGTACATGTAGTAACGTTTACGTAGTGGACTCCACAAAGAATATTTCTGAAAATGTCTAGTGAAGTAAGTGATTATGTTATTAACTGTTTTATTCAACAGAGAGAAAGAAAGAGCGAGAGAAATATTCATATACTTCTAATGAAGTAAAATTAAACCGACTTTGGTCTTAAGTTTTAGACATAAACTAAATGTTATTTCAGTTGGAACCAAAGACAATATGCTGGAATTTTATAAAGAGGTCGTTCAAGCTTTAGATTAAGCTTCAAATGGAGAAAATAGTAAAATTTCTTTACACTATTCTTGATGGTTTCAGCCTTTTTAGTCTTGTTATTGATCTTTTCTTCGCATCTTTGACGTAAAAATAAGATATTTTGCCAGTGTGGTGTTGTTTAGCGTGGAAAAGTTGTCCCTTGTAATTTTTACCTGGGTTTGGCTGTTATTCATTGTTATTATTGCCTCAATATAAACCTGGTCCTATTATATAAATAAGATTTGCAAATATTTATATTTCATGTAAAACTTTTAATAATTTTTGTATAAAATCATACTTGAATGCAATCATATTTTTCACAGATACTGACATTAAAAGCGATGACATTATGTAATAATCTTCATTGGAACATGGAAAAGTATGGCTGCTATTTATTGAAATATATAAAAGTTTTAAACAACTTACTTTCATTTTGGAATAATATGGATGTCACAAACGTTTCACTGTTCATGGTGTCAACATCAGAATTTGCAAAATACCCAGCGAAATGTTTATATTATATCGGTATAATTTACCGCTAGGAAATCGTGGAAAGTTAACAAATGTTTACTTTAAAATAACCAGTGTTCAATGATGACAATTGAAGCAGCATAATCCAAACATGATGTAAACTGTGTAAAATAAAAGCAAAAAGTAACTTTTAAAATAACTATTCCTGTCATAAGATTATTATACAGAAACAAATATTGGTTTCTATTTCGTTTGCTGTGTGCATCCGTATTCGAACGTATTTTATCACTCAATGATATTTTCAAACAACCGGTACCTAAAGTTGCTGCAACAAGAAGATGCTGACAATAAAGTGTTTTCGGCTACTCGTTATTGTTTTAGTCTATTGAATGTCCAAAATGGTGCCGACAGGAAGTTTAGAAGAATTATCGCTGAAAATGAGAAAATACTGGCCAATGTGAAAACCTGCTATATGCTACATATGTAAAAAAGGTAATATTTAACTTTATTTGCGCATTAACCTGTTAAATGAAAGTAGAAAATGTGAATTGGGTCCGAAAGGGGCCGCAAAACTGTACACAATGTAGTTCTTTAAGCTTGCGCCGTTACTTAAGGACTAAGTTATTCATGAATTCTCATCATGGCTTCAAGAAAAGTCTGGTAATAAAAAAATGAAAATTACCAGTAATTTATAGTAATTTGAGCTTTTCCTTATGTCAAAATAAAAGAAAAGAGTAAGTGCTACAAAGAATTGAGAAAAAAGATGAACAAAATCTATTTATTCTATGGAAAAAAGGACTTTAGTCAGTGTTATTTTCCATGCAAGTTTTCATATATACTACAAAAAAGCAATTAAAAATAAATATGAAAGTAAGATAGTACAGACCTCCTTACAGATGCACTAAGAGTTAATTTTTTAAGTTAATTCTTATCTTGACTGAAATCCTCCCATTAAAATATCCATGTTTACTAAAATTCAGAAATCCACCATTGACAACTTTACACAAGAAAGTAGTGCAAACAGTAAGTAATATAAAGTATGGTGTCAATACTGGACACAGGTAATGGAAAGTACACTAAACATAACAGATAGTAATTTAAATGTAAAATGTATACTGAAAGTGTGTGATAACTGATAATGTTCTGTCTCAATTTTATATGATGAGATGCATAATAATATATGATAATCCAAATAAAAAAAACATATTCAAGCTGTAGCATGTGGTTATGCTCATATAATAAAACAAAAAGGTAGTAACTGTGCTACAAATACCATTAATTTTATTGCCCGAATAGTGAAAAACTTATTTCTGTAGTATTAAATGTTGTAAAAATATAACATGTCATCGATTTTGTTTTTGATATGCTGCTATAAGCTTAACAATATCCAAGTTTTTGAATTACAAGTGTTATGAAGTTCCAGTTATTTCATAACATTAAAAGCTTATTATAAGATTATGGGATAGGATTCTTGATTAAGTTTTGTCAAATAAAGATTTTCCACTTCATATGAACAGTATTCTCCTTTGTAAAGCACATGGTAAACTTCATTTGGTGAATGGTCTTGTCCTTTTTTATATCATGAATAGTGCCTACAAAGATGTTTTTGTAGGTCAAATACTTTAATGAATAATAAAAATTACTAACATCATATTTTAAAATGTGTAATCTTCAAGACATAATTTAATTAAGTATACATAATCACAAGCGTATGTGATCATTGCATGAAATGGAAACACGGAGCTCAATCGAAGCATAATTGTATTAAACGTGGTCCTTTTACGGACGCCGTACTTTCATATCACGAAAAAATCGTGGGTAATTTTTGTGTACACTAAGAATGTAAACAACGGTGACCCTCACTAGAAAATGGTAATAAACTATGTTGACGTACACGATCGCACAATAATTGTGAAGAAATGTGCATTTATTACATACACAAACTGTCATTGCAACAATAAACTCACCTAAAGTTAAAAAAAACAGCATTATTTCCTACTTTCACTTTACTTCCACGACCGGACGTTCAAAAAACGGAAGTCAAAGGGAAATAACACTGGAGAAAATAGTTCGCACGTGGCAACAAAATATTCCACACTTACATAAATAAAACCTAAACAATCAAAATGACTGACAGAAAAAATATAGTTAATATTAGAAATTCATAAGTTATCAGTAAGTTTGCCAAAAAATGCGATATTTTAAATGATGTTCGTTTCGCTCATTAACACAAATATTGGTGATTAGTCCCTTACTTCCGCAAAGCTGTGTTGATGAAAATGTTTTATTTACACATCTGAAATTTAAGGCAGATTATGAATGATCGACGAAAGATAAAGACGATCGATTGGTAGGCAACAAAATTTTAACCATTGTTCTCTATGATGGATTGTGTTTCTGGGGATGTCATGTTGTATTAACAACCCAAGAACGCGATTATTTTCGTGGGTGTCAAAACAAAGATGGACGCCCTAGTTTTTCTTGCAGTTTAGTGGGTTCGTTTATGGGATATAAGATATTTCAAAAATATATTTAAATATAAGTCTCAGTGCATCTACAGTAATATCGTGGCATTCCAAGTATGCTTTTACTTTCAGAAAATATTGGTCAGAGTAAAAGAAAACTTGCACAGAAAATTGCATATTTATTTCTGTATTCACATGTCATGTGCAACACCAATGCTAATATGCCTATGCTTAAAGGTTACTGGCAGTGAGATTTATAAAATATTATAACATTTTTCAACAATGCCCTTTTATATCTCAAGATTTTATACATTGGTGCCAACAGTACAGTTTTCTTATTTCAACAATTACATAGTCCTTAAACAGCCCGAACTGACATTATATGTACCTTGGTTTGTCATTTTCTATTGAAATGTATAAGCTAGAACGGGCTTACTAAGCCCGATCTAGCTTTTAAGCTCGATCAAGCATAATTGCCAGCCTGGTAACAGTTTGTTAGATCTGATTTAAGTGAGATTGGTCCATACTCTACCATACAACAGAAAATTAGGTGTAAACAAACCTTTTGGAAAATTAACAATGTAAGTTGTGCTGCCCCACAATCCATTAGGAGGATGTAGGGAGCCATTTGACAGTCTTATCCCTCTCAGTCCTCCCGTTTCTGAGCGATATTTTAGTCCACACGCTCCCGGAAACTGAGCGACCAAAGACGTCAATAGAAGCGTGCCATCATGATCTCCGCCATCGTCTTCGGTCGGAATTTCAATAGCTTCTTCATTTTCGTCATCGGTTACTCGTACAAATGCAGACATGCTTAAAAATATTCTATCAAAATATTGCTGTTATCGTATATATATTTTTCTGTCACAAATGGCGTTCGCGGTAGCATTGATTTGTTTGAAAGAATATGTTTCAACAGTTTTGACTTTTAATCGAACTTTCGTCCGTTTATGACCTCTGTGACAGTACATACTAAAAGATTACAAGAGAAAATGCTATTCCGAAAACAAGAATAAATTACATGCGGATGTTAAAGAACACACAGGGGTAACATAGTTATACGGATAAAGAACAAGTAACATTGTGGTAACCAATGACAAGGGTTGACCTGGTTACTCAGAAAATGATGGTTAGATAATTAGAGAGTAATATCTTATGAATTCAAGCATTATGTTTGTACAGTAATGCATCATTTATCATATATCTTTTAGTTGATAATGCTCAGTTTCATATAAATTCCTTCAAATAAACAGCGTTCTTATTTATGAACACTGCCAACATTAATCCGCCGGTTGCATTGCAAGTAATGTTTATGCTGAATATACCAACAATCAAAGACAGTGTTTTTATTTAGAAATGAGAAGAAACTTTATAATGGTTACCTAAAAATGAACAAGTAAACTACTAAAGACATACAGGGTACTGAGGTTAGATTTCACAAAAAGTTCTTTTCGGAACATAGTTAATAACCTGACTAATCCAACCCGGCCGGCCGTTGCCAAAGACATAGAATAAATCACCCCAATATACTAAAGCCGAACTGACTTAAATTTACACATGTGTTCATGTTGTGCAGAGGTACTCTTTCTTAGTTATATATCCTGATATGCATACATTGTATTTCACTTTTTTTGAAACCGAAAGTAGACTTGATTGGGAGTGATTCCCGAATTTCTTTAAATTAAGGAAAATTAACTTCGTAAATTAAGGAAAACCTTTTGCAAGTTTTATCGCCGATACCCAGATTTAATTAAAACATACAGGTGCAGTTTAAAATCACTACTGCATTGAGGTATTTCACAGCCAGTTTTTTAATGGGGATTTAATTTATAAACTTAAGAAAATAAAAGGCAATATTAATTTTCCCCAGTTATTCGTAAACACCATCTGTAAATTCAAAAAAAAAAAGTGACCAACATCATATTCTACAGCGCTTTGCAGGCCTTGTGGTTAACCCATCTACAGTTGATGACTATGCTTACCTGTTTGGTTGCGCGACGGTGGCAGGGGTTTGAGAGTTTATGAAGGCTACTTGTACTTGCTTTGTGATATGATAACCTGTTGTGGCAAGTGTGAGGTTGGTGCACCCTAGAAGCTGGTTTAAACCCCCAGCGGCAAATTGTTTTGCCACTGACTGTTCCTAGGCGGCAACACCCGGGTTCTCACTTTCGTTAATTGTTTGTGACGTCCATTTTGAAACTGATTATTGCAATAACATGCTCTCTTTTCCTCCCTACTTTTTGGCTGTGTTGGAAGGCTGTGTCTGCTGGATGTGGCAATTCATGATATGCATATTTTACTCTCTTTTTTTTTTAAACACAAAAGTCATTTTGTGATATCGCCACAACATATTGAGACAATGTGCAACGCACATGTTTGAACTGTGCTGGCTCAAGGTCTAGGTCACACATAATTTTAAATTGAATTTTATGAGTTTATTAGACTTTCTTAGAAGTTTATAAATTAAAAATTTCTGTGAAAACAACAAAAACAAAACAATGTTAAAAACATTAAAAAATTAAAGCAATGGTACTATTTACTGTTTAATTATTGGACGCAAAAATTCCATAAGGGCCATACATTTATTGCATATATAATTAATTTTATTTTTACTTTTTTCCTATAATTTTTATTTTATGCTTTAATATAACAAACAAAATTAATTTAGTGATACAAGAATATTCAGAAATTTACACAGAAACGCTATGTACATGTATAAAGTATCATCAACACCAACTCTACTGCATGGTTACTGATAAACCTTGTTAAATAAACATTCGCCTCCTGCGAATTTATGCAATAAGAGAAGGTTAATAGGGTCATGCGGTCAAATTAAGGGCACTTCTCGACAGTTGCGTAGAAATTAAAAAGTTGAAATTTGCTGCATGGTTACGGGAAAACGATTACCAGTAGTCTAGTATACGTAATTAGAACTATTAAGCGGCTTAAACTGTTTGCAGAGCCAGATTTAATAAACTGATATTTATCATTCTGAAGTATCTCAAGTTTCTATAAACAAACATTATATGCCCATGAATTATTATGTTTATACTAGTGTTGATTAGCAGAGATCCTTTGGATCTACTTGAAAAAAATCAAACCATACCAACATCTCCTGTTACAGGAGAGTTTCATAATAATAGTTTAAGAGATTGTATGTAGATGTACGAGTAGATGGGGCGTTACCAGTGGCGTAGCTACTATTAGGCCTTGTATGCCTGGACTTACAAGTTGGACAAGAAAATGAAATGGTGGGATGGTAGCGGGTACAAACCGTTTGGTCGAATCAATTGTGTCTTTGGCGTTGATTTGTTTTCTGGGGCATTGAATCGAATTCATATATTTTTTTTGTTTTGATAATTTTCCTTTCATTTTTGCATTTTTAATCTCCACTTGTTTCCGGCTTCTGGGGGAGGGGCCCCAGACCCCTTTACCAAGGGACAAGTGCCCCTTGGAACCCCTTGTATGGGCCTACAACTTGAACAAAGCTGGCTACGCCTCTGGTTACAAGCTAGCAGTTCGTAATCACATATTTGCAGGTGTCTTAAGATTCCACTTGATAAAATGGAAATGTTTACTATTTACTAGTATTTAGTATTTACATTTCTCATAAGTAGACAGTCTACAACCCTTTAGTGCATTCAAGAGATATTCTTTAATATGTTTGTTACAGTTGGATGGAAACGGGCATTTACGTAAGGAAGAATTATGACAGGTCATCACTAATGAATTTTCACATGCATGTTGCCATACATTGTTGTTTTAGCTTAATATCTCATAGATAAAAGATTTCCAAAGAAATTATAAAATAAGGATCGAGCATAAAAATTTGTCACAAGTGTAACATAATAAGGAACAACATATTATTAACCAAATCATAACAGAACTGATCTTATGGCACTAATTGTTTTGGAGACAAGCATGGTGTAAGTCTTCTTATTCTAAACTCAGACTTCTTACACATGAATCCATGGATTGACGACACCTTTTGTTAGAATCCATTGAACTTGTAATACTCTAGCGTGTAACTTAATAATGTTCCCTACTGATAGATCATCATTAATTCTCAGCAGGTCATTAATTGATCCTCCCAGCAATTTTTCCAGATGTTTTACGAAAAACAAGGTATAACAATGTAGTACACAAGCATGGTGATTTTCTTTTCTTTTAATGAAAAATGAACTTCCAGTTTCACAATTTTGCAGTTTGATCTAATGATTAAGCTAGAAACATTAGCATTTTAAATAGTCTACAAGTATTCTAAAAAACTTATAATTAATATTTGTTTTAAATGACACGTTGTATTTAAGTAATCCGTAACCTCTCACTGAACAGCAAAAAAAGGAAATAAAATATGAATATTTACTTTTTACATTTTTTTATTGAAATAAGGACTGATGAAGCAGTTTGCATTAAAAAGACTTTGAACATTTTTAATTTGTCACAAAAGTGACCAGCAAAGTAAATTTACAACTGCTCGTTTCTTGCTTACTGTATATCTTTACTAAGTTTCTTTTCTTATTATTACAGACAATTTTTAGGATTGAAAAGATATTGCATTATAAAAAGCTTTTGCTTTGGATAATATTGAGAACAGTCTGTAGACTAGCCATTTAGGCGGCAGTAAAGGGGTTTTTCATATATCGCTAAACCGAAGAATCACAGCTGACACGACAAGTCCACTTGCTCCCTACTAGCACAAACCTGAAACATAAAAGGCACATAACTGACATCACAATGACATTCACTTTATGAAAACAAAGCAAAATAAAATTTAAAACATACCAATTAAATTTTAAGCAACATTAACTTTCTAATTTTGGTCGCGAAAACTGGTCTTTCGACGAGGCAAAATTTCAAACATTCTTCGGTCCACAGCTTTCTTATTGCCAACAACCAAAAAAAATGCTTGCCACTTACACATTGTAAATTCCCGACTGTTTCATTAAATCATACTCAATATATGTATTAACAAACAAGATTTTGCACAACCCACACTTGTTTGTATGCCCCTGGAGAATTACAAGTTAAACTGAAGACGGAGCCAGAAATGTATAGTTTCGCAGCACCTGTCTCACATGGAAAGTGTCAATGTCAAAAAGAGCATGTCAGACAAATTTTTGGGACCCTAGCTACACATGTGAAACTGCAAATATAGCATCTAAAAATATTTTAAAGTGCCATGAAGCATACAGTTTGCCCACTTACCTATTGTCTTCAAATTTGACCGGGGCCAATTCGCATCTATGGCTAAAAATTCTTTACTGATACCTTATTAAATGTTTTAATCCTTTTCTGTTTTCCAAGCCAGGTTTAGCTGTTTGTCAACTCCTGACCTTAAAGTCTTTTAAAAGTATGAATTGCATTTATCTGTACATTAACATTTGAAATCAATTTATATTGCATCAAACATAGGAACATAATAGAAAGAAACAGCATTGAAACTGCATGCTTACATCGGCGTCGTCATATATCATAGTTGGATAAGAGGTCTGCGTTTTCTGGACGAGAATTTCTCTTAAGTCTGAAGTCTGAAATCATCCTTGCCGTCTGATCTGAATATGCACTGTTCGCATTTTGGTCAGAAATAAATCCAAAAGCGAACAGTGAAGATCGTGATCAGATGGCACTGATGTGACGGCAAACCTGGATCTACACATATAAGAGTATCTGTAGAGGAAAGGATGAACTTAATTTTAATTCAGCACGCTTGCCAAAAATTTTCATTATAATAATCCGGAGATTATGTCTGAATGTGTTGATGATGACGACGATGATGATTTTGTTGTTTGTTGTTGTTCTTTAAATGTCATGTTGTTGCTGTAAACTTTGACTGTGATTTAACAAAAATGATGATGTTGGTGTTGTTGATTTAATGTCTTGTTGCTGTTGTTAACTATGATTGTGACAGACAAACATGATGATGATGATGTACTTTTGTTTAAATTTTCCGGCCAGTTTATAGATGGTTTATACATCATGGGTGGTTTCAATATTCCAGCCAATATAGATTTGGATATAACTGGTGTTCAATCACCCCAAGGATATATTTTCTGCTTTTTAAATTTTGCCTTTGGCGTTACTTTGATCCCTTCTCTTCGTCTCTCTCTGTGTCTCTGTCTCTCTCACACTCTCTGTCTGTCTGTCTGTCTGTTCTCTTTACTTACGCCCATTGTTTTCTCGTTTAGGACAAACCTATTCGTTTATCTGGGGACCTTATGCCGCTGAACATTGAATGGTATTAATCAGAAAATACCGCATGGAAGGTTCCATGTTCACCGCTATATGTTTTACACCATCGTTTGGGATGAATCAAAATTGTATTGTTTATTGGTGTAAATATCGAGTTGCCCTCAACCAGGGGCTAGACGGCGTGGACAGTACTATGCATTTCCATTACTGCCCATTAACAGGCTCAATCAAACCGAGTGTGCAATTTTTTTCATATTGTGTTCGGTGGCTATCATAATTTCCTTTTAAGTCTTGGAAAAGCTTTACTAGAAAATGCTATGAATCAGATATCTAAGCTATGGGCCTCGTATTTTCCATGTTCACCGCTATAGCTTTTTTACAATCTCTCTATATCTAAAAACGATTGCTTAACTTAATTGGCTGATGAACAGCATCAAACATTTTGAAATTCATAAATTTGTGCGTTGGAGATATATCCGAAGTTTAGGAAGCTATAAAATGCAGAAAAGAAACTTGATTCTTTTTTAGGTTAACACTGCCTGAACTCCAATATTATAAAAATAGATGAAAATAGGACTGCACCCTGCAGTGAAAATGAAATGCATTTATAAATTGATTCAGAGCCTTTATTTCATTTTATTTTAATATTATTATAAACGTTCATTCATAAAACTTTTAGGCCGCCAACTTCACAAAATTATGAAATCACAAAATGAGTTCTACTTCATTTAATCGGGTTATGTACGCTGCAGTGTACGTGAAATGCCTTTTGAATTTGATTTAAAGCCTTTATTTTATTTAATAATAAACTTTTATTCATCAGACATTTAGGCCGCCAGGCCGCCAAATTCACGTCGCTAGGACTCTACGCCGCTAGACCGCCAACTTTATGCCGCTAGGCCGCCAAGTTCACAGATCTTCTGAATTCTTAGCAGTTTTTGATTATTCAAAAATAAAATCTGTCACCTATCTATATTTCATAAATGTTATTTGTAAAGAAGATTTGCTTATTATTGAAATGTTTCGGGTGAATGATTTTTGGATTATAAATCTTTTCTTTTTATATTTTAATAAAGGTTACCATTGTGTTAAAAACATGATAATTCTGCCAAAACATGAAATTAATGAAATTATGTTTATTTACCAATAAGGTCTCCTTAGTGACCGGCACATGCATATAATGAACACATAAAGATTCTAAGTTATACATGAACAATTACAAACTATGTGCATGCGGAATCTCGTGTGTGACAAATTCTTTCGAACTATTTTGTTAATTTTATAATAACTTGGACACTGTTACTTTCTAGGTAAAAAGAAAATACAATTTATAAAAAAGAGAGTTTTTCTCTTATTCTCTTACTTAACTTAACCTGTGACTAACATGCGCTTGTGATGTGACGAAGAATTTAGCTTCGATGCAGTGGATATGCGATCTTGTTTCTCAAATACTTAAATTGCTTATGTCGTTTTACCAATATATGTTTAAATTAACATCTATTTTGTAAAGTGTTAGAATTCGAAATTCGAACAATCAAATGTCTGCATCCACAAAGCCATGGTACATGTACTAGTGTTGTACCATTCGCGGAACCGGAAAGTCATGAAAGTGCTCTTATAAAATAAAGTAAATATGTTATACATGTATAACATTATAAACGCAGGCCACATAATACTTCAAGAAATTAAGTTGTTTGAAACTGATTTACTGATAGTTTAAAAAATGAGTTTGAAAATTTACATAAACCATAAGCTGTGGCCGCAGGAGCCGCAGTCGCCGCCCTAAGACGGTTGGCGCTTATGCAATGCAATAAACAGTAAAAACGTGTCAAGATCGTCATTTTATTCACATGAAAATCTTTATCGGCTTAGCTTATTCACAGACCACGTCCAGGAAACATTGATGTTTAATCGCATCACACTAAACCTTACATTTGTGGGGCCTTAAATACCACCTGGCGACATGTACTCGATAGTAATTTCTAAAAATTGTAAGGCGAGGCTATAACGTAGGCGCTCAAGTATTGGTATGTCAATAACGCTCAAGTATTGGGAAATAGCGTTTTCGTTTTGTTAGCCGTTCTGTTATTGGCTAGAAAATTTCTATGCAGTGGGTCAAAAATAATATAGGTGCACCTACAATTTTTATAGGTGCACCTTTTCTTTTTAAAGGTGCACCTATATTTATAGGTGCACCTATACCTTGAAATGGAGGTGCACCTATATTTATAGGTGCAACTATACCTTGAAATGGAGGTGCACCTATAAATTATAGGTGCACCTATAAAAAGTATAGGTGCACCTATAAAAAGTATGATTGCACCTATAAAAATTGTAGGTGCACCTATATTTGAAATCTTTTGACCCAAATGGTATACCATAGAGTTCTTTCACATTGTTACCTCCCCTTAGCGCTCTCTAAAATTGAAGAGCATATTTAGTCGATAAATGCACGCGAGGGGGCATCGTTTACTATTGTTCATATGTCTAAGTGATTATAAAATTAAGAACATGTTGAATAATCATTTCAAATTTATAAATAAGTAAGTTCAGTCAAACAACGAAGAATAAAAAAAAACGTTATGTTCATTTACAAGCATATCAAGAAAGTTTATGCGCATTTTAAACATTGTTTATCGCGGTATTTTCAGGACGCGAGTATCCAACGGATTTGTTTGGGTTTTTTATGAAAATACACACGTGAATTGTGTTTACTAAAAATAAATCTGTATAATTGACAATTCAGACGAACATTATCGGACATTTTACCGTTTTACGGCATTTTTTTGTAACGCTATAATTTATAGTGGAATGAGACATAATTATATTCTTATGTAGCTCGTCGGCGACTAGGTTGATATGTGTTTGCGTGTTTTGCTTTTGAGAAAAAATATTACGTATTTACATAATAGGATGATTCCAGCTCAACCCGAGAAATCGTTAAAGGTTACACTACAGTAATTCAGGTGGCTCGGGAACCAGTCAATTTTGTCTAGGGTTTGTGCGGACCATTAGATAAAGTAATTCTGTGATTGGTTGAAAATGCAAAAGCAGAATAAAAAATATTAAATAGCTATGTGAAAATGCACAGTGTATAGGAGAAGTTGAAACAAAACATTTGCATTTTTATTTTGAGTGTATGAAAATTTTTATCTTTAAAAATGGGTATTATTTTGGACAAAGTGAAACTGAAAGTGGCGCAAATCTGAGGGTGGTGGTATTCCAGTGCATGTCGCGAAAAAGTTTACTGGTTACGCTATATTTTTGTTGTGTTTTTATGATGTCTCTAGTTTAGTTTTATTTGCAAAAGTAAGATTTTAAGGCCTTGACCCAATAGCTAATTCAGAATAGGAGATGAAGCTATACTGGGAGTCTATGGGAAATGAATTACTGTAGTCTAACCTAAATATAAAACTGAAAGTCATGGACTGTCTTCTTAAGATGCCAAATTTGAAATAGATATTGCCATCAGTTGGTATGTAGTCAGTTTCAAGACAAATTTGGAGTGTTTCTGAACAATTTTATGGAATCACATAGGTAAATAATTGTCAGAAGTCTTGATTTTGGCAATGGGATACTGAAATAGGTACAGTTTGCATATTCATCCAATGAGAGGTGTTGGTAGCATTTCAGAGAAGCACTTTTATTTTCTTATATTTCAATAACAGCTTGGACATGGAATATTTGTGCATAGAAATATGTCGCGTATTCATATGTATGTTTCTTTTCCTGCGTAACATTGGCAGGTTTTCGCTGAAAGTAGGTTGTCGGCTGAAGTTCACCATTTAGCGGTTAGTAAAGAAGTATGGAATTTTTGCCATTATTGCCATTTAAGATGCACATTTTGATGTAGCTTATATCTTTTTAAGCATGAAAATCTGCCTTATTCACATACATAATACTGCAGTGCCTATGAAAAAGCCAGTTCATTAAGCATAATGCTGCTGATGGGTTCACTATGGCCTTATGGAACTTAAGAGTTGTGTTTCAGAATTAGGAATTACAAAAACCTTGCAAGAAAATGTGAATCTAGAGGTCAAAAACTGTCTAACTGATAATCAAATTGGATCATTTTAGTTACAAATCATCATTTTAAACAAAAATCTCAAGTCAAAATAATCAAAACCTTGTAAATCACTGCTAGACCCTGTAAAATATGGCAATTCAGTTTTTATGAATTACCTCCCTTTACAATAAATAGTTATCAGTGGATATTCAGACAGCTCTCAGAAGTGTTTTTGACTACTTTGCACTGAAAAATGCCCTGTTTATAAGTATTTTATTTTATTTCTAGACATAAATGGCATTTTAACAGGGTTATTAAGCAATAATGGGTACAGTATAAGATTTTGAGTCAAGGATGACTCAAATAAAGCTCATTTCTGAAGGATTTTGTAGACAGTAGTGTGATTATAAGCAAATGGCTGTGTCTGTGGTTGGAGATTTCCTTATTTTCAGTACATATTTTACATAATTTATGCTAAATTGCATATCTTTTGACATTTTAGGATCATAAAATATGCAAATTGAGGTGCCAAAAGTGCCCTATAGGTAAATTTTAGCCTGTTTTTCCTTGGTCTAGCTCTCCATATTTGCTATGACTGTCATCTTGTGTTGCTGATATAGACTTAAACAGTATTCTTTTCACATATAATTGTGTTTACATGTAATCTTGAAGTCATATTCAGTTGGATAATAACTTAAGGCAGTACTACAGGATCAGGAAAACAGTAAAAATGTTAAAATTCTTGATTTTGAAGAGGGGGTGGGGAAACAAAATTAGCTCTGTGTTAAAGACTATTAAGGCCAAGCAAAAAAATGTTGGTGCATTATGTGACACACATGTTGACATCTTCATTGTAGAAGTAATATAGCATTTGTATGAAAAATATAATTTTCCTGAATTTTTGTGTACCACTTTTCATAACTAAAATCACAGGAAATTTATTGCAGGAAATTGGGCTTATCAGCTTGCATTTGATTTCAGTTTGTGGGTAAAGTATGGGATAATGAAAGACAAAAAAGTGGTTTTAGTGTTCAGAATAATTTATTTATTTGGATAAAACAGAATAAAGTCATTATAACAAGTAAGCCATGCATCTTTAGGTTACACTACAGTAATTCAGGTGGCTCGGGAACCAGTCAATTTTGTCTAGGGTTTGTGCGGACCATTAGATAAAGTAATTCTGTGATTGGTTGAAAATGCAAAAGCAGAATAAAAAATATTAAATAGCTATGTGAAAATGCACAGTGTATAGGAGAAGTTGAAACAAAACATTTGCATTTTTATTTTGAGTGTATGAAAATTTTTATCTTTAAAAATGGGTATTATTTTGGACAAAGTGAAACTGAAAGTGGCGCAAATCTGAGGGTGGTGGTATTCCAGTGCATGTCGCGAAAAAGTTTACTGGTTACGCTATATTTTTGTTGTGTTTTTATGATGTCTCTAGTTTAGTTTTATTTGCAAAAGTAAGATTTTAAGGCCTTGACCCAATAGCTAATTCAGAATAGGAGATGAAGCTATACTGGGAGTCTATGGGAAATGAATTACTGTAGTCTAACCTAAATATAAAACTGAAAGTCATGGACTGTCTTCTTAAGATGCCAAATTTGAAATAGATATTGCCATCAGTTGGTATGTAGTCAGTTTCAAGACAAATTTGGAGTGTTTCTGAACAATTTTATGGAATCACATAGGTAAATAATTGTCAGAAGTCTTGATTTTGGCAATGGGATACTGAAATAGGTACAGTTTGCATATTCATCCAATGAGAGGTGTTGGTAGCATTTCAGAGAAGCACTTTTATTTTCTTATATTTCAATAACAGCTTGGACATGGAATATTTGTGCATAGAAATATGTCGCGTATTCATATGTATGTTTCTTTTCCTGCGTAACATTGGCAGGTTTTCGCTGAAAGTAGGTTGTCGGCTGAAGTTCACCATTTAGCGGTTAGTAAAGAAGTATGGAATTTTTGCCATTATTGCCATTTAAGATGCACATTTTGATGTAGCTTATATCTTTTTAAGCATGAAAATCTGCCTTATTCACATACATAATACTGCAGTGCCTATGAAAAAGCCAGTTCATTAAGCATAATGCTGCTGATGGGTTCACTATGGCCTTATGGAACTTAAGAGTTGTGTTTCAGAATTAGGAATTACAAAAACCTTGCAAGAAAATGTGAATCTAGAGGTCAAAAACTGTCTAACTGATAATCAAATTGGATCATTTTAGTTACAAATCATCATTTTAAACAAAAATCTCAAGTCAAAATAATCAAAACCTTGTAAATCACTGCTAGACCCTGTAAAATATGGCAATTCAGTTTTTATGAATTACCTCCCTTTACAATAAATAGTTATCAGTGGATATTCAGACAGCTCTCAGAAGTGTTTTGACTACTTTGCACTGAAAAATGCCCTGTTTATAAGTATTTTATTTTATTTCTAGACATAAATGGCATTTTAACAGGGTTATTAAGCAATAATGGGTACAGTATAAGATTTTGAGTCAAGGATGACTCAAATAAAGCTCATTTCTGAAGGATTTTGTAGACAGTAGTGTGATTATAAGCAAATGGCTGTGTCTGTGGTTGGAGATTTCCTTATTTTCAGTACATATTTTACATAATTTATGCTAAATTGCATATCTTTTGACATTTTAGGATCATAAAATATGCAAATTGAGGTGCCAAAAGTGCCCTATAGGTAAATTTTAGCCTGTTTTTCCTTGGTCTAGCTCTCCATATTTGCTATGACTGTCATCTTGTGTTGCTGATATAGACTTAAACAGTATTCTTTTCACATATAATTGTGTTTACATGTAATCTTGAAGTCATATTCAGTTGGATAATAACTTAAGGCAGTACTACAGGATCAGGAAAACAGTAAAAATGTTAAAATTCTTGATTTTGAAGAGGGGGTGGGGAAACAAAATTAGCTCTGTGTTAAAGACTATTAAGGCCAAGCAAAAAAATGTTGGTGCATTATGTGACACACATGTTGACATCTTCATTGTAGAAGTAATATAGCATTTGTATGAAAAATATAATTTTCCTGAATTTTTGTGTACCACTTTTCATAACTAAAATCACAGGAAATTTATTGCAGGAAATTGGGCTTATCAGCTTGCATTTGATTTCAGTTTGTGGGTAAAGTATGGGATAATGAAAGACAAAAAAGTGGTTTTAGTGTTCAGAATAATTTATTTATTTGGATAAAACAGAATAAAGTCATTATAACAAGTAAGCCATGCATCTTTAGGTTACACTACAGTAATTCAGGTGGCTCGGGAACCAGTCAATTTTGTCTAGGGTTTGTGCGGACCATTAGATAAAGTAATTCTGTGATTGGTTGAAAATGCAAAAGCAGAATAAAAAATATTAAATAGCTATGTGAAAATGCACAGTGTATAGGAGAAGTTGAAACAAAACATTTGCATTTTTATTTTGAGTGTATGAAAATTTTTATCTTTAAAAATGGGTATTATTTTGGACAAAGTGAAACTGAAAGTGGCGCAAATCTGAGGGTGGTGGTATTCCAGTGCATGTCGCGAAAAAGTTTACTGGTTACGCTATATTTTTGTTGTGTTTTTATGATGTCTCTAGTTTAGTTTTATTTGCAAAAGTAAGATTTTAAGGCCTTGACCCAATAGCTAATTCAGAATAGGAGATGAAGCTATACTGGGAGTCTATGGGAAATGAATTACTGTAGTCTAACCTAAATATAAAACTGAAAGTCATGGACTGTCTTCTTAAGATGCCAAATTTGAAATAGATATTGCCATCAGTTGGTATGTAGTCAGTTTCAAGACAAATTTGGAGTGTTTCTGAACAATTTTATGGAATCACATAGGTAAATAATTGTCAGAAGTCTTGATTTTGGCAATGGGATACTGAAATAGGTACAGTTTGCATATTCATCCAATGAGAGGTGTTGGTAGCATTTCAGAGAAGCACTTTTATTTTCTTATATTTCAATAACAGCTTGGACATGGAATATTTGTGCATAGAAATATGTCGCGTATTCATATGTATGTTTCTTTTCCTGCGTAACATTGGCAGGTTTTCGCTGAAAGTAGGTTGTCGGCTGAAGTTCACCATTTAGCGGTTAGTAAAGAAGTATGGAATTTTTGCCATTATTGCCATTTAAGATGCACATTTTGATGTAGCTTATATCTTTTTAAGCATGAAAATCTGCCTTATTCACATACATAATACTGCAGTGCCTATGAAAAAGCCAGTTCATTAAGCATAATGCTGCTGATGGGTTCACTATGGCCTTATGGAACTTAAGAGTTGTGTTTCAGAATTAGGAATTACAAAAACCTTGCAAGAAAATGTGAATCTAGAGGTCAAAAACTGTCTAACTGATAATCAAATTGGATCATTTTAGTTACAAATCATCATTTTAAACAAAAATCTCAAGTCAAAATAATCAAAACCTTGTAAATCACTGCTAGACCCTGTAAAATATGGCAATTCAGTTTTTATGAATTACCTCCCTTTACAATAAATAGTTATCAGTGGATATTCAGACAGCTCTCAGAAGTGTTTTGACTACTTTGCACTGAAAAATGCCCTGTTTATAAGTATTTTATTTTATTTCTAGACATAAATGGCATTTTAACAGGGTTATTAAGCAATAATGGGTACAGTATAAGATTTTGAGTCAAGGATGACTCAAATAAAGCTCATTTCTGAAGGATTTTGTAGACAGTAGTGTGATTATAAGCAAATGGCTGTGTCTGTGGTTGGAGATTTCCTTATTTTCAGTACATATTTTACATAATTTATGCTAAATTGCATATCTTTTGACATTTTAGGATCATAAAATATGCAAATTGAGGTGCCAAAAGTGCCCTATAGGTAAATTTTAGCCTGTTTTTCCTTGGTCTAGCTCTCCATATTTGCTATGACTGTCATCTTGTGTTGCTGATATAGACTTAAACAGTATTCTTTTCACATATAATTGTGTTTACATGTAATCTTGAAGTCATATTCAGTTGGATAATAACTTAAGGCAGTACTACAGGATCAGGAAAACAGTAAAAATGTTAAAATTCTTGATTTTGAAGAGGGGGTGGGGAAACAAAATTAGCTCTGTGTTAAAGACTATTAAGGCCAAGCAAAAAAATGTTGGTGCATTATGTGACACACATGTTGACATCTTCATTGTAGAAGTAATATAGCATTTGTATGAAAAATATAATTTTCCTGAATTTTTGTGTACCACTTTTCATAACTAAAATCACAGGAAATTTATTGCAGGAAATTGGGCTTATCAGCTTGCATTTGATTTCAGTTTGTGGGTAAAGTATGGGATAATGAAAGACAAAAAAGTGGTTTTAGTGTTCAGAATAATTTATTTATTTGGATAAAACAGAATAAAGTCATTATAACAAGTAAGCCATGCATCTTTAGGTTACACTACAGTAATTCAGGTGGCTCGGGAACCAGTCAATTTTGTCTAGGGTTTGTGCGGACCATTAGATAAAGTAATTCTGTGATTGGTTGAAAATGCAAAAGCAGAATAAAAAATATTAAATAGCTATGTGAAAATGCACAGTGTATAGGAGAAGTTGAAACAAAACATTTGCATTTTTATTTTGAGTGTATGAAAATTTTTATCTTTAAAAATGGGTATTATTTTGGACAAAGTGAAACTGAAAGTGGCGCAAATCTGAGGGTGGTGGTATTCCAGTGCATGTCGCGAAAAAGTTTACTGGTTACGCTATATTTTTGTTGTGTTTTTATGATGTCTCTAGTTTAGTTTTATTTGCAAAAGTAAGATTTTAAGGCCTTGACCCAATAGCTAATTCAGAATAGGAGATGAAGCTATACTGGGAGTCTATGGGAAATGAATTACTGTAGTCTAACCTAAATATAAAACTGAAAGTCATGGACTGTCTTCTTAAGATGCCAAATTTGAAATAGATATTGCCATCAGTTGGTATGTAGTCAGTTTCAAGACAAATTTGGAGTGTTTCTGAACAATTTTATGGAATCACATAGGTAAATAATTGTCAGAAGTCTTGATTTTGGCAATGGGATACTGAAATAGGTACAGTTTGCATATTCATCCAATGAGAGGTGTTGGTAGCATTTCAGAGAAGCACTTTTATTTTCTTATATTTCAATAACAGCTTGGACATGGAATATTTGTGCATAGAAATATGTCGCGTATTCATATGTATGTTTCTTTTCCTGCGTAACATTGGCAGGTTTTCGCTGAAAGTAGGTTGTCGGCTGAAGTTCACCATTTAGCGGTTAGTAAAGAAGTATGGAATTTTTGCCATTATTGCCATTTAAGATGCACATTTTGATGTAGCTTATATCTTTTTAAGCATGAAAATCTGCCTTATTCACATACATAATGCTGCAGTGCCTATGAAAAAGCCAGTTCATTAAGCATAATGCTGCTGATGGGTTCACTATGGCCTTATGGAACTTAAGAGTTGTGTTTCAGAATTAGGAATTACAAAAACCTTGCAAGAAAATGTGAATCTAGAGGTCAAAAACTGTCTAACTGATAATCAAATTGGATCATTTTAGTTACAAATCATCATTTTAAACAAAAATCTCAAGTCAAAATAATCAAAACCTTGTAAATCACTGCTAGACCCTGTAAAATATGGCAATTCAGTTTTTATGAATTACCTCCCTTTACAATAAATAGTTATCAGTGGATATTCAGACAGCTCTCAGAAGTGTTTTGACTACTTTGCACTGAAAAATGCCCTGTTTATAAGTATTTTATTTTATTTCTAGACATAAATGGCATTTTAACAGGGTTATTAAGCAATAATGGGTACAGTATAAGATTTTGAGTCAAGGATGACTCAAATAAAGCTCATTTCTGAAGGATTTTGTAGACAGTAGTGTGATTATAAGCAAATGGCTGTGTCTGTGGTTGGAGATTTCCTTATTTTCAGTACATATTTTACATAATTTATGCTAAATTGCATATCTTTTGACATTTTAGGATCATAAAATATGCAAATTGAGGTGCCAAAAGTGCCCTATAGGTAAATTTTAGCCTGTTTTTCCTTGGTCTAGCTCTCCATATTTGCTATGACTGTCATCTTGTGTTGCTGATATAGACTTAAACAGTATTCTTTTCACATATAATTGTGTTTACATGTAATCTTGAAGTCATATTCAGTTGGATAATAACTTAAGGCAGTACTACAGGATCAGGAAAACAGTAAAAATGTTAAAATTCTTGATTTTGAAGAGGGGGTGGGGAAACAAAATTAGCTCTGTGTTAAAGACTATTAAGGCCAAGCAAAAAAATGTTGGTGCATTATGTGACACACATGTTGACATCTTCATTGTAGAAGTAATATAGCATTTGTATGAAAAATATAATTTTCCTGAATTTTTGTGTACCACTTTTCATAACTAAAATCACAGGAAATTTATTGCAGGAAATTGGGCTTATCAGCTTGCATTTGATTTCAGTTTGTGGGTAAAGTATGGGATAATGAAAGACAAAAAAGTGGTTTTAGTGTTCAGAATAATTTATTTATTTGGATAAAACAGAATAAAGTCATTATAACAAGTAAGCCATGCATCTTTAGGTTACACTACAGTAATTCAGGTGGCTCGGGAACCAGTCAATTTTGTCTAGGGTTTGTGCGGACCATTAGATAAAGTAATTCTGTGATTGGTTGAAAATGCAAAAGCAGAATAAAAAATATTAAATAGCTATGTGAAAATGCACAGTGTATAGGAGAAGTTGAAACAAAACATTTGCATTTTTATTTTGAGTGTATGAAAATTTTTATCTTTAAAAATGGGTATTATTTTGGACAAAGTGAAACTGAAAGTGGCGCAAATCTGAGGGTGGTGGTATTCCAGTGCATGTCGCGAAAAAGTTTACTGGTTACGCTATATTTTTGTTGTGTTTTTATGATGTCTCTAGTTTAGTTTTATTTGCAAAAGTAAGATTTTAAGGCCTTGACCCAATAGCTAATTCAGAATAGGAGATGAAGCTATACTGGGAGTCTATGGGAAATGAATTACTG
The DNA here is from genome assembly GCA_038501625.1 of Corbicula japonica. Classification (NCBI taxonomy): domain Eukaryota; kingdom Metazoa; phylum Mollusca; class Bivalvia; order Venerida; family Cyrenidae; genus Corbicula; species Corbicula japonica. The sequence goes on from JAZAYU010000218.1 coordinate 51,284, forward strand.
TAGTCTAACCTAAATATAAAACTGAAAGTCATGGACTGTCTTCTTAAGATGCCAAATTTGAAATAGATATTGCCATCAGTTGGTATGTAGTCAGTTTCAAGACAAATTTGGAGTGTTTCTGAACAATTTTATGGAATCACATAGGTAAATAATTGTCAGAAGTCTTGATTTTGGCAATGGGATACTGAAATAGGTACAGTTTGCATATTCATCCAATGAGAGGTGTTGGTAGCATTTCAGAGAAGCACTTTTATTTTCTTATATTTCAATAACAGCTTGGACATGGAATATTTGTGCATAGAAATATGTCGCGTATTCATATGTATGTTTCTTTTCCTGCGTAACATTGGCAGGTTTTCGCTGAAAGTAGGTTGTCGGCTGAAGTTCACCATTTAGCGGTTAGTAAAGAAGTATGGAATTTTTGCCATTATTGCCATTTAAGATGCACATTTTGATGTAGCTTATATCTTTTTAAGCATGAAAATCTGCCTTATTCACATACATAATGCTGCAGTGCCTATGAAAAAGCCAGTTCATTAAGCATAATGCTGCTGATGGGTTCACTATGGCCTTATGGAACTTAAGAGTTGTGTTTCAGAATTAGGAATTACAAAAACCTTGCAAGAAAATGTGAATCTAGAGGTCAAAAACTGTCTAACTGATAATCAAATTGGATCATTTTAGTTACAAATCATCATTTTAAACAAAAATCTCAAGTCAAAATAATCAAAACCTTGTAAATCACTGCTAGACCCTGTAAAATATGGCAATTCAGTTTTTATGAATTACCTCCCTTTACAATAAATAGTTATCAGTGGATATTCAGACAGCTCTCAGAAGTGTTTTGACTACTTTGCACTGAAAAATGCCCTGTTTATAAGTATTTTATTTTATTTCTAGACATAAATGGCATTTTAACAGGGTTATTAAGCAATAATGGGTACAGTATAAGATTTTGAGTCAAGGATGACTCAAATAAAGCTCATTTCTGAAGGATTTTGTAGACAGTAGTGTGATTATAAGCAAATGGCTGTGTCTGTGGTTGGAGATTTCCTTATTTTCAGTACATATTTTACATAATTTATGCTAAATTGCATATCTTTTGACATTTTAGGATCATAAAATATGCAAATTGAGGTGCCAAAAGTGCCCTATAGGTAAATTTTAGCCTGTTTTTCCTTGGTCTAGCTCTCCATATTTGCTATGACTGTCATCTTGTGTTGCTGATATAGACTTAAACAGTATTCTTTTCACATATAATTGTGTTTACATGTAATCTTGAAGTCATATTCAGTTGGATAATAACTTAAGGCAGTACTACAGGATCAGGAAAACAGTAAAAATGTTAAAATTCTTGATTTTGAAGAGGGGGTGGGGAAACAAAATTAGCTCTGTGTTAAAGACTATTAAGGCCAAGCAAAAAAATGTTGGTGCATTATGTGACACACATGTTGACATCTTCATTGTAGAAGTAATATAGCATTTGTATGAAAAATATAATTTTCCTGAATTTTTGTGTACCACTTTTCATAACTAAAATCACAGGAAATTTATTGCAGGAAATTGGGCTTATCAGCTTGCATTTGATTTCAGTTTGTGGGTAAAGTATGGGATAATGAAAGACAAAAAAGTGGTTTTAGTGTTCAGAATAATTTATTTATTTGGATAAAACAGAATAAAGTCATTATAACAAGTAAGCCATGCATCTTAAATATAAAACTGAAAGTCATGGACTGTCTTCTTAAGATGCCAAATTTGAAATAGATATTGCCATCAGTTGGTATGTAGTCAGTTTCAAGACAAATTTGGAGTGTTTCTGAACAATTTTATGGAATCACATAGGTAAATAATTGTCAGAAGTCTTGATTTTGGCAATGGGATACTGAAATAGGTACAGTTTGCATATTCATCCAATGAGAGGTGTTGGTAGCATTTCAGAGAAGCACTTTTATTTTCTTATATTTCAATAACAGCTTGGACATGGAATATTTGTGCATAGAAATATGTCGCGTATTCATATGTATGTTTCTTTTCCTGCGTAACATTGGCAGGTTTTCGCTGAAAGTAGGTTGTCGGCTGAAGTTCACCATTTAGCGGTTAGTAAAGAAGTATGGAATTTTTGCCATTATTGCCATTTAAGATGCACATTTTGATGTAGCTTATATCTTTTTAAGCATGAAAATCTGCCTTATTCACATACATAATGCTGCAGTGCCTATGAAAAAGCCAGTTCATTAAGCATAATGCTGCTGATGGGTTCACTATGGCCTTATGGAACTTAAGAGTTGTGTTTCAGAATTAGGAATTACAAAAACCTTGCAAGAAAATGTGAATCTAGAGGTCAAAAACTGTCTAACTGATAATCAAATTGGATCATTTTAGTTACAAATCATCATTTTAAACAAAAATCTCAAGTCAAAATAATCAAAACCTTGTAAATCACTGCTAGACCCTGTAAAATATGGCAATTCAGTTTTTATGAATTACCTCCCTTTACAATAAATAGTTATCAGTGGATATTCAGACAGCTCTCAGAAGTGTTTTGACTACTTTGCACTGAAAAATGCCCTGTTTATAAGTATTTTATTTTATTTCTAGACATAAATGGCATTTTAACAGGGTTATTAAGCAATAATGGGTACAGTATAAGATTTTGAGTCAAGGATGACTCAAATAAAGCTCATTTCTGAAGGATTTTGTAGACAGTAGTGTGATTATAAGCAAATGGCTGTGTCTGTGGTTGGAGATTTCCTTATTTTCAGTACATATTTTACATAATTTATGCTAAATTGCATATCTTTTGACATTTTAGGATCATAAAATATGCAAATTGAGGTGCCAAAAGTGCCCTATAGGTAAATTTTAGCCTGTTTTTCCTTGGTCTAGCTCTCCATATTTGCTATGACTGTCATCTTGTGTTGCTGATATAGACTTAAACAGTATTCTTTTCACATATAATTGTGTTTACATGTAATCTTGAAGTCATATTCAGTTGGATAATAACTTAAGGCAGTACTACAGGATCAGGAAAACAGTAAAAATGTTAAAATTCTTGATTTTGAAGAGGGGGTGGGGAAACAAAATTAGCTCTGTGTTAAAGACTATTAAGGCCAAGCAAAAAAATGTTGGTGCATTATGTGACACACATGTTGACATCTTCATTGTAGAAGTAATATAGCATTTGTATGAAAAATATAATTTTCCTGAATTTTTGTGTACCACTTTTCATAACTAAAATCACAGGAAATTTATTGCAGGAAATTGGGCTTATCAGCTTGCATTTGATTTCAGTTTGTGGGTAAAGTATGGGATAATGAAAGACAAAAAAGTGGTTTTAGTGTTCAGAATAATTTATTTATTTGGATAAAACAGAATAAAGTCATTATAACAAGTAAGCCATGCATCCTAAATATAAAACTGAAAGTCATGGACTGTCTTCTTAAGATGCCAAATTTGAAATAGATATTGCCATCAGTTGGTATGTAGTCAGTTTCAAGACAAATTTGGAGTGTTTCTGAACAATTTTATGGAATCACATAGGTAAATAATTGTCAGAAGTCTTGATTTTGGCAATGGGATACTGAAATAGGTACAGTTTGCATATTCATCCAATGAGAGGTGTTGGTAGCATTTCAGAGAAGCACTTTTATTTTCTTATATTTCAATAACAGCTTGGACATGGAATATTTGTGCATAGAAATATGTCGCGTATTCATATGTATGTTTCTTTTCCTGCGTAACATTGGCAGGTTTTCGCTGAAAGTAGGTTGTCGGCTGAAGTTCACCATTTAGCGGTTAGTAAAGAAGTATGGAATTTTTGCCATTATTGCCATTTAAGATGCACATTTTGATGTAGCTTATATCTTTTTAAGCATGAAAATCTGCCTTATTCACATACATAATGCTGCAGTGCCTATGAAAAAGCCAGTTCATTAAGCATAATGCTGCTGATGGGTTCACTATGGCCTTATGGAACTTAAGAGTTGTGTTTCAGAATTAGGAATTACAAAAACCTTGCAAGAAAATGTGAATCTAGAGGTCAAAAACTGTCTAACTGATAATCAAATTGGATCATTTTAGTTACAAATCATCATTTTAAACAAAAATCTCAAGTCAAAATAATCAAAACCTTGTAAATCACTGCTAGACCCTGTAAAATATGGCAATTCAGTTTTTATGAATTACCTCCCTTTACAATAAATAGTTATCAGTGGATATTCAGACAGCTCTCAGAAGTGTTTTGACTACTTTGCACTGAAAAATGCCCTGTTTATAAGTATTTTATTTTATTTCTAGACATAAATGGCATTTTAACAGGGTTATTAAGCAATAATGGGTACAGTATAAGATTTTGAGTCAAGGATGACTCAAATAAAGCTCATTTCTGAAGGATTTTGTAGACAGTAGTGTGATTATAAGCAAATGGCTGTGTCTGTGGTTGGAGATTTCCTTATTTTCAGTACATATTTTACATAATTTATGCTAAATTGCATATCTTTTGACATTTTAGGATCATAAAATATGCAAATTGAGGTGCCAAAAGTGCCCTATAGGTAAATTTTAGCCTGTTTTTCCTTGGTCTAGCTCTCCATATTTGCTATGACTGTCATCTTGTGTTGCTGATATAGACTTAAACAGTATTCTTTTCACATATAATTGTGTTTACATGTAATCTTGAAGTCATATTCAGTTGGATAATAACTTAAGGCAGTACTACAGGATCAGGAAAACAGTAAAAATGTTAAAATTCTTGATTTTGAAGAGGGGGTGGGGAAACAAAATTAGCTCTGTGTTAAAGACTATTAAGGCCAAGCAAAAAAATGTTGGTGCATTATGTGACACACATGTTGACATCTTCATTGTAGAAGTAATATAGCATTTGTATGAAAAATATAATTTTCCTGAATTTTTGTGTACCACTTTTCATAACTAAAATCACAGGAAATTTATTGCAGGAAATTGGGCTTATCAGCTTGCATTTGATTTCAGTTTGTGGGTAAAGTATGGGATAATGAAAGACAAAAAAGTGGTTTCAGTGTTCAGAATAATTTATTTATTTGGATAAAACAGAATAAAGTCATTATAACAAGTAAGCCATGCATCTTAAATATAAAACTGAAAGTCATGGACTGTCTTCTTAAGATGCCAAATTTGAAATAGATATTGCCATCAGTTGGTATGTAGTCAGTTTCAAGACAAATTTGGAGTGTTTCTGAACAATTTTATGGAATCACATAGGTAAATAATTGTCAGAAGTCTTGATTTTGGCCATGGGATACTGAAATAGGTACAGTTTGCATATTCATCCAATGAGAGGTGTTGGTAGCATTTCAGAGAAGCACTTTTATTTTCTTATATTTCAATAACAGCTTGGACATGGAATATTTGTGCATAGAAATATGTCGCGTATTCATATGTATGTTTGTTTTCCTGCGTAACATTGGCAGGTTTTCGCTGAAAGTAGGTTGTCGGCTGAAGTTCACCATTTAGCGGTTAGTAAAGAAGTATGGAATTTTTGCCATTATTGCCATTTAAGATGCACATTTTGATGTAGCTTATATCTTTTTAAGCATGAAAATCTGCCTTATTCACATACATAATACTGCAGTGCCTATGAAAAAGCCAGTTCATTAAGCATAATGCTGCTGATGGGTTCACTATGGCCTTATGGAACTTAAGAGTTGTGTTTCAGAATTATGAATTACAAAAACCTTGAAAGAAAATGTGAATCTAGAGGTCAAAAACTGTCTAACTGATAATCAAATTGGATCATTTTAGTTACAAATCATCATTTTAAACAAAAATCTCAAGTCAAAATAATCAAAACCTTGTAAATCACTGCTAGACCCTGTAAAATATGGCAATTCAGTTTTTATGAATTACCTCCCTTTACAATAAATAGTTATCAGTGGATATTCAGACAGCTCTTAGAAGTATTTTGACTACTTTGCACTGAAAAATGCCCTGTTTATAAGTATTTTATTTTATTTCTAGACATAAATGGCATTTTAACAGGGTTATTAAGCAATAATGGGTACAGTATAAGATTTTGAGTCAAGGATGACTCAAATAAAGCTCATTCCTGAAGGATTTTGTAGACAGTAGTGTGATTATAAGCAAATGGCTGTGTCTGTGGTTGGAGATTTCCTTATTTTCAGTACATATTTTACATTATTTATGCTAAATTGCATATCTTTTGACATTTTAGGATCATAAAATATGCAAATTGAGGTGCCAAAAGTGCCCTATAGGTAAATTTTAGCCTGTTTTTCCTTGGTCTAGCTCTCCATATTTGCTATGACTGTCATCTTGTGTTGCTGATATAGACTTAAACAGTATTCTTTTCACATATAATTGTGTTTACATGTAATCTTGAAGTCATATTCAGTTGGATAATAACTTAAGGCAGTACTACAGGATCAGGAAAAGAGTAAAAATGTTAAAATTCTTGATTTTGAAGAGGGGGTGGGGAAACAAAATTAGCTCTGTGTTAAAGACTATTAAGGCCAAGCAAAAAAATGTTGGTGCATTATGTGACACACATGTTGACATCTTCATTGTAGAAGTTATATAGCATTTGTTTGAAAATTATAATTTTCCTGAATTTTTGTGTACCACTTTTCATAACTAAAATCACAGGAAATTTATTGCAGGAAATTGGGCTTATCAGCTTGTATTTGATTTCAGTTTGTGGGTAAAGTATGGGATAATGAAAGACAAAAAAGTGGTTTCAGTGTTCAGAATAATTTATTTATTTGGATAAAACAGAATAAAGTCATTATAACAAGTAAGCCATGCATCTTTAAATATAAAACTGAAAGTCATGGACTGTCTTCTCAAGATGCCAAATTTGAAATAGATATTGCCATCAGTTGGTATGTAGTCAGTTTCAAGACAAATTTGGAGTGTTTCTGAACAATTTTATGGAATCACATAGGTAAATAATTGTCAGAAGTCTTGATTTTGGCCATGGGATACTGAAATAGTTACAGTTTGCATATTCATCCAATGAGAGGTGTTGGTAGCATTTCAGAGAAGCACTTTTATTTTCTTATATTTCAATAACAGCTTGGACATGGAATATTTGTGCATAGAAATATGTCGCGTATTCATATGTATGTTTGTTTTCCTTCGTAACATTGGCAGGTTTTCGCTGAAAGTAGGTTGTCGGCTGAAGTTCACCATTTAGCGGTTAGTAAAGAAGTATGGAATTTTTGCCATTATTGCCATTCAAGATGCACATTTTGATGTACCTTATATCTTTTTAAGCATGAAAATCTGCCTTATTCACATACATAATACTGCAGTGCCTATGAAAAAGCCAGTTCATAAAGCATAATGCTGCTGATGGGTTCACTATGGCCTTATGGAACTTAAGAGTTGTGTTTCAGAATTATGAATTACAAAAACCTTGAAAGAAAATGTGAATCTAGAGGTCAAAAACTGTCTAACTGATAATCAAATTGGATCATTTTAGTTACAAATCATCATTTTAAACAAAAATCTCAAGTCAAAATAATCAAAACCTTGTAAATCACTGTTAGACCCTGTAAAATATGGCAATTCAGTTTTTATGAATTACCTCCCTTTACAATAAACAGTTATCAGTGGATATTCAGACAGCTCTTAGAAGTATTTTGACTACTTTACACTGAAAAATGCCCTATTTATAAGTATTTTATTTTATTTCTAGACATAAATGGCATTTTAACAGGGTTATTAAGCAATAATGGGTACAGTATAAGATTTTGAGTCAAGGATGACTCAAATAAAGCTCATTCCTGAAGGATTTAGTAGACAGTAGTGTGATTATAAGCAAATAGCTGTGTCTGTGGTTGGAGATTTCCTTATTTTCAGTACATATTTTACATTATTTATGCTAAATTGCATATCTTTTGATATTTTAGGATCATAAAATATGCAAATTGAGGTGCCAAAAGTGCCCTATAGGTAAATTTTAGCCTGTTTTTCCTTGGTCTAGCTCTCCATATTTGCTATGACTGTCATCTTGTGTTGCTGATATAGACTTAAACAGTATTCTTTTCACATATAATTGTGTTTACATGTAATCTTGAAGTCATATTCAGTTGGATAATAACTTAAGGCAGTACTACAGGATCAGGAAAAGAGTAAAAATGTTAAAATTCTTGATTTTGAAGAGGGGGTGGGGAAACAAAATTAGCTCTGTGTTAAAGACTATTAAGGCCAAGCAAAAAAATGTTGGTGCATTATGTGACACACATGTTGACATCTTCATTGTAGAAGTTATATAGCATTTGTTTGAAAATTATAATTTTCCTGAATTTTTGTGTACCACTTTTCATAACTAAAATCACAGGAAATTTATTGCAGGAAATTGGGCTTATCAGCTTGTATTTGATTTCAGTTTGTGGGTAAAGTATGGGATAATGAAAGACAAAAAAGTGGTTTCAGTGTTCAGAATAATTTATTTATTTGGATAAAACAGAATAAAGTCATTATAACAAGTAAGCCATGCATCTTTAAATATAAAACTGAAAGTCATGGACTGTCTTCTCAAGATGCCAAATTTGAAATAGATATTGCCATCAGTTGGTATGTAGTCAGTTTCAAGACAAATTTGGAGTGTTTCTGAACAATTTTATGGAATCACATAGGTAAATAATTGTCAGAAGTCTTGATTTTGGCCATGGGATACTGAAATAGTTACAGTTTGCATATTCATCCAATGAGAGGTGTTGGTAGCATTTCAGAGAAGCACTTTTATTTTCTTATATTTCAATAACAGCTTGGACATGGAATATTTGTGCATAGAAATATGTCGCGTATTCATATGTATGTTTGTTTTCCTTCGTAACATTGGCAGGTTTTCGCTGAAAGTAGGTTGTCGGCTGAAGTTCACCATTTAGCGGTTAGTAAAGAAGTATGGAATTTTTGCCATTATTGCCATTCAAGATGCACATTTTGATGTACCTTATATCTTTTTAAGCATGAAAATCTGCCTTATTCACATACATAATACTGCAGTGCCTATGAAAAAGCCAGTTCATAAAGCATAATGCTGCTGATGGGTTCACTATGGCCTTATGGAACTTAAGAGTTGTGTTTCAGAATTATGAATTACAAAAACCTTGAAAGAAAATGTGAATCTAGAGGTCAAAAACTGTCTAACTGATAATCAAATTGGATCATTTTAGTTACAAATCATCATTTTAAACAAAAATCTCAAGTCAAAATAATCAAAACCTTGTAAATCACTGTTAGACCCTGTAAAATATGGCAATTCAGTTTTTATGAATTACCTCCCTTTACAATAAACAGTTATCAGTGGATATTCAGACAGCTCTTAGAAGTATTTTGACTACTTTACACTGAAAAATGCCCTATTTATAAGTATTTTATTTTATTTCTAGACATAAATGGCATTTTAACAGGGTTATTAAGCAATAATGGGTACAGTATAAGATTTTGAGTCAAGGATGACTCAAATAAAGCTCATTCCTGAAGGATTTAGTAGACAGTAGTGTGATTATAAGCAAATAGCTGTGTCTGTGGTTGGAGATTTCCTTATTTTCAGTACATATTTTACATTATTTATGCTAAATTGCATATCTTTTGATATTTTAGGATCATAAAATATGCAAATTGAGGTGCCAAAAGTGCCCTATAGGTAAATTTTAGCCTGTTTTTCCTTGGTCTAGCTCTCCATATTTGCTATGACTGTCATCTTGTGTTGCTGATATAGACTTAAACAGTATTCTTTTCACATATAATTGTGTTTACATGTAATCTTGAAGTCATATTCAGTTGGATAATAACTTAAGGCAGTACTACAGGATCAGGAAAAGAGTAAAAATGTTAAAATTCTTGATTTTGAAGAGGGGGTGGGGAAACAAAATTAGCTCTGTGTTAAAGACTATTAAGGCCAAGCAAAAAAATGTTGGTGCATTATGTGACACACATGTTGACATCTTCATTGTAGAAGTTATATAGCATTTGTTTGAAAATTATAATTTTCCTGAATTTTTGTGTACCACTTTTCATAACTAAAATCACAGGAAATTTATTGCAGGAAATTGGGCTTATCAGCTTGTATTTGATTTCAGTTTGTGGGTAAAGTATGGGATAATGAAAGACAAAAAAGTGGTTTCAGTGTTCAGAATAATTTATTTATTTGGATAAAACAGAATAAAGTCATTATAACAAGTAAGCCATGCATCTTTAAATATAAAACTGAAAGTCATGGACTGTCTTCTCAAGATGCCAAATTTGAAATAGATATTGCCATCAGTTGGTATGTAGTCAGTTTCAAGACAAATTTGGAGTGTTTCTGAACAATTTTATGGAATCACATAGGTAAATAATTGTCAGAAGTCTTGATTTTGGCCATGGGATACTGAAATAGTTACAGTTTGCATATTCATCCAATGAGAGGTGTTGGTAGCATTTCAGAGAAGCACTTTTATTTTCTTATATTTCAATAACAGCTTGGACATGGAATATTTGTGCATAGAAATATGTCGCGTATTCATATGTATGTTTGTTTTCCTTCGTAACATTGGCAGGTTTTCGCTGAAAGTAGGTTGTCGGCTGAAGTTCACCATTTAGCGGTTAGTAAAGAAGTATGGAATTTTTGCCATTATTGCCATTCAAGATGCACATTTTGATGTACCTTATATCTTTTTAAGCATGAAAATCTGCCTTATTCACATACATAATACTGCAATGCCTATGAAAAAGCCAGTTCATAAAGCATAATGCTGCTGATGGGTTCACTATGGCCTTATGGAACTTAAGAGTTGTGTTTCAGAATTATGAATTACAAAAACCTTGAAAGAAAATGTGAATCTAGAGGTCAAAAACTGTCTAACTGATAATCAAATTGGATCATTTTAGTTACAAATCATCATTTTAAACAAAAATCTCAAGTCAAAATAATCAAAACCTTGTAAATCACTGTTAGACCCTGTAAAATATGGCAATTCAGTTTTTATGAATTACCTCCCTTTACAATAAACAGTTATCAGTGGATATTCAGACAGCTCTTAGAAGTATTTTGACTACTTTACACTGAAAAATGCCCTATTTATAAGTATTTTATTTTATTTCTAGACATAAATGGCATTTTAACAGGGTTATTAAGCAATAATGGGTACAGTATAAGATTTTGAGTCAAGGATGACTCAAATAAAGCTCATTCCTGAAGGATTTAGTAGACAGTAGTGTGATTATAAGCAAATAGCTGTGTCTGTGGTTGGAGATTTCCTTATTTTCAGTACATATTTTACATTATTTATGCTAAATTGCATATCTTTTGATATTTTAGGATCATAAAATATGCAAATTGAGGTGCCAAAAGTGCCCTATAGGTAAATTTTAGCCTGTTTTTCCTTGGTCTAGCTCTCCATATTTGCTATGACTGTCATCTTGTGTTGCTGATATAGACTTAAACAGTATTCTTTTCACATATAATTGTGTTTACATGTAATCTTGAAGTCATATTCAGTTGGATAATAACTTAAGGCAGTACTACAGGATCAGGAAAAGAGTAAAAATGTTAAAATTCTTGATTTTGAAGAGGGGGTGGGGAAACAAAATTAGCTCTGTGTTAAAGACTATTAAGGCCAAGCAAAAAAATGTTGGTGCATTATGTGACACACATGTTGACATCTTCATTGTAGAAGTTATATAGCATTTGTTTGAAAATTATAATTTTCCTGAATTTTTGTGTACCACTTTTCATAACTAAAATCACAGGAAATTTATTGCAGGAAATTGGGCTTATCAGCTTGTATTTGATTTCAGTTTGTGGGTAAAGTATGGGATAATGAAAGACAAAAAAGTGGTTTCAGTGTTCAGAATAATTTATTTATTTGGATAAAACAGAATAAAGTCATTATAACAAGTAAGCCATGCATCTTTAAATATAAAACTGAAAGTCATGGACTGTCTTCTTAAGATGCCAAATTTGAAATAGATATTGCCATCAGTTGGTATGTAGTCAGTTTCAAGACAAATTTGGAGTGTTTCTGAACAATTTTATGGAATCACATAGGTAAATAATTGTCAGAAGTCTTGATTTTGGCCATGGGATACTGAAATAGTTACAGTTTGCATATTCATCCAATGAGAGGTGTTGGTAGCATTTCAGAGAAGCACTTTTATTTTCTTATATTTCAATAACAGCTTGGACATGGAATATTTGTGCATAGAAATATGTCGCGTATTCATATGTATGTTTGTTTTCCTTCGTAACATTGGCAGGTTTTCGCTGAAAGTAGGTTGTCGGCTGAAGTTCACCATTTAGCGGTTAGTAAAGAAGTATGGAATTTTTGCCATTATTGCCATTCAAGATGCACATTTTGATGTACCTTATATCTTTTTAAGCATGAAAATCTGCCTTATTCACATACATAATACTGCAGTGCCTATGAAAAAGCCAGTTCATAAAGCATAATGCTGCTGATGGGTTCACTATGGCCTTATGGAACTTAAGAGTTGTGTTTCAGAATTATGAATTACAAAAACCTTGAAAGAAAATGTGAATCTAGAGGTCAAAAACTGTCTAACTGATAATCAAATTGGATCATTTTAGTTACAAATCATCATTTTAAACAAAAATCTCAAGTCAAAATAATCAAAACCTTGTAAATCACTGCTAGACCCTGTAAAATATGGCAATTCAGTTTTTATGAATTACCTCCCTTTACAATAAATAGTTATCAGTGGATATTCAGACAGCTCTTAGAAGTATTTTGACTACTTTGCACTGAAAAATGCCCTGTTTATAAGTATTTTATTTTATTTCTAGACATAAATGGCATTTTAACAGGGTTATTAAGCAATAATGGGTACAGTATAAGATTTTGAGTCAAGGATGACTCAAATAAAGCTCATTCCTGAAGGATTTTGTAGACAGTAGTGTGATTATAAGCAAATGGCTGTGTCTGTGGTTGGAGATTTCCTTATTTTCAGTACATATTTTACATTATTTATGCTAAATTGCATATCTTTTGACATTTTAGGATCATAAAATATGCAAATTGAGGTGCCAAAAGTGCCCTATAGGTAAATTTTAGCCTGTTTTTCCTTGGTCTAGCTCTCCATATTTGCTATGACTGTCATCTTGTGTTGCTGATATAGACTTAAACAGTATTCTTTTCACATATAATTGTGTTTACATGTAATCTTGAAGTCATATTCAGTTGGATAATAACTTAAGGCAGTACTACAGGATCAGGAAAACAGTAAAAATGTTAAAATTCTTGATTTTGAAGAGGGGGTGGGGAAACAAAATTAGCTCTGTGTTAAAGACTATTAAGGCCAAGCAAAAAAATGTTGGTGCATTATGTGACACACATGTTGACATCTTCATTGTAGAAGTTATATAGCATTTGTATGAAAATTATAATTTTCCTGAATTTTTGTGTACCACTTTTCATAACTAAAATCACAGGAAATTTATTGCAGGAAATTGGGCTTATCAGCTTGTATTTGATTTCAGTTTGTGGGTAAAGTATGGGATAATGAAAGACAAAAAAGTGGTTTCAGTGTTCAGAATAATTTATTTATTTGGATAAAACAGAATAAAGTCATTATAACAAGTAAGCCATGCATCTTTAGGTTACACTACAGTAATTCAGGTGGCTCGGGAACCAGTCAATTTTGTCTAGGGTTTGTGCGGACCATTAGATAAAGTAATTCTGTGATTGGTTGAAAATGCAAAAGCAGAATAAAAAATATTAAATAGCTATGTGAAAATGCACAGTGTATAGAAGAAGTTGAAACAAAACATTTGCATTTTTATTTTGAGTGTATGAAAATTTTTATCTTTAAAAATGGGTATTATTTTGGACAAAGTGAAACTGAAAGTGGCGCAAAGCTGAGGGTGGTGGTATTCCAGTGCATGTCGCGAAAAAGTTTACTGGTTACGCTATATTTTTGTTGTGTTTTTATGATGTCTCTAGTTTAGTTTTATTTGCAAAAGTAAGATTTTAAGGCCTTGACCCAATAGCTAATTCAGAATTGGAGATGAAGCTATACTGGGAGTCTATGGGAAATGAATTACTGTAGTCTAACCTAAATATAAAACTGAAAGTCATGGACTGTCTTCTTAAGATGCCAAATTTGAAATAGATATTGCCATCAGTTGGTATGTAGTCAGTTTCAAGACAAATTTGGAGTGTTTCTGAACAATTTTATGGAATCACATAGGTAAATAATTGTCAGAAGTCTTGATTTTGGCCATGGGATACTGAAATAGGTACAGTTTGCATATTCATCCAATGAGAGGTGTTGGTAGCATTTCAGAGAAGCACTTTTATTTTCTTATATTTCAATAACAGCTTGGACATGGAATATTTGTGCATAGAAATATGTCGCGTATTCATATGTATGTTTCTTTTCCTGCGTAACATTGGCAGGTTTTCGCTGAAAGTAGGTTGTCGGCTGAAGTTCACCATTTAGCGGTTAGTAAAGAAGTATGGAATTTTTGCCATTATTGCCATTTAAGATGCACATTTTGATGTAGCTTATATCTTTTTAAGCATGAAAATCTGCCTTATTCACATACATAATACTGCAGTGCCTATGAAAAAGCCAGTTCATTAAGCATAATGCTGCTGATGGGTTCACTATGGCCTTATGGAACTTAAGAGTTGTGTTTCAGAATTATGAATTACAAAAACCTTGCAAGAAAATGTGAATCTAGAGGTCAAAAACTGTCTAACTGATAATCAAATTGGATCATTTTAGTTACAAATCATCATTTTAAACAAAAATCTCAAGTCAAAATAATCAAAACCTTGTAAATCACTGCTAGACCCTGTAAAATATGGCAATTCAGTTTTTATGAATTACCTCCCTTTACAATAAATAGTTATCAGTGGATATTCAGACAGCTCTCAGAAGGTATTTTGACTACTTTGCACTGAAAAATGCCCTGTTTATAAGTATTTTATTTTATTTCTAGACATAAATGGCATTTTAACAGGGTTATTAAGCAATAATGGGTACAGTATAAGATTTTGAGTCAAGGATGACTCAAATAAAGCTCATTCCTGAAGGATTTTGTAGACAGTAGTGTGATTATAAGCAAATGGCTGTGTCTGTGGTTGGAGATTTCCTTATTTTCAGTACATATTTTACATAATTTATGCTAAATTGCATATCTTTTGACATTTTAGGATCATAAAATATGCAAATTGAGGTGCCAAAAGTGCCCTATAGGTAAATTTTAGCCTGTTTTTCCTTGGTCTAGCTCTCCATATTTGCTATGACTGTCATCTTGTGTTGCTGATATAGACTTAAACAGTATTCTTTTCACATATAATTGTGTTTACATGTAATCTTGAAGTCATATTCAGTTGGATAATAACTTAAGGCAGTACTACAGGATCAGGAAAACAGTAAAAATGTTAAAATTCTTGATTTTGAAGAGGGGGTGGGGAAACAAAATTAGCTCTGTGTTAAAGACTATTAAGGCCAAGCAAAAAAATGTTGGTGCATTATGTGACACACATGTTGACATCTTCATTGTAGAAGTAATATAGCATTTGTATGAAAAATATAATTTTCCTGAATTTTTGTGTACCACTTTTCATAACTAAAATCACAGGAAATTTATTGCAGGAAATTGGGCTTATCAGCTTGTATTTGATTTCAGTTTGTGGGTAAAGTATGGGATAATGAAAGACAAAAAAGTGGTTTTAGTGTTCAGAATAATTTATTTATTTGGATAAAACAGAATAAAGTCATTATAACAAGTAAGCCATGCATCTTTAGGTTACACTACAGTAATTCAGGTGGCTCGGGAACCAGTCAATTTTGTCTAGGGTTTGTGCGGACCATTAGATAAAGTAATTCTGTGATTGGTTGAAAATGCAAAAGCAGAATAAAAAATATTAAATAGCTATGTGAAAATGCACAGTGTATAGGAGAAGTTGAAACAAAACATTTGCATTTTTATATTGAGTGTATGAAAATTTTTATCTTTAAAAATGGGTATTATTTTGGACAAAGTGAAACTGAAAGTGGCGCAAATCTGAGGGTGGTGGTATTCCAGTGCATGTCGCGAAAAAGTTTACTGGTTACGCTATATTTTTGTTGTGTTTTTATGATGTCTCTAGTTTAGTTTTATTTGCAAAAGTAAGATTTTAAGGCCTTGACCCAATAGCTAATTCAGAATAGGAGATGAAGCTATACTGGGAGTCTATGGGAAATGAATTACTGTAGTCTAACCTTTAGTTCTCTTAGATAGTATCATGCAGAAGGAGTTTACGTGTAGCAGTACAATAATAAACACCTGTATTTACAAAGCTCGTTTAGTTCTTTATTACAACACAACTATAAACTTTACATATCCCTCCAAAACAAACTACTTTTTCAAGTCCTATGAGTGGTCTTACTGTATTATTAATAATGATGAACAGAACATGACACATCCTATTTGGGTTTAGAAGGTCCACTATCGATTATATATATACACGGAATTCATATTCATATTTTTCGGATTCGGAATACCAAGGAATATGTTCGACAGGAGCTGTTTAACTAGGAAAGAACAACAACCGAGAGTCTCATCTTGCAGTAAGTGTGGACTTTTACATGTCGCTTTTAAATGTACTGCTTACAATGCTCAGTGCAACAAATGCAGAAACTTGGACACTTTGCACGTGTTTGTCATTCTGCTGAAAAGGGAACGAAGTCAGCGAGCTCAAAAGTACGTGATCACAAGAGAATGACAGCGTTCATCAGGCGGAAGAGTGCAGAATCGCTCATCCCGTTTTGTGACATTGATAATGAACAACTAAAATTCTTGTTCCCTAAAAACCAGTGCGAAAGGGACACATACAACAGACGATTTACTACAGTTATGATCTCGCTGACACAGAAGTACGAGAGACTTCAAGAAACAAATAAAACGTTGCAAGAAAAAATTTACGAACTACAGAACCAAACTGCAAACGAGCAGAGACGTCGCCAAGCGGCAGAATACGAAAGAAATGTGCGGGAATATAAAAGAGCGAAAGATATTGACAGATTAGAAAACCGGAATTCAGTACTTGAAAACAAAAACTTAGAACTTCAAATGGAACTAAGTGAAATCAAAGCAAATAATGAACAAAATGAAATAAAATTAACACTTAAAGAATCGAGTGTTCAACGGTTAGAACTGGTAATACAGAATTTGAAACAAGAGAGACATGATTTGCTCTTGTTTAACTGCGATTTCAACGATCATGCAATAAAACTTAAAGTACAGCATGACCAAGTAAAAAAGGAATTTCAATTATTTTTAAGTAATTATGCTTATTACAAACACAGGGACAGCTCTTCACAGGCTAGGAAAAACAACTTCTGTCAGAAATGTGGAAATAACAGTTACCACCATGCCAGAAACTGTGCAGCAAATGGACACACTAGCAGTATTTGGGAAAACTTAACCATCTTGCTGCATCGTGCAAAAATGCAGTCCAACATATAGAGCTTGACTCAAAAGTTGTCAATTTACTGTATAAAATTGCATACGAGATCGATTTTAAATGAAGTCACTTGAAAAATATTTCTAAAAATAATACATCAGAAACAAAAAAATGACAGCTATTCAATATTAAAGTTAAATAGTATTATTTCGTAAAACAAAATATAAATTAGTATTGGTTCAAATATCTAAAAATATTGCTTAAACATAAGTATATGTGTGAACGTTCAACAGAAATGTTACGTGATTCAACGTGAATGGTTTCAGTGAATGCTGGTATTAATACGAATTTCGATACTTGTATGTACTCATATGTATGATTTGGTATTTATATACTTTAGCGTTACTGTTTCTGATCGTGCCATGTTCATTCTGTTGCTTACGTGTTTAACTATATGTATGTTTCGATTTGAAATTTTGTATTTCACAGGAGTGAAAATATTTTAAAGGGAGAGGTGGTGTTATTTCCTGAAATTTATTGCATTTTTTATAATTTTAAATCAATTTTTTATTTGAAATACTTGAAATAATATAAAATCCCTATTTTCGACGGAAATCATTTTATTAGAATTTAATGATTATTTTAAGTTTCTCTTGGCAATCTGTTGTGCAAACAAAAAATAATTCTCATTGTTTTGAGTGATAGGCATTTCTCAAAATTTCTTTTAAGTTTGACAACCAATCAAGATAACAAAAGAAGTGTTAGCCGGTAGTTTTCGTATCACATGCCATAATCACCAATTTGAGACATAGCTTCGGTCTTGGGGCAATTATCAATCAGGCAGGTTAATTATCCCCAAGCTATAATGTTTCAACACCACCTCCCTAAGCTCTCGATGTTATAATTATAGGTTATTATACATGTTACTGTACAATACGGGAAAATATTTGGACGAGTACACAGCTTGAAAAGTCATATTACCAATATGACTTTTCAAGCTGTGTACGAGTCCAAATATATTCCGTATTGTACAGTTAAATATAATAACCATTTTATTATATATCTAAATATTCCAACATCTGATTTCGTTTTGTTTACAGTGTTTTTCGCCTTTTGTCCGTCGATAAAATCAGAAATTTCTTCATCTGTCAACATTTTGACTTCTGTCAAAACAAAACAACGCTTCCTGGTCAGCTAGACGCTTTACAGGCAGTTTTAAACATATACTAACAAGCGTCTTTATGCACGCATGGTTCCCTGTTTTTAATTCGTTAGAGATTGAAATCGGAAACCAGACTTGCATCGTTTAGTGCACATGTACCCAACCGTCCAATATGAAATTAATATATATTTTTTGGATCCAATACGGGAATATATTGGACGGTCACGTGATACAAATGCAGATTGTCGATTGGTTACATTTATTAGATATATAATAATTGTTTTTATTGGTTGCTGTTGTCGTCAAGATTTATTATTTAATATTTGTTACTGTGTTAAATATGACAGTCTAATTTTGGATTTCCAAAGTACAACGTATATGGTTTTCCATAAGATCTAAACTTATGTTAAGGATTTTAGAATCATTGTTTGGTTTTACCAACAGAGAAAATTTGTATAACTATCTGGAACATTTGTAAATTGTTATATGTGGTATTCCATATGAAAACTACATAAAGGAGAAAAACGGACTTAGTGTTCTTCGTCATTTAATTTAATTTTAAAGTTTCTGCCACCAAAAATCACCGGCAGAACACAAGTCAACGTTCCATCGGCATTAAACAAACAATTAACAATGTTTAGAGCCAACATTTCATGAAAGCGTTATGTAAAGTACACAAAAAACTTAAGAAAAGCATTATATAACTCATAAAGTTGCTTGTTTCTGTAAACAAAAACCCCATCTAAATATAATTGTAAATTAATTGAAACATTTATATATTTAATATAATTGACAACTAACTTTTCAAGAACTCATGATCTTATCACACTCACACTTTCCCTGACAGTGCCATTAGCTACGTAAAGGATAGACCACGAGTAACCGTTGTCTACGAGATTTAGAGGCGAGCGAATCGAGCCGAGAAATTTCGTAGACATCGGTTACTCGTGGTCTATCTTACTTAGACCACAGGTAATCAATGTATAGACTCACGACTTCTCCTTTTAATTAATCGACCCTATTTAGCTTGTAAAATAAACACGTAAAACCTTGCACGAGAAATTCATGAATATCATGTCCATACAGAATGATCTGTAAACACTGTGTCTGTAAAGGATAGACAATGAGTGGAGTGGTCTATGAAAAATAGACGCGAGCGCAGCGAGCGTCTATTTTTCATAGCCATTCCACGAGGTGTCTATCCGACTTAGACCACGACTGCAAAACCCCGAAATTCTCGTGCACAAAGCATCGATCCCCCACACTTTACAAGCCGTCACACTAACTTCTGCCATTCACAATTCGTGTATAAATGGAGCCACATGTATTTAGTGAGTAAATTTGAAATTTTGTTATAATTTTCGTCAGAAATTTAATCACATTAAAGAAATAAAGTAGTTTTAAAATAAGTTTTATATTTTTGTCATTCATTAAAATATAAATGTTTGTGTGTTTTAATGAATAAGTTCATAAGTTCATCGTCATCATCATCATCATCATCATCATCATCATCATCATCATCATCATCACCAACAACAACAGTACTAATTATATCTCTAAGTTTATTAAATTTTGAAGGCGTAAACTGCTTAAGGTGGAACGCGACACTGTGAATTTTTGAATTTCTTTATGAAATTTGGTATGGTATTTATTGACGATGATTCCAGCATGAATCCGCAAACCATTTTTCGATTACTCAAATAGTTGTTTAGATATTTACCTTCAAAGTTAGCTATCAACGCCAGTTTTCTGCTGTGACGTCAACGACACTCGCCGAACACATTTTCGGGGCTGGCTGAAAATTGGGGCTTCCAATTTCATTTATTCTTTTACAGATGAATTGGCACTGAAAATACCTATCCGGTGATATAAGATTTAACATAATGTGACCAGTTTTGACAACGTTGTGTACCGTTAAACGCCGTTTTCGCGTTAAAAATTACGCCGAGTTTTTCCTTTTTTCTGCCGACTTTTTCAAAATTTTGAAAAATTCCCGAATTTAATTTTTGATTGTTTTGCTTAAAAAGTTTGAAAAAAGCAATTCCAATCGAATGAACGAATAAAATTTGGGGGTCACCGACTTCGTTATTGAGTCATGGCCGTTTTCAGCACCCCTCCCCCTTTTAAAAAACGTGTAAAGAAAAGTGACGTTTCTGTAAATTTATGACTCCTTATTCAAATTCTACAATATTACAGCAACTACAATGACTTATGGTAATTTAAGAAGAACGAAAAAAATAAATAAAACATGTTTTTACACAATATGCGCTGCTTTAAGTGCAGGTAAATTCGCACGATAATTTCACATTTTTGGAGTTTTACGTTGTGAAGAAACGTTCCCTCTGGTGTTATTTTGTCAGCGTGCCTTACGTATGTTGCATGCACGAAAATTTTAAAGTTATATTATACAACTCGGCTTTTTGGCTAAATCCTCGTCATAAGGCTAACTGCTATGAGAAACCTCTGGAGATACTGTCGTATCATTATATTTCACGCGGGTCTAATTTTCGCGTAATTCGCACTAGAAAACGTGCGCGAAATTTAACCATGTGTTAGCTTATCATGAATGCTTCTGAATGTAATATACATGTAACTGCGCAATTTTATGGCACCGCAATGGCTTATGCGCGAAAACTGGTCCCCGCGAAATAAAATGCTACTACAGAATTTAAAAAAAGAGTAAAACTTGTTAACCAGCGAAGCTGGTTTTACTAATCACAATTCTGAAACCGCTATCAAACCAAAACGAGGCACTGGCAACCGGCGATTTACGCATTTCAGAGTAATCAGAGCAAGCAAAGTAGTCCAAGTTTCCTGTTACGTGTTAAAGTTGGCTCTTGCCACGTTAGTATCGCTAAAAGAATACTTGGCTGTTTCACTGCGCTGTCCCTAATTCAGAACACAATCGACAACAGTAAACCAATTTTATCTGGGTGTTGTAGCCGCCAGGGATTCTTTTGCGAGCCACAAATATGTTACCTCTAGGTAGAGATATAAACGATATTCCCGATGTTAGGATATTACAATAGCCAAATATTAATTCTGAAATATTTAATATATCTTTTCTGCTAATTCGAAGCTCAAAAAAGTGAAAACATTTTCTTTATTTTGTCATTTTAAAGCCATTTCAATATTGGACCTTTGTTCCGCGGCTAAACTGTTTGTTTCACGAAATATTTTTTATTTTATTTTTATCATTAACAATAACGATAATATATTATTTTAACATATAAGCGTGAAAAGTAAACAGTAAACTATTGAGATGTTTAAAATTTTACATATTAAAACGAGTATACCGGATATTACTCGTACAGAAATAAGGACATGTAAGATTTAGGCAGATCTATGTATTCCAAACATGTGCACTACGAGCAAGCGCGGTACGTGTCCGGCTATCACGTACATGGCAGGAGACACGTCGACAATAAGGCCATCAGTGGTCCAAGGAACGGACTATGATTTTTTTCAGGAATAATGCATAATTTACATTTTTTCCAAAGGTGAAGATGTTTACTAGGTTTACGTTTTCGATTAAGCTAGAGATGACTACTTTTTTTGTTCGGAGTACATGAAATCATAGGCGTAGTAAAAGATTTAATATGCAAATGTCAGTGACGTCACAATTTCCAGCGTTTTGAAGAAAGCCAAATAACAGTAAAGGTACGTGTGAATATAGAGGACAAACCATGATGATGCCTAAAATTAAAAACGACACATCTGTCTGTCGAAACTGATGTTATATGAACGGATTGTAAGCTAATGGACATTTATTCAAGCTCCTTAACAACCAAAACTCAATGATATGTTTACCAATGTCTTAAATCTGGCACCTTTTTTTAATAATATGCTACATGAAAAAAACCAACGAGTCCGTTATTATATACAACTTAATACGGTGGAAATTTATGGTATAAGCTATAGTAATTCATTTTCCTCTGAAATTGTCTTCAATTTTACATGTGTGTTATCTAGCATTACATTCCAATGCTTTCGGCAATGTTATGACTCTAGGTTGTTTTATCTTAATATGTAGGATTCTCAATTCTATGATTTCCTTTACATGTTATTCACAATTAAGGAAACAATTATATATTTCTTATTTCAAATAAATGCATAATCTTTCCCATCAATGGGGTCTCACTTTTTATATCATTTGTCGTGTTCATTCTGTCTTTGGGATGTCAGTACACAGATTCCACTATTATAATTTCTTGCTTAAAACCCTTTACTCAATATATACGCCTTTCATCACATAGGTGACCAGTTCAGGTCCCGATCAGCTGGCACAATAGTGCCAGAAAAAATGATTCTAAGAGCGAACAGTTTAAATCCTAATCAGATCGCACTGATGTGCCAGCTGACATGGATCTAAACTATTCGCACAAGCTTTGAAGGTATATCTATGGAGTAAAGGGTTAACAGAAGCCTTCATCCAGATAATACATGGAAACCCTTATTTCCACTATAATATAGACAAGATGAAGGTCTTTGCGGGTGAACCAAGTTCTTTTGCTTTTTTTTTGTAAATGGATACACATATGAGAATCATGGCACTGGTTATTCTCAGTAAGCAAAGTCGCTTCGCTGGTTTTCTGTACTTTCAGTACTTTGATCTTTATACATGTTATTGTATTTGCTTCATTTAGCTCGATGAACATTACGATTGACTCATTATATAAATTTTGATGCCGCAAATCAAATTTATTGACACACTATTTTCAGGGTAGATGAAAAACAGTCTATAACCAATATGTGTAAAATTTTTACAACTTTTTCATATTACGCGAAATTTCAATTAATTAATAATGAGGGAAATAAAGCAATGTTCAATTATGGCATCACAGTAGCTTCTGTTATATACAAAACAAAAATCATAGGAAAACACAGACTGCGGTCTATATTCAAAATTGTTTGCAGTATTGTAGTGCAGATCCTGATCAGACAAAATATTAAAAGAAAAATCGATAAGATCGGATGTGCAAGCTGATCTGGATCTACGCTGTTTGCTAATGCGATAAAATGCGTAAATATATATATTATAGGAAAGGGTTAAACGAATTTCGGAATATTTCTAAATCAATTTTTACAGCAATTGTTTTCGTCTAATGTTGCTTCATTTCGTGGTACCTTTCTATGTTGATTGTCGAGACAGTAAATATCGCATATTGCGCATAACCACAGACAACGCACATAAGCACGGAATCGCCGGTCTTAAACTTTTTTAGCAATCTATTGCGGATAAGAAATAGACACGTACAGGAACCACATGTTGCTTGGTCAGTGTATGTGTCGCAGCAGTTTCCGGGAAAGTACATATAAACAACAAAACGAGGGACGTATTCTATACCACCGCGCCGCGGCCTTCACCGTTTGTGTCGTTTCTCACTGTGTGCGATTCTCACTGTCACAAACAAAAGTTCAAGCAACACACCACTTAACAACTTGGCTATTGTTTTGCTATACTTTCTTTGACGCTTTTATGAGAAAACTGTGAACTCATCGATAATCATAAAAGAATTTAGAATTTGCACAATATGAAGTACAATGTATATGGGTAAATGAAATACAGTTACGACCGCGCTAATTGAGCATCCCATCATGGAACTGTAAAACTACCATAGATGCAGGTAAAATATTTGAAATTGCAGCTTACAAGCAAAAAAAGATGTATAGTTGCAGAAAATAATGGGAACAAATCAAACATACGCACGGCTGGCGGATTATTTGTCATCCCTTTAACTTTTTACAAGACAAAATAAGGCCGTTAGCTAACTAGAATTTTATAGATCTGCTGAGGCTACGAAATATATATTTTAAATTATTTTAGGCGTCTCCGCGCACAAATTTAGGTGCTACAGTATTTTTATTATGTGCATAGACTTACGATTTGAACAGTTTAATCAAATGTCTATAACTACAGTGAAATCTCATGCGTTTCTTGAGTAATTAAGAACACTATTAAATAAAATTTAGCACGCCTTTGCGAAAATGCTTTGACAATATAAGAAGAAAACAGCAGAATTTATTAAATTGTAATTAAGACATCGAAATACTTGATAATTATAAGTGTAACGTCCGAATAGAAATATTGACGTAAGTATTATACGCATTTTGGAATGTTCGTTTTTACCCCTAGTAACGTTTTTAAAGATATTTTTGACAAATTAACAAAAGAGAAAGCAATTAGATGTCATTTTTATATGATAATTCAATTCAACTTCCTCTGTGGTGTCTTTTTACGAAGTTTTTAATTGATGAACTAATTTTTTTTTACAAAAATTTCCAAAAATAACGTATTTTTTAAAAGGGGACAGGGGTACTTAAAATGGTAATAGAACAATAACTAAGTCTGGGACCCCCAAATTTTATTCGCTTTTTCAATTGGAATTGCTTTTCTCAAACTTTTTAAGCAAAAAAATCAAAAATTAAATTCGGGAAATGTACACAATTTTGAAAAAGTCGACAGAAAAAGGGCAAAATTCAACGTCATTATTAACGCAAAAACGGCGTTTAACGGTACACAACGTTGTCAAAGTTGGTCACATTATGTTAAATTTTATATCACCGGAAAGGTTTTTTCAGCGCCAATTCATCTGTGAAAGAATAAATGAAATTGGAAGCCCCAATTTTCAGCCAGCCCCAAAAAAGTGTTCGGCGAGCGTCGTTGACATCACAGCAGAAAACTGGCGTTGATAGCTAACTTTGAAGGTAAATATCTAAACAACTATTTGAGTAATCGAAAAACGGTTTGCGGATTCATGCTGGAATCATCGTCAATAAATACCATACCAAATTTCATAAAGAAATGCGAAAATTCGTAAAGTGTCGCGTTCCACCTTAAAATTGACCTTTAACTTCTCCTTAAATAGTGGAAGACAAAGAATTTTAAATTTTTTTATTAAACTGCATTGTTAAAACTTGTTAATATAAATATTGCAATCGTGTTACTATTTTTTTTTAATGAAACCAAATACCTGGTGTACGTTTATTTGGTTTGTATGCACAAGGTTCTGCGACAGTTGTCATTACACCATTATCGATAAAAAAAGAAAAGTATCAAAATCTCTATAAGGGCAAAATACAGTTCAATAAAACTTAGCATAAATTATTGTTATTTGTAAATGTTTATTTTGCATACGTTAAGAGAAGTTAGAACAGTAAAGAAAAAAGTGAGACAAAAAATCCCTAAAACTGTATATGCGAAAAGACACAAAAACGAAGAAACACTTAATATCAATTTAAATGCCTTCATAAGTAATGACTTACTGACAACAATATCTAAGAGGCTCTTGTCTAACAAATGTATACGGGTTATTTGTTAAAGTGTGTATGACATTTCCTGGTCGCGAAAAATGGATGACAAAAATAAAAATGTTGATTTCTCTCTTCATAATTAAGAGTTCTATTCAAGGCCCCTTAGATATTGTTGTCATAATTATTTGACGCATGTGGGCGTTGGAATTATTGTTTTGTGTTGCTTCGTTTTAATGATTTAGTGCAAATAGACTTTTAAGATTTTTTTTAGGTCTAACTAGTTTTCTTTACTGTTCTAACTTTTCTTAACGAACATAATCATACACCAATAACATTGATTTATGCAAAGTTTGATAGAACTGCGTTTTGCCGTTTCAGAGATTTTGATATTTTTCTTTGTGGTCTATGACATAGCACTGACGAAAGGAGCAACGCCTTAAACGTCCACTTTGTACGCTTACACTTATCACACACATATATCGATAGCACAGAATGACACTCAGATAAAGAGTTGTCTACGGGATTTAGACAACGGTAATACTGGCCACTGATTGGCCATGGGACGGTAGCTGTGGTCTAATTATTATTTTTGGTGGCTTTTGAAATTCCGTTTTATTCTTTCTATACTTTTAAATGATGTTTGATGCGCAATAGGAAAATGGACATTCGGGCAGTCGTCGTGCAAATAGGTAAGCATAATGATCAACTGTAGATGGGTTAATCACCAGGCCTGCAGAGCGCTGTAAAATATCAAGAAATTGAAAGTTTTTAATGATTTTTAAGACATCCTCTTCTGTTAGTTGATAAATGTCAGATAATGTTTTTGCAGACGGCAGTCAGGAAATTTGCAGAAAACCGGAATAAGGATTAATTATAAAACACCGGAAGTGACTGTTTCTGATCCTGATCTTAGGGTGCACCAACCTCACCACAATTGCCCCAAACAGGTTCTCGTATCACAAAACAAGTACAAAAAGGTGAAATATGCATATCAGGAATCGCCACATTTCAGAAAAAACAGCCTCCCCACACAGTCAAGAAGAAGAGAGGGGGAGAGAGCATGGTTAATAAAATGATCAGTTTTAAAAAAAGACACCACTAACAATAAACAAAAATGAGAACCCGAGGGGTTACCGCCTTGGAACGGTCAGTGGCAAATCAAATTGCCACTGTGGGTTTAAACCAGGTTCTAGGGTGCACCAACCTCACACTTGCCCCAACAGGTTCTCATATCAACAAACAAGTACAAGTTGTCTTGCTGAAAAAACTCCAACCCACTTATCGGCTTAACAATGTTGCATGCAAAAGCACACAAACATATAAAACATAAGAAGCTAAGAGATTTGCCAAGCCGAAGGGGCGGGTACTCAATGATCTTACCGAGACCAGAGCTCCTGGAGTAAAATCAGCAAGAACACGATGACAGGGATAAAAGAAACAAATCGAGCTTCTAGGTTCTTTTAAGAAAAGATTTCCCCATAAACCTTCATAAACTCTTAAACCCCTTCCACCTAAGTTGTCTTGGTGAAATAACTCCAACCCACCCATCGGCTCAAAAAATGTTGCATGCAAAAGCACGCAAACATATAAAACATAAGACGCTTATAGCATTGCAAAGTTAAATGCTGGTACTCAATGATCTTACCGAGACCAGAGCCCCTGGAGTAAAATCAGCAAGAACACGATGACAGGGATAAAAGAAACGAATCGAGCTTCTTCAGAAAAGATTTCCCCATAAACCTTCATTAACTCTTAAACCCCTGCCACCGTCGTGCAACCAAAGAGGTAAGCATGATTATCAATTGTAGATGGGTTGGAGGCCTGCAGAGCGCTGTAAAATATCATGTTAGTAACCTTTCTTTTTAAATTTACAGATGGTTTTTACGAATAACCGGAAGAAATTGACACTGCCTTTAAATCTCCATAAAAAACCGTCTGCGAAATACGTTGTTGCAATAGTGATTTTAAACTGCACCTGTAACAGTGTATTTATGAATTAGATCTGGGTATCGGCGATTAAACTTGCAAAAGGTTTTCCTTAATTTGTGATACCGATAACCCTGTTTTAAAAGTTTTTCTGTAATGCACAGATTACGTTCATTGAAATTATTCGCATCGTTGCAAGCTCTTGAAAAGCGAATATGCTGTGAGATATAAACCCCGTAAGATGTTGCACGAGGAACATCGCCGTCTAAAAACGGACAATTAACTATATTAAAATTTAAATCATCTCTTTTATAATATATTTTTGTACGTAACCATTTCAATGGACAGATTTAGATCAAGAAAGTTTGCTTGCTGTTCTGAAGTGTTCGCTTTAATAAGCTGTAGTTCTTTTGAATAAATCTTATTAACCAGTGATGGAAAATGGTTATTATCTATATTAAATAAATCATCAAGGTACCTCGAGGTGTTATTAAAAGCAGCAATAATATCATCTTGATGTTCGGTAGAAAGAGATAACATAAAGTCTCTTTCATAACAGTATAAAAACAGACCAGCAACAAGGAGTGCACAATTAGTACCCATTGGAACGCCTATTACTTGTTTATAAATAGAGGTACCAAATCTCAAATATTATCCAATAAAAATGTGAGCGCCTGGATAAGGTCTTTACAGGTCCATGAAGTATAATTATCATAAGAACTATCTGTAAAGAATGCCCTAACTTCATTACAAGCGATAAATGTTTTCTTTTCTCTAGCAAACGTTTTTCCAATGAGACTGGTTAACTTGTCTCTTATTAAATTATGAGGGAGAGAAGTATAAAGAGTTGAAAAATCATAAGTAGACAAACAGAGCGCCTGAAAATTATTTGATTTAAGCTTCTTCATAAAACATTCATGGATTTTCTAGATCTAACTATTTTCCGTTACCATTCTAACTTTTCCTATCATATATAAATTAAACACATATTAATAACATTGGATTTTGCAAAGTTTCATTGTGCTGCATTATGCTGTTTGAGAGATTTTGATGTTTCTCTTTTTTGTCTATGACTTAGCACTACGATCGCAATACCTTAAACGTCCACTTCGTACTCTTACAATTATCACAAACATGTATCGATAGCACAGTATGACAGTAAGCTATCGGCCGTCCACTTATTAATATGAGATAGTAAACGAGATGCACGTACTTCACGAACCTTCGTAGACATCGTCAAAGTGTTGTCTACGGGATTTAGTCAACGGTAATACTGGCCACTGATTGGCCAGTGGACGGTAGATGTGGTCTAAATTTATAAACTATATAGTCGTACACCGTGTATTAGGATTCATTTTTAAAACATTGTAACAAGATTGCAATATTTACGTAAACACGTTTTAACAATGCAATTTTAAAAAAAATTATAAAATAAATTTTCTTTGTCTTTCACTATTTCATGAGAAGTTAACGGTCAAAATTTAGTATTTTACGCCTTCAAAATTTAATAAACTTACAGATATTATTAGTACTATTGTTGTTGTTGTTGTTGTTGTTGTTGATGATGATGATGATGATGATGATGATGATGATGATGATGATGATGATGATGAACAAATTCATTAAAACCCACAAACATTTCATTTTTTAGTGAATGACAAAAATATAAAACTTACTTTAAAACTACTTAAGTTTTTAATGTGATTAAATTTTTGACTAGAATTACAACAAATTTACACACTAAATACACTTGGCTCCTTTATACACGAATTGTGAATGACAGAAGTTTGTGTGACGGCTTGTAAAGTGTGGGGAACCGATGCTTCGTGCGCAAGAATTTCGGGGTTTCGTAGTCATGTGGTCTGAGTCGGATAGACACCTCGTGGAGTGGCTATGAAAAATAGACGCTCGCTAGGCTTGCGTCTATTTTTCATAGATCACTCCACGAGGTGTCTATCCTTTACATAGATATCTTGTCCGGTTTATCCTGTTATGATCATAGTTTCCCGTCTCTCGTTTTTCGTGTGGTGCCTATATAAAGGCTGCTTCAGTGCTTGTGTATTAAAATATCAATCGAAGTTTTACATTTGCCAGCGTCACTTATTTAGTTTGTGTACAGTTTCCCGCCCGCCCGCCCTTCGGTGGTTCATCGGTGTGATATATAGCATATTAATATTGGTATTTCCTTTAGATGCGCATCACGGACAGACTGCGACATAATGCAAATAAGCTAGTCGTTTTAAACTGTCAATTTTATTTTTATTTTCTCAAGTGAATGTTGGTATTTTTCAGTTTCTGGAGTATCGTAACGGACTAGGACGAGCCTTTTTGCAACCCACGTGTTTCGATTTGACTTAAACGTCGAACCATCTGATACCCAAACAGGCAATTGGACCCAAACAGACAGAACACAGAAATACGAACACTATATACATAAATACATTGTTGCAAACCAAGTGATAGATTGGAGTAAACTCAATGTCAATATTCTGAACCAAACGGCAATTGAAAGTTTCAAGTGTAAATTACCAATTTTATGAGCACCATTTTGATTCACATTAAGATTCAGTAGACTTTTCAACTCCAAATGAACAAGTTACAGCATAGAAATTCGACTTTATATTGTAATTGAAATCCTGTCAAATATAAATACCCACATCCTTAATTCTTGGTGTTTGTTGTTGAAAAGGAACATGTAATTAGTGAATAATTGTTTTACTCACGACTGAAACTCTGGCGTGTGGAATGAACAAATACATAATGTTTTGCTGGTTATGTACCAGTGTTTTTCCAATGACCTTTACGAAAATGAATGAGGTGCCAGTTCAATATTGTTGGACAATATCTTTCACATATTATTATCTTTCCTTCATAGAAAAGCAGTTTTTTTCTCCGAGTGGCTTTTCCATATTGAAAGTATGTAGCAGTAATTTTCAAGAAGGTTTTCAAGTAGATAGGAGTTTAAATGTACTATTAATATCGGAAAACTTAAAACCTGAGTAAACAAAAGTGCCATACATCATAACGCATGCATAGTAAATTTTGATTGGAATGGGTGGAGCTAGGCCCGCCAACACCGAAAATGGGTACTAAATTTAGCCTTACACATTAATACCTTACACAGTAAGTTTGCTCTCGTCGTAAGTCCCCTTAACTTTTTAGATGCGGGGAACAGTATTGCAATGCCTGAAGAATAAATTATCTCTTATTCAAATAACAAGTCTGCTGCATGGATTGGTCTGAAACGTAGTTATTCAATATTAGTGATTAACTTATCTTGATAGGGGTAATTAAAAATTATCCGTTTTTTCAGCAGCGCCTGCGTTAAAGCACTACTTCGCTGCGCACATTTGTTTTTGCTAATATGATCTGAATGGGCTGTATTACGATATGATCCGAATAATTTAAATCATATTTTGGTTAAAACTAATTAGAATCGTAATTGTTTCATGAATTTTGTTATTGTGTTTAATGCATTTTTAACAAACGTCTAATCGTCATTCAAAACATTAATTATAGCCTTCTTTTTTAACAGAACAGGTCAGCATCGTCCTTTCATTTCATAACATTCAGGTAATATCTCTTTTGTGCGATATTGAGTAGGTAGCCATGACTGTACATTTTATATTGTTATAGACACAGGTATTTCGTATTGCAGGGTAGTACAGATTTTTATAAACCCGACCCAGAAAAGTATGGAAATTCTTCTTTCCCTTAAACTAGACTTATCCAAATCATGAATCGTTTAGATGCCGCTGTCACACTATATTAATTGATAAGGTCCTATTAGAACTAAAAGGGCATAATAATACTATTTAATTCGTCGAACATCTGATAAATTGTGCGAACGGTAGAGAGGATGTTGATTAAATTTTGAACTTTTAAAATCGTTAAATTTAACTATGGTCTTACCACTTTCTTTAAAAAACATCGTATTGAAATTTGTCCCTTAAGGGCTTGCCACACTCCTTCCAATCCTATTCATCCATTAAAAATATATCAAAATCTCAATAATGGCAAAATGCCGTTCAATGAAACTTTGCACAAATGAAAGTTACTATTGTATCTTGATTTTTCATACTGTAAGACACGATAGAATAGTAAAGAAAACAAGCTAGACCTTAAAATTCCTTAAAATTCTATTTACATAAATTCACAAAAACTAAGCGATACAAAACATAATTTTAAATTCCCACGTGAGTGCAATGTTACTGACAAAAAATGTTGTGTACTTTGTAAAAAACTTTTATTTACTAAAAGAGAAATCAGTGATTGTCATCCGTTTACGCGACCAGGAAGCGACAAGAAAATTGAAGGTCAAACACACTTTTACTAATATCTCGTAAAGTTTACATATGTAAAGCACGAGGACACAACAAATTGTTATCAGTATCATATTACCCATGTGGGGATTTAAAATGATGTTTTGTGTTGTTTAGTTTTTGTGAATTTATGTAAATAAAAGTTGAGGGAATTTTTAGATCTTGCTATTTTTCTTTACTCTTCTAACGTGTCCTACCATCTGCAAAAAAATGATTCATTAATAACAAACATTTGTGCAAAGTTTAATTTAACGGCATTTTACCGTTATTGAGATTTTGATAGTTTTCTTTTTATCGATGAACAGGATTGTGAGGAGTGCGGAAATCCCTTAATTTGACAACGGCGATAAATTAACTGGTCCAAATTAACCGCTTTATAGACTATTAAAGAACTTTACTCGCTTAGTTTCGTGAGTAAAACAATTATTCACTAATTCCATTGTATCTACACTAAAACAATAAATCACAAACACGAAATAGGAAATGGGCTTTAGTATTTGACAGCTTTTCAATCGAGCAAAAACAAAGAAGGATATTGAAAAATGAAAAAATTCTAAATTTTATATTAGACTAGACAAACTGTTTAAAAACACAACTTCTTTATGAACAATGCACATCCTATTAAGCCACATGAATTTTAGTATGCCAGTACTGATCCGTCCATGCAAGCCGGAGTTTCTAAAACCACTAATGTAACAAGATAATAATGTTCCTTTCTTGCAACCGCAATGTCTAAATGCCACTCTAACACAACCAAAACAGCGGTCCGTGCTTGCAGGCAACGACCCATTCATGCCATTAAGATATGATGACCAAAACGTTCCGTCCCTGGAAGCCACGACCCTCAAAGACACAGAGGCACCGTAACAACAAAGGTCCGTTGCTGCAAGCCACGACCACCCAATGCCATCCGAGCACAATATCAACAGTGGTCCGTTCTTGCAAGTCACGACCTCCCCTATGCCGCCGAGGCAATGTAACAACAAAGGTCCGTTCCTGCAAGCCATGACCAACTTATGCCATCAGAACAAATGTCAACAGTGATCCGTTCTTGCAAGCCACGACCCTTTATAAATAGGAAAGCATAATTTTCACTCCAGACTATTTTTAAACGGAAAAAGTTACTTGAAAAACAATTTTTAATTCTTGTCTTATGTTACTTTCTTACTAATGTACACACGTCAAACATACACAGTAACATTATGTAAACTAAACCACTCGTAAAACTTAAGTAGTAACACAATTAGTTCAGTCTCAAATTACAATAACAATTAACAACGTCGGAATAGTCGATCAAACCCCAACTACTACAGTAACATCAAATTCAAAGATACAGACAATCTCTCATGTAAAGAGTCTTAAGCGTAACCGTCTTTTGCGACATTAGAGCGCCACCTGCCATGATTCTTCCATACTCTTTCCTTAGAACCACAATTGGCGCTAATAGTAGCGACACCAGCTCTAAAAGAATGAAGTCCATACTTGCGAGGGTCAAGACGAAAAACAATCAGTTTTTCAATGATAAGTTCTCTTGTTCTTGTATAGGATAAAGGCTTATTACATTGTCTTAACATTGATTGTTAAAAAATAACACCTCTAAATATAAATTCCTGAGAAATACTCGTCAATCCTGCTTCTTTTAAATAGCGCACCAATAAAGTCCATGGGCAAGTTACGTTTCCAGTTTTAGAAAAAACTACATGTTGTCCATCTCTGTATATGTCACTTTTAGATTTTTCAATATAAACAGAGCAACAATTATCAAAAATTTCTTTGTCACTACGTTTGATATTTAACGCCTCACTTATTCTTAAAAAAACAGCAAAGGAAACGACGAATAAAGTAATAAGCCTCATATCCGCAAGGGAGCAACTTTCACTAGCAAATTCAAAAACGAATGATTTCAGCATTTCTGGAGTAATTGGCTCTTTCTTAACTAACGGTTTGGCAACCTTCCGTCTACAGCCTTCTAAACAAAGTTTAAGCCTTTGATCGGAGCATGGATTTTGTAGAAACTGCGTTAATGTTGTGTGCAAAATTTATTGCATTAAAAATATTGTTTATATTTGATTTACTCGAAGAAGTGTCCTCTTGTTGTAAAATCGACACCAAATATAATGCGACTGTCACTGGTGGTGCCGGGCCGGAAATACTCAAATTTACATCATTTGCACCAAGAAACGAACTTCCGAAAACAATTACATGTAGAGTCATTACATACAGTTGAAGACTCTTTGCTTCTTAAAGCTGCGTCTTTGACTTCTGAAAACAGCCCTCGGGACATGTCGGAACTACGGCATTTGTCGTTGACATCTTTCCATCTATCTGAATTAAACAATGTAAAAATAAAAACGATGATGCAATATAAAAACTGTTATAACAATCGTTAATACCTGTTCTTGTAACATGTCTTCTAACAATTGTCTATGAACAATCTAACAATCTAAAACTTTGCTTGTAAATTTATCTGAACCAAAAATAGTGTCTTTGTTTCTACGCTGAATATAAATTTCTGAAGGATCATTAAATAACAAAACTTCTTTAATGTACTGAGACGAAACTAAATTGGGTCCGAACAACATAGGAAAAAATAAGTCAATAAGGAGCTACAAGATTTCCACGTGCTTTGCAAAAAATTAAACGAACCGGTCTACGTCATTTGGACCGAAAATTCTTTATAAAATATTGAACATTTCGTCAGAAACGCCAGAATCATCATAATCGATCAATTTAATGTACTCATCAGCAACTCTGTTTTCATCCCTTCGTATCCATTTTAGTGACAACGAAATGCTGTTTACAAAAAAAATGAATGAATCTCATTAGCAATGTTATGCAACTCGGTCTTTAAGCTATCTTTTTCATGAATTTGAACAGAAGGGAGAGATGAAGTAAACAGTTGTTTTTACCTGAAGGCATACTAAACTGATTTTTCCAAGAACGAATACATTCTGTCACGTTCAAATCAAGGAAAACAATCCCGTCCCAAGATTTTCTACTATCAATAATCCTATACACAACTTTTGTTCGAAAATAACAGCTATTACCCAAAACTGGAGCCTTTGAAATGATTTTACCATTTAATTGTGCAAGTTTACTTGCTGTCACGAAAGGTAATTTCATTAATTGTTAAAAGTGCATTTTTTAATTCTGATCGATCTGGAATCTTAAAAATCCGCATTTCAAATCCCAGATATACCCTAACCAACAAATCTGTACAGGAATAAAAATAGATTTTTTTTCTAAATTGATAACGAACCCTGCTTAAACCAATGTATCTTAAACAAAATCAGCATCTCTTAGAGCAGAATCATAATTTTTGTTTATCCCCCAACCGTCATCGAGATAAACTACAACTCTAAGCCCTAATGTTCGCCAATATTTAACAAGTGGCCTGAACAGTTTGGTAAAAATATAAGGGGCGCTTCTTGATCCAAAGCAAAGGACTGAAAAAACAAAAATCGACACTTGCCCTTTAATTTCCACATAAAGCCAAGGTATGTCTGTTAAACTGGATTTATAGATAATTGATGGTACCCACTTGTCAAATCGAATTTGAACATAAACCCACCTGGTAATAAATACTCGTGAGCTATTTTATAATCTTCAAATTTAACATGGTCTTTTTGACATATTGATTTACGACGCTTAAATCCAAAAAAAGACATTTCTTACCAGATGAATTCTATGCTACTGATAAAGGATTAAATTATTTTTGCGGTTTAACAGAATTTTCATAAATACACTTCTTTTTAAACAAGTCCTCAACAGCTGAATCAACAAAATCTGTATTTCGTAAGGTTTACTGATTATTTTTAATTTCAAAAGACGACGGATTTTCAATGAAAGGTATAATATAACCATTTTCTATGAAATACACAATTTCTTCATTAGAGGGCTCCAAAATATTTTTGTAAAAACTTAAACAGTCTTTCAGTCGGCCTTTAACACAGTCATTAAGTTAAGTAATTTTTCTTTCTTCAACTTCGCAAAAGATTGAACACACTTGTAAACAATCTAAGTTATGATAAAAAAATCTATACTTATCATAACTAGAAAAAGTATCTTCGTTGTTGCTCTTGCTTTTTTGCCGTTTATTCGTCGATAAATGCGGTATTGCCACGGATCCCCGTCCTGCACCAAATGCACTGTATTCACCCGCCCTGGCACATCCTCTGGAGATGTGCTCCACTTTTCCACAGTGGAAGCAAACAACCTGTCTGTCGAACGACCTTCCGTAGAAGCCTCTCCCTCTGCCTCGCATTTGCGTGGAGCCACGAAAATTGGAGTCAGAACTAAAAGAAGCAGAAGATGCACTTTAAACTTCGGCCTTCTTTATAGCCCTCTCTTCAGCTCGGCGAATTCTCCCATCGTCGTCAGAATTATCTGCGACATCAAGATTCTCGTATTCTGCAATTGTCCCCCAACCTGCCTCCGAAGTGTCAGCTATTCTTATAAGTTTATAACGATGTTCAATGGAAACCTTCAGTTCTTTAACAAAATCCAACGCCTTATCTGCTTCTCTCAATTTAATGGCTTTTTCGATGCTTGCTACAGTGTCAGGAATTGAAGAATTGAACTCAAAATGTATTCTATTAGAAGCCTTTCTAAGATTAAGCGTATGAACACGCTTTATCTTTTTTGAAACGCTGTCCTCTATCCACTCATGTTCTCTTTTGAAGTCCCGCTTCAGAGCAGCAAATTGCAAATCAAAACAATCCTTCAGCTGATTTAAATCGTTGTTTTGGCTTGGAGCTCGTACACTGTGACTATTATGACCTTCACAAAGCTTGAAAAACTAGACTAGCCATATACCTTATATAGACTTGCCACATAACCAGTCAGAAACAATGTCGAACGTAAATAATTTTATGCAATAAATAGTTATCCGACACCGAATTAGATTTTTACTAGGGATTGGAAGGAATATTTAAGTACTCGGGTATTCGATAAAAGTTTAACAAGTATTCGAGTAATCGGTTAAAAATGTAAAAAAAACAACAGTTTTATAACAGTCATATTTATAGAATCTTACAAATCGCCGGCTGACGGTTTGTTTAAACACATTTTATTACCATCATGTGATAATAATATCATTCACGAATACATATTATCGTAATACGGTCGAACCACAAGTTCTTCCAACGTAAGAGACGGTTTTTCCCAAAGTGGTTGTACATAATACAGGATAACTTTTTGACGAGTGGTTTAACATGGTAGTCATTTTGTAAATTATTGTTTAAAGTATATAATAGCAAAATATATTACAGAAATTTCGCGCACCAGTGCTTATTCCAGGAAAATAAATTGTATTGTTGATTAGCTGACATTTTATTGTACACACCTCGCACCTGATTTCATAGTTAGCATATAGTGTCACAAATATGATATCATGGACATAAGCACCTGAATGCTTTCCTACAAATCTCGATATTTAAGTTAGATTTGGCTTGCAACCAAAACATCAAACACGATGCGCGGCGACTCATATGTTCGTTGAGACGTAGCGCGGGAAAGTATAATTGACGGAACGTTTTCAATTTAATCACGCCTTCAGGTTGCTTTACTAAAAGGGAAAACCTTATGTTATTGTTTCAACATCCCCAAGGGGAACGGACCCACAGCGACAACAGCAAATCCTCATTTGGAAGTTAAATACAACGTCCTTTGATTGGAGCTGCAGGCGTCGCATGACAAATCAAAGCGCTGAAAGCGTTGAAAGACTGGCGCGCTTGTTGAATCGAACAGATATCATTACTTAAAACATATGAAACTATGTGTGATTTTTTTGTGTTTAACTTTGTGACAGTTACTATCATCAACATTAGCAAATAACTCAGTATATTAAGGGATTTCAATAGATGCAGGTACTTGTATTTTGATGCAAGGAAATTAGGTATCATTTTTAATCTTAGGTTGGGGGTCTTTTTGATGCAGGAGCGTATGATTAGTGGTTAAATTTTGCTAGAATAACGATGATCAGGCTCCGCCACAACTGAGTAGTGTCAACAATGAAATGCACAAGGCTCACGTACCTTAAGGAACAGTTACCAGTTACAATCTTAATTTTTACGTCGATCGCAACAATGCATTAACAAAAATATTCACCAACTTTCTTACGGTCTCCCCAGGATTTTTGGAAGGGTTGTCGCTGGACTGTTCGTGAGTTTAAGCTCGCGAAACTTTATTTTTTAACTATCATTTTTACAGTTTTATATTTGTACCAACGTTTACTGCAACAAAGGTATATATTACATAGATTTTTTTTATCTCTTTAGAGCCAAGAAAGGTTCACAGTTAAAACATAAATAATGTGAAACAATGTGTAAACAGTATGTCAACATGTATTATAATTACATAAACTGATCTTATCTCATCAAGTTACAATGTCAACTATATATTCTGTATAGTTAGTTTTTCACCTTCATTGTCCAAACATATCTCACACATATCAAACTCAATGTTTCATTACAACTAACAGGATTAGGATTAAACTTTCAGACGCCTCTTTTTTCTTCGACCCAAGTGCTGACTGCCTTATTATAATCAAACTTCAGTACATCAGGACCTTCCATGGATATCATTAACAATGAATTTAATGTTGAATTGTTAAGCCTGCTTCTAAGCTTTTTCTTCACTCTTGATAAGGTGGAAAAACCCCACTCATAATCTGAAATTAAATTAATTTACGATACCAGTAAACATATAGACAGCTTCATACATATATAATAATATCATAATAGGTATTCAGTTAACACAAACAGGTATAATAAATTATATAGTGCACCCCTAGAACCTGATTTAAACCCCCAGTAGCAAATTATTTTGCCACTGACTGTTCCAATGCGCTAACCCATACGGTTCTATTTTTTGTTAAACAATCAACAAAAAATCATTTATTTTTCTCTCTTCTTTTTTGCTGCAGGGAGAGACTGTGTTTTATGAGTGTGGCGATTCCTGATATGCATATTTCCCTTTTTATTATAGTAGCATTTTAACGTAGTGGTTAATTCTTACAAAGGTCTTAGGGTGTAATAACACAAACACTTTTTAAGTTCCGTTTTAACTTTATATATCTTAAGCTTTAAACAGTTTATTTAATGTTTAAACCGACTTTCTAAAACATAAACAGTTCTTTCTCATAAGTATAAATTTTCCTAATACATTTCTTAGTGTTATAAATTTCTCTTATTTAAAGTTTAGCAATTTAGCCACGAGACTAACATACCGTCCTCCAAAAAGGCATCATGTGGCTCATTCCGGCCATACGGCCGTTCTCTCTCCAAATATACAGAACAATATCTCTGGCTTTTATGCAATACCCTAGACTGTTCATGCACACTTATTACTGTTCGAGATGACAGATTGACATCAAGAACATCTATAAACTACATTAACAGTTATATAACGTCTTGCTTAATCATAACAAGATCGAGTCCAATGTAATTAATAGATACAGGTGAAGACATGAAATGACCTGTGGCTAAAATACCTACAAGATTTTTGATGTTATCCAGAAAAGGATATTAGTCTTAACAAGGCCATAAATAAATATTTCAAAATGTAAATGTTTAACACCTAATATGTTTGTAAATAATTATCATAATTTTCCTATTACATTACAAATCCCTTCCTTTCTTTACAAAGACCAAAAAAAACAAGAGAGTCGTATAACAGATTTCAGCCAGCAGTATCAGTTTTGTATCAGTATTAACTAGTCAGAAAAAAAACTCAATTCGGAAATAAAGTATGTGATATTAAATAACATTTTTGAGTGGTTGTGTTTCAGACCGAAATAATATATTTCCGTTTCGATGTAATATTAATTTTTCGTTACGATATAGATACTACTGCCTGCAAGGAGCATTCAAATATACATTATATAATAAAAATTATGTCCGTGTACAGGAAACCCTAATATTAAATACTAGTACATATGTATGCCTGATGAAAATCATAATTACTACGTATGATAATATCAAAAATTATGGAACGATACGACTTATGATAGTACTGCACCCTCATCGCACTGCATGCCAAGTTCATCTCAGGATTCTTCCGCACAATTGTTTCGTAATGCCAATCATAGGAAGCGTCACGGAATTGAAGTCGTTTCTTATTCCATCAGCATCTCACCGGGGACAGGTCGTGAATCCTTGCTGGAGTGAAAACATCTCGTCGTCGTCTGTTCGTTGTGAATAGTTGTAAAGATAAATTTCTGATTACTTAGACTGTTACACTTCTTGCGATGTTGGCAAATAACCTCACGATAATGTCATACTATAAAGAAATGTCAAGCTGGAAAATCCAATCTTGTAAATATTATATTCAGTCGAAGATCCAGTAGATATTTTATTGTATAGAAGGTAAATCAATTCTCTGCTTTGATGACTGGGTATATGATTAACTCGTTCACTGGAGCATACTGAATGGAGATCAAATGACCCAGCTGTAACATCATGCTCTGTGATTTGTTCCTACCCAATTAAACCCGCTTCCGCACAATGACTCACTTCACTGGCATTACTAACCCCATTTAATAAATACTCATTAAATAATGAAATTTCGTATTATCATAATTAATGTTATGTATGCATTAAAATCTGCCCAAATGAACATGTGCCGAAACATGAAAATATGTAATCATTTAACTATTAATGCTTAATTGAAAACAAAAATCTTAGAAAAAGCCAAAACCATACACTCCGTTCCCATGGTACATGTGTTAATAAAAAAATCATTTTAAGAGAAAGAGTACATACTTATATTGACAAGCATACTTCATCAACCATACCGCTCAGACAGAAAAAATACCTTAAATGACACGTGCGTATGGACGCATAACTTTAAGAATAACAACATCGATTATTCGCATTTCCATTAATTATTTAAAAATACGTGCATACAAGCACACAACGATTTAAATCGATGACAGTGATATATAATCGCGAAACGTGTTGAGACCGCACAACTTAATTACAAGTCACGTGACAATTATTCTCAAAAATTGTCGACATCGTTAGCGCACTCGCATCCTATGCTTTAAGTAACGTACACATTAATGCGTGTAAGCCCGAAATGTAGGAAGCCGCACCCGTACTTTTTTAAACAAAAGGCTTACCGCTGATCGATTCAGCAACAAAGCTGCATACGTTAAACTTAAGTCAATTAATGCTATCGCGCATTTTCACGGTTTACATCAGTATACTACATTACTGAAACGCGAACATAGACATAAACATAGACAGAGCCAAAGGCATGATCATAGCCATAGGCATAAACATAGTCATAAACATCGACTTCCGGTACTCTCGGAATTAACTACATCGCGTCAAAATCGCGGTTAACAACAGCATTTTACTGTTTTCTTCTCAAACATATATACATATATACACATTCGATACGCTCGGAACAAAACATATAAACAAAGATTGAACGGTCTCAACGCTTGCAACGCGACAGTTACATCACATAATCTAGTAATAATACCTTGTACCAGAGAAAAAACCTATCATTCATGTACAACACTCATTACAAAATTTGTTAATACTTTTCTTTTTTTTAAGCTGATAGTTAATACCAAAAAAAAGTCTTCTTAATTTCTTTTTTTTTCCAGTACATTTTTCTTTTCTTTTTTTAAATATTATTTTTTTTTGCATTTTTCTATTTTGTAAGCTGGTAGTTAAACTATACAACCACTGTTTCGGAATATTTATATTACTTAATGACATCAAAAAGTTGTCTTCTTATCTCCTTAAAAAACAACTAAGCAGTTAATGCCAAAATTAGACCTACAACCGTTGCTGTTACAAAAATATTTTCCTAAAATTTTTGACAAATATTGAAAAATACAACAAAAATGTGTGTGCAAAAAATTTTTAGATTGTTAAATTTCACTTGAACTAATGTAGCACGTAAACTTGTCGTTTTTTAACGTTTAAAACAATAGTTTTTAACAAGTAAAGTTTTCACTTTAATTTTTGCATGTTTTTTATTAAGTAAAGAACAAATAGTGCCTAAATTAATTACTGATCTAACAGCTAAATTTTCAAAAATTACTAAACAAGAATTCGGCACCTTGACTAACATTTTCGATCTCCAAAAATAAAAATCTACAATCCAAAAATAACCCCCTTCCCCAGTAATATCTTTAAAAGAAAAGCCTAAATTTTGAATTTGAATACCAATTCCGTGTATCATGATTGGATTAAGATTTTATTAACAAATGGAACTAACCAGTAAGCCTCGATTGTGACTTCTGCGACATTCTGCGTCATTCTTGTTTTCTGGCGTGACGTTTGGTGGTTTTCTGTAGTCTTTTCTGGCGTGACGTAAGGTAGATTCTTCTGCGCTGTGTCGTATAGTAGTTTTCCTCCTCGTTATGCCGCGACGACCACTAGAAGTAAGATCCTGGCACTGGGCGCCACAAAGAGGTAATTGTAACGTAGTGGTTAATTCTTACAAAGGTCTTAGGGTGTAATAACACAAACACTTTTTAAGTTCCGTTTTAACTTTATATATCTTAAGCTTTAAACAGTTTATTTAATGTTTAAACCGACTTTCTAAAACATAAACAGTTCTTTCTCATAAGTATAAATTTTCCTTATACATTTATACAGGTGAAGACATGAAATGACCTGTGGCTAAAATACCTACAAGATTTTTGATGTTATCCAGAAAAGGATATTAGTCTTAACAAGGCCATAAATAAATATTTTAAAATGTAAATGTTTAACATCTAATATGTTTGTAAATTATTATCATAATTTTCCTATTACATTACAGCATGAAATTGAGTTATTTTATTTATTTAATGCAAGTCACAAGTCTAAGTAAATATATATAAAAAAAGACCATTGCCAACTTCTTGCAACCAGGAGTACACTTTCTACCACTTAGGATCGACACCTGACTGGATCGAACTGTCTGTTCGAGGTAGCCGGCGTTGATTCAGTGTCTCGGCATGTTGGGGTACCGCGTCCGGCGTCGGAGTAATTTCACGACGTGAAGGGGTACTTGGCGTAGTCAGAGTCGCTCTTGAAGGGCTATCCGGAATGATCTCGATCTCATTTCTAGAATTTTGAAGTTCAGAATGCCCGATGGAGTTGGCATCAGCCTCACAAGGCCGGTTTCTCTTGAAACAAGATAGAATCGACGAGTCGTCGTTCTTTTGCTCATGCATACTTGAAAATGTGTCCGACGAAAATGAACTGATCGTTAAGTTCTAACTGGAACTTGCTAATAGATTTGTTTAAAACAAATCAATTATCGCGTAATTATTTTCATACATCTATACAGCACAATTTTCTAAGTGTTTGTCTTCTAATCACAGAACAAAGAATAACCAAATTATTACGCATCTCATTTAAATCATTGAACATTATGTCAAACACACCCGCTGTTAATTGAGAATATCAACAGTCGTTAGAGCCAAAATACGATCAAACGACACCGACAGACTTGCGAATTCGGCCACGTTGAGAGACGGAGTTATCCAGCTGATAGTAAAGAAATCGATTGTGATTGGTCAAATCGCCCATTGCTTAACCTTAAATGAGGTGTGTATTGAAAAGCGACCTGTTCAATACACACTTCAAATGAGGTGTGCATTGAAAAGCGACCTGTAGAGCGGATCATTAGCTCAGTGGTTAGCGCGTCTGCCTCTGAGTCCAGGGATCGCTGGTTCGATCCCCCGCTACTCCAACTAAAATAACTAATATAGTCGTTCGGATGGGACTTAAAACCGAGGTCCAGTGTAGTGGTGCTAGACACCGGGCACTTAAAAGAACCAGGGACGATTCTGGAATTGGAGTGTCCTCTGTATCTTGCACTATCCTCCAAAAACCTAAAACGACTAACACTCTTCTGGAGGCGTCGGTCATATGGGCAACCGGTAGCGACGATAAATAAATGGAAATGCAAACA
The DNA here is from genome assembly GCA_038501625.1 of Corbicula japonica. Classification (NCBI taxonomy): domain Eukaryota; kingdom Metazoa; phylum Mollusca; class Bivalvia; order Venerida; family Cyrenidae; genus Corbicula; species Corbicula japonica. Next base: position 95,275 of record JAZAYU010000218.1, read on the forward strand.
CAAGCAACCTGTGTTTACAATGCAAGAAACAGAAAATTATGACATGTCGATTCTGAATAAACGGATGTCGGCGAATTTAACGCTTGTTGGAAATAGATTAAAGCTTGTTAACGGTTGTCGGGCGGGACAACCGTTATGATAGATGGGGAGAACACTGGGCCCGGCCCTGGCCCGGTCCTCGCCGAGCAAAATCTCGATCCACAACTACTCCAACCTAACCAAAATGGCAACCCACGCTATCTCCCACTTGTCACTTGACTGATTTGTTTTTCATCGTTCTTTTAAAATCCTTTCATAGTTCTTCGAACAACAACATTAAAATGTTTTCTTGTTTTTATTTGTATCATTATCTTTCAACGTTCGCATTCCTTTTCGAAATATTTTTATTTTCTTAAAATGTACTACTTTTTATGCCACACAACTACGAAATCTTTCAGGCGTAACTAAACTACTCATGCATATCCAGTTGCTTGTTCACTGCCGTAGCTGGTCGTAATTTCACTCTACATTTGTTAGCTGGCGTTTTTGGCATGGATGCTCCAAAATTACACGGAAACTTACTATCAATCGCTCAGAATTCGTGGAATGGTGTGCTGCATTGTGCTTCACACTTGTGCAGAACATTTTGATCTGCTCTCGCGGTGACCACAAAAATTCCACTTACTTGATACGCTCTCGTGGTTGCAAAGATACATCCGAAGTTAACGACGGTGCGTCGCCGTGTTTACGGCATCGTTACTTAAGACTGGCGAATGCGCGCTAGTCTAAAAACGTGGTCGGCGTCTCATGAAGTGCTGCAGTGCGACAGGACTGGTGTTAACGGAGGTTGCTCGCTGGTAAAAATCTAAGTGAAATCGAAATTTGTAGTTAGTGCGAGGATTCTCTTGTCGGTCTTTTAGTTGATTTGGTTAATTGGGTAATCTTATTTTATTAAGATGTTGAATCTTCCCATTGAGAATTGAAACTGGACGATATGTAGGTGAGGCTGTGGGAAATAGACTGTGTTTATTATGTGATGAACATCAAGTTGAAAATGAAAGTCACTTTTTTATATCTTGTAAATTATGAAAAACCTGAGAAGGGAATGCATGATAAATATATTAGATAAACATGCTAACTAATCTGCAGACAGACAGAACTTGGTGTGTTTTAGTCCAAAATCACCAAAGACAAATTGCAAAATATCTTATAAAAGCCTACTTAAAAAGGAAAATTTATTTGTATAGAAACTGAATTATATAATTTTAAAGCATTTGCTTTATTTTCAAATTTTAAAAATAAATCTTGATAATTCTGATTCGACAGTCATGTAAAGAAAGTCAAATTAATGTTTTCAAAAGTGACCTATAGACCGATAGGGTCGGGGGGGGGGGGCTATTATACTTTGTATTATTGTATTACATGTAAATGTTGCTTGTACACAGTTCACTATAATAAAAGAATACTTACTTGAAATATGCATATCAGGAATCGCCACACAGACAAAACACAGCCTCCACACGCAGCGAAAATAAGAAAGGACAAGAGAGCATGCTGTTATAAGTATATCAATTCAAATAAGTCGCCAAAAACAATTAACGAAAAAGAGAACCCTTGGGGTTACCGCCTTTGAAAGTTTGCAAAACTAAAATAAAATCTGATTAGAGAAATATGATGTCAATTATTTTTGACCGCTGCATAAACTGCGTTTATTTTAAATTTTTAATATCTCATTCTAAACCAAAATCACGTAAACATGTATCAACATTCATCGCTTACTTCACTGCGTCAAAATGCCGTCGTTTGGAAGCATTTCAAACACATCAGAGGACCGACTGCTGCAACTTTTGACTCCTGTATAAAGGCGTTTGGTTCCTGATGCTGAGAACAGTTTGGGTCTGGTTTGTCAACCACACCAGGTATATTACCTAAACAAGATCCCATATGAGTGATTTTGGTACCATGGCCTCTATCTCTTCTTTGTAGTATAGTGTTAATACTTACTTTAGCAGTTGGAACAGCATTAACTTGGCCACCGATAGTTATAATAACTGATCATCACGGACAAATTCCCTCTTGATTGCTGCTAGCTCACAGCCTGTGTCACTGAGGACTTCCACCTCTCTATCTCCGATATACCCCGTTCGTATTGTCTAAGTTACGTTCTCCTTCTAACATCTCTATGGTACATGCTCCTGTTATGACTGGCACTGACTCGCCATTAGCTAGTTTTAGTTGGCCGTTCTCTACATTTTTGTTTATAGAAGCGCGCATGCATAATGCTGAAACCTTTTTGTCATTTGCTCGACCTTCATCATTTCTAACATTCTTTTGAGTTCCTTTCGACCATCGCGAAATCGGCAGTCTCGTGCAATGACCAACTTTGTTACAGTTGAAGCACGTTTGCCTAGAATTGTTTGTGCTAGACGTTTGTGTCGTCTCCATATTCTGGTCATTTGTTTTGGCCGCCTTATTTGGCGTATGGCTTGCCTTGGAACTTACTTCTGTTATATGTAATAGTCCCTCCATGGGCTTCTATAATTATATTGTTTGGCCAGCCTGGCCACATCTTCGGCCATTCTTGGCATTCTTTCCTTTATGAACAAAGCCAAGTTTTGAGAACAACTTTGAATGAATTGTTCCCTTATCGAGAGATCTGACAGAGCTTTGTATGTATCCTCGATCTCTGCCATCTCCGCCCGTCTGTTGAAATATTTCCTTTGTCAAGCAATGAACTGGAAAACAGTTTCGCCCTGTAATGGCTTGCTACAGTATCTCTGAACTTCAGCCTGAACCCCTCTTCGGTCAGCTGATAGCGTTTCAAAACAGCTTTCTTTAACGCTGTGTAATCGTTGGCCTCTTCTAGAAGCATGCTAGTATACACTTCCAAACCTTTGCCAGTTGGCAAAGCGTTCAAAACGCTCAATGTAAGCGTTCATATCATCTTTTGACTCAAATTTCGGCAGCTTAGGTCGTAAAGACTTGCTGTTCACAAACGCTATTGTTGATGCAGCCTTGTCACCTTACTCATCCTTTAGACGGAGAAGCTCCATCTCTCTATACTTCATCTCAAGCTCATACAAACGTTGTTCATCATGACGTCGAGCTTCGATTGCTTGCTGCTCCTTCCAACGTACCACTTCACGTTCTAAACGTTCCATCTCACGTCGCTAAGCACGCTCTTCTCTTTCATGATACACAGCCTACTTCTTTTAAACGGATCTACGACAATTCGTCGAAAGACACTTGATAGAATACGACAGTTCAAAGAATAGATATCCGGTCGAATAGACAATTGATAGAATACGACACAATGTCGAAAAATATTTTAACCTGCGACACTTGACCGAATAATTGTGGTGAGTGTTTTATTTCGACCAAGTGTCGCATTAATTTTCAAATGCATATCAAACGGTGTTTTCCGGATCATTAATCGTCGAGTAGAAAACCAACGAGAAACTGTTTATATGATGTTAAGGACTTTAGATCTAGACTAATACTCGACTATTTCAAGGGTATTACATACAAGTTCGCCTACTAGAAAAGATTTGTCTGATTAAAATAATTTTTAAAACTAGCCATTCAACAGTTCTGGTACTTCCACTACACATTGTATCCTCCACTTATTGTCAATTCTGGGAGATTTCGAACACTCGTCGAAAGTTTTCGACAAAATTCGACGGAAATACAATGATATCAACTGTCCTTTCATTAAACTGTCGTATTCTACCACGTGTCTTTTCTGTCATCTGTCGTATTCTATCAAGTGTCTTTCGACGAATTGTCGTGCACCGCTTTTCAACGTCTATTGAAAGCTCTGAGCCTTTCAGCCCCGCCTTTCGCCTAACGTTATACACTTTTCGTAATCCATATTTAGCTATATTGTTCTCAACACACAGCTGATGATACCTTCTGTTAACAGATCCCGGACGAGCTCCTAATTTGTCAAGAGCTACCGAGAGAACCTATGTCTTTATCAAACACTGTTCAATCTTTTAGCCTTGAGCAATATAAAAGGGTTTGTTAACAAGATGACAATGTCTTAAACCGTGGCTAATAGACCAACTATATAGTAATTTTTCTCAAGCTACTTTGCTTAAAATTATGATTAAATAAAATGTTGAGCTGCGTGATACAATGATTTATATTGAAAACTAAATAACAGTGATCATATTGATGTTTTGGCTTAAATACGTATATGTTTTCCTTCTAAACCACGACTTTCTATCTACGGACTATCTATCGAGCAACTTCAACTCTGTGGACGTCAGCCACCACTGTTTTGTTGGGACTATAAAGTCGTAACCTATGGAGTTCCCAACTCCTATAGACACTCTGAATCATGATACCAGATTGTTCAATCTATGCTGTCATCTCAGAGAAGCTGAGATTCGTAAGAGACTGCGATGGCAGTCGAAAGAACCGTACACTGAATATCTGATTCTGCCTTTGTGTTACAGCACTACAATTGTACTACGTACAAAGTAATCTCTCTGAGGAGCAAGCTCAGAGAACGCGGAAACCATTCGATAGCGCAAATATTGGCCTCGCTAACTTTCTTAAGCCAGCCAAACCGAAAGGTATGGCAAAAAATCGTTTAAATATACAGCTGGAAAAATGTGGAATTCCCTACCGGATGAATACCGACGGACATCGTCTTTCAGCCAGTTCAGAGCTTTTATGTCCAGCTGGAATGGCGAAAGATGTTCGTGCTCGTCATGCGGTTAGTGGTGGGATTTCTGTATTTTTGCAGCTGCTGTTTGAATGACTGTATCTGTCTTTGTTACCCATGTAGCCACACGTTACCATTTCTACACTTAGTTTAGTTGCCATGTACCAGTACTTTTGGTTTGCTTTCCTGTGATACATGTCTTTGGCTTTGTTTAATTCAGTATTTTAACTTGCTTACTTGTGACACCTGTTTTAGGCTTATCTTAGTTACAATGCATCATTATTTTTATCAGCTTCCTTGTGATACCTGATTTAGGAAGTTTTAATTTTGCATGTTAGTATGTCAGCTAAATTTGTGATCGCTTGATAAAATATTCTTAACTTTTATATGCATCTTAATTTATTGCCATACTTGCACTTGTATTTTGTTTCCTATGTGTTTCTGTGTGTTGTCAATATTGTGTATGTCTATAAATACTTTTATGTGCTAATATGTTCTTATATACCATTATGTGCTATGTGGTGCTTAATGCTTTATATGCCTTATGAATGCTTTTATGTATATGCTCATATGTGCTTATAATCCTTTTTATTACAGTAATTTTGTTGTAAGTCGGTTTTAAAAGCTCCTAAGAGCTTATGTTATAATGTTATATGCACCGACTTTTGTAAATAAAATTTACTTGACTTGACTTGAGCCAGTGTTGCGTTACGCAACTTCTTCCAAAAGTTGAAACTGGCCTCTATATATTTACCTTGTATTTAAAAATACAATGGTTACAAGTTTCAATACAAGTTCGCATAATTTGACCTAAGACCAAAACGTCTTTAAATCACAAAATTCATTAAATGTTATAACTTTAACAAAATGACGTATCTATGTCAAACACAATTCTTAGTGTATCAATCTGTGTGATTAAAACAATTTCAATTTAATTTATACAATTATTAAACATGAATCTGTGATTTCATAAATATATTTATATATGTATATATAATATAACAGAAAATCAAAATCATTCCTGACATAGATTTCTTTGTTCACGACAATGTATGAACATGAATACGCCGGTATAATGCGTCCGCAGTGGTCAGAAACTGAATGCTTTGTGCATAAGCAACAACTGTGAATCAGGCCCGCCCTGGAGCTTCCTTATACCTCAAAAACTGTTGACAAATGCAGAAAATTAATTAGACACTTCATGCATTCTGTATCGTAGAAGTTAAAATCCCCAGATGTATAGAAACGAACACTTGATAAAGTTTCTAAATTTATTTTCTATCGACCTTTCTATCGATGACTCTCCCTAACGAAATGAAAACGCGTCAGGAATTATTGGAGATGCCGAATCACGAACTCATAGAGGATGTTAGTACAAGATGGTATTCGACGCAGTTAGTTGGGATGTATGTGTAAACAGCGACGTTTGGTGACGTCTTATGTTTGATTCCAAAATAAGCAATAAAGAGCGACACGTTACTTACTGACAAGTGATCACGAGTGGAAAAGTGTGTCCGAGATTTCCTCCGTATTAGAGGAATTTACCAAGGTCACTACCTTCAATTCTTCAGAGAATGGAGTAACATTAAGCTACGTGTATCCTATAATATGTTGACTATTGAATTCAAGTCCTCTGTAACTAACAACGACATTACTGTGGCATCAAAAGTAAAGGAGTCGATTGGCGAAGAACGAAAGCGAAGATTCTAGCGCAGTTCAACAACACCGCAACGTCTTTTCCAGTAATAGCGTCGATGTTGGATCCACTTTACAAACGGCTGTCAATTTTGACACCAGATCAACACAGGGCAGCCGATGAAGTGGTTGAGTCTCGACTGGAAGACATAACTTGAATTCTAACAAATTAACTGAGAAACAGGCTTGCTCCTGCCTTGGTAGATAGCATCATTGTCTGAAACAAAAACTCGAATGCGCAAGTAATGATCTGTGAAAATGATTAAATGGATTATTGATGTTTGCTATACATGTATATAAGGTGCTAAAGTGTAAATTATGCAAGGGGCTGACAAACAGTGATAAGACGTTTAAGAACTGTGAAATCATTTGTAGAATTGATACTTTTCGTTGGGTATATCATATTATATAAATCTACGATTTGACATTCATGTTGAATAATTTGGTTTACATACACTATTTACAGGATGTGTACATTTTTACGAGAATGTTCTTGTTTATGACACAAGTTCATTTATGATCGCCTTTTTAGCTGAATTTTTATAAAATTTGATGCTCGATATTGATTGATAAAATGTCATTAAATTATGTTTGTTTCCTGTGAATGTGGTGTTTGTCTTCTCGAGATGTACATGTAGGTTATGAACGTCTGACATGATCATAGCCGGTACGATCGTAAGAATCTGATCTTTCCTCTGACGTTAGAGGAATGTCGATACATCATAGTAGATAAGATTGTGTTTTCGTGCAGCTGTACTGGCGCAGACTTTGAATCGAAGCAGCAATTTCACCGTCAAAGCGCCTATCTACACAATCTAACAGGGTGATAATACACGTAAGATTAGCTTTGGTGATATCAAATAAACCAATCCTCTTTATATGAAATGATAATTCTATTAATACATGATTACATTTGAACAAAACCGAGATGGCCTATATGATATCAGCTGGACTTTGCCAAGATTTGTCATCGCTGAGGCGTGTGACTGACGACGGTGCAAAGGTTTGACTGACTTTCTCTAAACTTTGTCACATGCTGAAAATTTGCAATTAATTTGCGTGTAATTAAATATTCATATTTAATACTTGTTTCAGACGAAAATGTGTGAAACGTCAGTATAATTATACATTATATGGATGATATTTCATATGAATAGGTAAGTAAGCAAACTATTGTTTTAATAAATAACACACGTTTTCAACTGCATGTTGTAGACGTTTTCTTTCTCGCAATTTATGAAAATGACAGAACCCTTACCAATATATAGTTGTTACTTTTGAATAAAATCTTGTTGATGTGGTCATAAAATACTTATCTTGTTTCCTTGACATTTTTCTTTATGAGCTTGCATTATTTTGCATGTAAAGCTGTCCGGAAGTTGTGTAGAATTAACTTATATCAACTTTATTAACCCATCCTCTCTTTTTCTCTCATACGTTGAAGTTGTCTGTGTAGGCTGTGTCTTATGCATGTGACCGTCCCTGATATGCGTATTTTACTTTTTGCATACTCGTTCAATTACGAACCTTGCTATGCAAATGTGAAAGTTATTCCCGCCTAATGTGATTGATACCATCTAGTGGCAAATTTCGTTTGTATTTAGCCTGCTGTAAAGCAAAGTAATACATTTATTTACTAATCGTTTCAAACATCTGCCAACATAGAAATACATCAATGCAAATTTTCATTTCGGCGGAAGAATAAAACTAATAATGTTAAGCTTTTTTCAGGAAAACTTGATAGACTATATCAGTTTCATATGACCAAATAGAACTTTTCTTTTAGATCGGTGTCAGAAGTTTCAAACTCAGAGCATTGGTATGGCGAACCTTGTAAGTATAGCACTTGCTTTAAATATACCCAACACAAAAGTTCTGCACACACGTGTTCTTTTTTGAAAATTTTATTATGTAGAAAATAACTGGCATAAATACCTATATTTGTGTAGAGACTTATTGTTTGCGGAGTTAAAGACAAAAACGGAATAAAAATTGGTTGGTAAATAACCAAGAAATATCAGTTTGAGTATGATAGGGGTCACCAGTCAAAAGTTGCAAAATTTGTTGTATCAAGGTAGAGGTGTGAAATCTATGCAATCATGTGTTTCATAGCAATTATAAGCATGCACTGTGATGATGGCAGCAGGAAGAAATCACAAGTTGATACCAAGCAATTTCAGAATAACATTCAAACTTAAGTTTTTTATTAATTAAATGATCATATTGTCTCACTCATTGACCTAGATGGTAAAGATATGTCAAACAGTTTAGCGATGATTTGAACTGTTTCCATTCTGTATTAACGAGTCTTAGCATCCTATTTTGAAGTGTATAAAAACATCCAAGAAAAGCAATAAACACCCTTTTTGATTGAGAAATACAATCGTTTTAACCTATCTGCTTTATGAAGATGTGGGCCAAGCTTTGTGGTAATCTGGACAGTTTCTTAGATGAAACATTGTCTTGAAGTCGCCACACCGGTGTCACTTTCTTGTTTAATTATATGTGGATTGGTTTTGATGACATACCAAGCATATTAAAGATAAGTTGGTATTATCAGTTGTACTGAACAATTTTAGAACATTCAAACACCTTACCATTTGTTATAAATGCAACGACACAATTAAAAACACCATACTCAACGATAACACAAATAACCTCAGATTAAGACATTAATCGCACCAGTTAATCTTGAATATTTTCTAATAAAGAATTTCGCTATTAGGCTTCCGAACACATTATAACGATTGACCTTAATGTTATTACTAATATTGTTTTTATGAGAGCACTTCCATTGGGTAAAAAGGACTTAAGTTTACTTTTATAAATCATGGCGTTTAACTAACATTAAGATCACATTGACAGTTTTAATCTTCCTGCACCTATGTATTCTGTGTAATAGAACTGTAGCCACTGGATTACCTTTAGAACATTTAAATGTTTTTCCAGTTCTAATTACAACTTATAATTTTCATGTCCCATTTCCTTCTATATGGAGGTACAGATTTATTTGCAAATAAAATAGAATATCATAGATTTTTTATATAGCCCTTTTACTTTTTTAAGAACCTATTAATTATAGGTTAAATTGGTTAATCACTGTGTATAGCCTGGTGTTCTGAAATCTCACTAGGTAAGCAAGTGAACAGATATTAAAATTAAATTGTAAAAATAATTTTAATATCATACTTGTTTTGAAATTCCTCAAAAGTAAGAAATCTGATATTAATATAGGAACGTTGAATTTTGAATGTGAAACATTTCTTCACATATATTTCATCACAAAAAGGTGAACCCCAAATGTTAGTATTGTAGCGTAATAGTGATAAAACAAGAAACTCATTCTACGAGATTGATCCGTTGATGTTGACAATCCATTTTTCAAGCATTTTTACCAAAATTCGTTATCTAATGATTGAATACTTTTAATAATAAATTAACCGCTATGTTTTGCAAAAGAGAAATAATGTTTCGTAAAACTATTGCTGGACCTGATTTAACAAAATGTTTTATTTGCTATTCAATATTTCGTATTCCAGCTCATTCATAGCTATGTGTTATTACTTTTCTCTGCTCTTTTGTCCTTACTTAACATACTTCAGGTGCTCAGGTCTTGGTAAAACCATTGCGTACTCGCATGTTGTACTTGACTATCCAACTAAGGTTTTATATTGTATGCGTTAATGCGCTTTTCATGCAACATTGTGCACCTTTCTTAATATGTTGTATCGAAAACCCTGTTTTAAAAGTTTTTCTGTTTTGAAAAGATTGCGTTCATTGAAATTTTTAACATTGTAACAAGCGCGTAAAAACAAATACAAAAATGTTACATTTATTAAGCGCAAATCGATTGTAAAATATTCATTTATGGTTTATCCTATTTACAATGCTCTTGTGCCTAATGTGTTTTAGTACACAAAATTAACAAGCAAGTCTTCAATTCGGATTGGAATCCCCCTTTTTAAAAAATTCACAAGAGTATTCCATCACTTCGGGCCTATAACGCCTACAGATCTGTCACCCATTTAAGTTCATATTCAAGTGATGTTACAGTTAGTTTCATCTATAAGTTACACCAAATCACCTTGAGTCATATCAGCATGTGCACGATGGCAGGAATTTTCAGTTCTTTCACAAGATGTCCCTAGAAACATTAATAAACTCTAAACCACTGCCACCGTCCAAACAGTGCGAGATTTGTAAATAATATCCAAACCATTATTCTTAAACGGCTGCCATTTCATGGAACCTTATGTTAATAGTCTTCTATGTTCTTAGGATATTAGCTTGTTCGATCATTCGTGGACCGGTCTAGGATGCATTTCTTGTAAAAAATACTTATTGAGCTAATCTGAAGTCTAGTGAAGAACTATGACTGCATAGAAATTATATGTCGGGGTATAGTTAATCCCAAAGCCACACAAAGCGCACAGCCAACCATGCAAACATTACCAGTAATGGAAAACGGATGAAAATTTTACCATCGATTATCGGTAAAATCGGATGGGACATATTCAATAACTTCCCAATTAATAATCGCCTGGACAAGAAAGCAGAGAAATAAGATTATTCCAAAGTACATAATAATATTTAGTTACACGAACTTCATTAGGCACTTTTCAACACAGCTTTAGCTTAACATTATGTTATACTTCGTTCTAGCCTCTGGGCATTACTGTTTAAAAAGGGGATATTTTTAAGTAATTCCTTTAGTAATCCGTGTATCTAGAGATTCCAGATTGAGGAACAGTACTATACAAAACATGATTACAAAACTAACTTTGAACAAGTTTAGTGTTCAGGTTAGCTATAAGTATAACAATGTTCTTCTACCATATGCATTAGCAAAACTATTTGTGCGCGACAAGGACTTTTCTATATATGTGATGATCGTCCTTCGCGCACAACCTAGTTACTATTCAAATCAATGCTGAAATTTTTTCTTCTATTTCTATATGCCGCCGATCGGAATTTGAATTGCAACTTTAGCGGCTCCATAAAGCATCTTAAACCATAAGTATCTTTAAAAAATTTACATACCTGAAAAGCCACATTTAAGTAGAATCAATATATGAAATCCTTTATAAATAACGGTTTCGTTTTTATGCAAAACTCGTTTAAATCTCCACCCATGTCAACAAATTTCGATTTCGGCGCTTAAAGTTTACCTGACTCGCGTTTATCGATAAATAACAGACTTTAAATCGGGTCGATTTCCGCCACAGTTTTGATCGTAACTGCTTGAGACGTAAAGGACCACAGTGTCTAAGCGTACAGTTAACTGAAACGGAAGTTGCTGATCTGTACGCCGATGATCACGTAGTTGCTTACAGAAAAAACACGCGACATCAGCTTTTTATTTGTAAAATATATTCCAATTAAACGTGCTTTTTGCAGAAATTATTTTTATAATAAGTACATCGTTGATTAATAGTCTTACTGTGATCTTGAAGTCTTGAAATAACGGCTAGTTAAGTTGCAATCTGTAATTTTTTCTCACTTGATCAGTACAAAATGGGGAAAAAGAGCAGAGAAAATATGCAATTGTGACCTCATATTTTATAATGTATATATTGGAAAGGTATAGATTTGACTTCAAGTGAAAGAAAAATCATTTCCAACGCTCACAAAATGCGTTGAACGGTGCTTTAACGAATTAGCACCGAGAAAATGGTCTTTCTGTGCAGCAACCGAAAGTGACAAGACTGTACGCAAAGTTGAACTGACAAGCACGTTTTGAGCTATAAATTGATAGTTTTTTTTACTCTGATCTACTGTTTAACTATATGAACGAATTGGTACACTTTGCAAATAAGATACCGATAATTGCTAGAAATTTTAAATCCCCAGATTGTGACATTAAATAAAACCTAGTATAAACCTGCTGAAATCCCTGTCGTTGTTGGCAAAAATTTACCTTATGCACAAATATTATCCAATATCATAAAGACTTTAACAATCTGGTCTTTGACAGGACAATTCCATTAAGTGGTTTCAGATTTTGAAATCCACCACTTCGTGACTGAGTTAAGTTAGTCTACAATTACGTCTGCAACTGCTAAGAATTTCATGTTTAAGGTCGCTATTTAAATGTCGAGTTGGATTTCATTTTGGCCGACTTTCATTGGTAGATTTCAGAGATTATGTTAATCTGATTGGAGCATTCTATGAAATCTTTAGAAACTATGGTTGAAGTACTAACGCGTATTTGTCCAGCTATATTATGGTTTCTACTGTTCGCACTTCAGAGAAGAAATGAAAACATTACAACGGGCCTCTACACATCTTACACGGTCTTACCACTGATATAGCTCGGTTGGACTATAGTCGTTTTTTCAAGCCTCCTTTCACGAAGAGCTAACAAGAGATTTAAAAACAAATCTGACTTTGAAACAGAAGCCAAGATCAGTTATTTGTTTGTACAGTAACTGTATTATTAAAAGAATGAGCAGTTTTTGTTGAAAAAATATGCATTTTTCAGGTTCTCGTGCGAGAATTATTACGGTTAACTGAAGCTAAAATGATAACCTGTCGATATAACCAGAAAGCATTAACTGGAACCATAAATTGTGAATGATCTATTTGACAACTATGCGTACAGATGTTAGGCATTTGTTAACAACTAACGATCGCGTACAGTTGCAACTATGCGTACTGTCTTATCATTTACAGTGACATAAAGAAAGTATAATTTTCTCGTTGCTAAGTCGTTCAAACTCAGGTCAACGAAGTACACAAGTTGAACAAAATGAATTTTCTCCAATACCAACACAAATAGGGTCCAAAATCTATTTACACAATGAAATTTGAACCCAAAACGTCCCGTTTTGTTCAATGTTTTGCTCCTATTTTCACTGATCGAGTTGGGAACGATGATGGATTATTACAATACTAACCCTTCCTTTAAGTCTATATGATCACAGCAGGGCTAACAATTAACTTTGTACTTACCACAGAAATATTTTTTTCCAAATGCACATTAAATTTGGTTTATTTACAAATAAATAATTCGATGTCGCAGGTTTTTCTGCAAGCAACTATGTGATCATCGGCGTACAGATCAGCAACTTCCGTTTCGGTTAACTGTACGCTTAGACACTGTGTGACAGACATCTGTAAAATGTCAGTATGATAATGGGTCTGTGCTTGCAGTCGAATTATTGAGACTACCATATGCAAAAAACCTATATTTATTTAAATGCACTTCTTTGTTATTAATCTCTAATCTGCTTTCCATATTATTTACCGCACTAACTGTCAGTTTGCTTTAATTATATAAAGATTTCATTGCAACTGTATAGATTTTTACAATACATTAATGCATCCGAATTTTTCGTTATTCAAAAGCATGTAAAGTTAACAGTTTTCATGTACACTTTTGTTCATAAATATGCTGCAGTTAGCCGTATTGAGCTGAAGATTTCCACATATTTTCTGAATTTAAACAATTTGCATGCTAATAATTTGGTTTCTTGCGGGATTTGAATATATATACGAGTATATGCTGCAGTTAGCCGTACTGAGCTGAATACTTCCATATGATTTCTGAATTTAAACAATCAAGTTGCATGCTAATGGTTTGGTTTCTTACGAGATGTTAAAACAATTCTTCCAAATTTGTGAAAATCATCGTCGTATTATCTCCCTTTGGTATGGTTAAACATTTTCCGCGGAACGGATTCCTGTCAACCGATTATTGTCGCTCTACTAAAATGTAACTGATCAGCGGCGTCCAGCGACAATCGGAACATCACTACTTAATACATACCATTCGTGTCCCCCTAAAAGGATAGTTAAAAAATTTAACATCTAAAACATATCAAAAGTATTTAAGATTTATTAATTCAATTTTGAAGAACAAGTTACGCGACCATTAGCGCATTGAATTATTTTATATAATAATAAATACCTGTAGATACATTCCTTAGAGAACGAGAATTTTCAGAATAATTTTATCAGACCTGCACTTTGTTGTGTTTTAGTTGATAAAAAAAAACAACGGAGGTCGCATTATGTGTAAAGAAACTTTTATGGTTTGTAGTTCGCAGTTTACTACATGTTTATCCTTATACCAGCATCGCATAAAATGCCGTGATAATGCATCAAAGAAACATTTGCCTGGCTTCTCATGTTTTGCAAAAAAAAAAAATGGAAACTACTAAAACATTAAGTTTCATTGGTTGATACCATTTATGCCGGTTTCAAGAATTGCAAATGTGATTGCGGAGTAGTGCCCTCTTAAAAGCGTACCAAGTTAGCAAGGGTGAGAGCGCTGTTGAACATTGCATTGATACCCGTTAATTATGAATTTAAAGTTTGTTTTACGGTTTACGTGGAAAAAAAGTATTGTAATAATATCTTTAATTTATAAATCAGATCTCAAAAATGGTTGTGGAATACCTTGATAGAGCAGTGCTTTTAAACTGCGGAGTATTTTTTAAAAATTAAATCATGGTATCAGCAAGAAGTTTTTCATTTTCTTTATTTGTGAAACCGATTACTCTGTTTCAAAGGTTTTTCTGCTATCAAAAGATTTCTTTCATTGAAATCTTTAACATTGTTACAAGTTCCAAAAAATTGCGAGCTAGCTGTGTATAAATTCAATACATTTTTGCACGGTGGACATCGCCATCGTAAAATGGAAAATTTACAAGTAATATGAAAATCATCTAGGTAAACAGATACTTTTTAGTCTTCTGCTTGCTTTTCAGATTTGTTTGCAGTACTAAGATTAAGTTCACGAGGATAAATTCTGTTGACTCAAAACGGAAGATGTTAATTGTTAATATTTTACAATATCTAAGGGCTTACCACACTACTCCCCATTACGTTCATCGATCAAAAGAAAATTATCAAAATCTCAATAATTGCAAAATGCCGTTCAATGAAACTTTGCACAAATGAATGATACTAATGTATCTTTATTTTGCATACAGTAGGACACGTTAGAAAGGTAAAGAAAAAAAGGCTAGACCAATAATTCCTTAAAATTATATTTACATAAATTCACAAAAACAAGGCGGTTCAAAACAAAATTTTTAATTCCTTCGTGAGTGCAATGATACTGACAAGAAACTGTTGTGTACATTGTCAAAAAACTTTCAACTGCTAAAAGAGGTCAGTGATTGTCATCCGTTTACGCGACCAGGAAGCGGCCAAGAAATTGAAGGTCAAACACACTTTTACTTATATCTCGTAAAGTTTACATATGTAAGTCACGAGGACACACACAATCGTTGTCAATATCATATTCCTCATGTGGGCATTTAAAATGATGTTTTGTGTTGTTTAGTTTTTGTGAATTTATGTAAATAGAAGTTGGAGGAATTGTTAGATCTCGCTATTTTTCTTTGCTGTTCAAACGTGTCTTACAATCTGCAAAATCAAGACACACTAATAACATACATTTGCGCAGTTTCATTTCACGGCATTTTACAGTTATTGAGATTTTGATAATTTCCTTTTTATCGATGAACGTGTTTGGGAGGATTGTGGTAGGCCCTTAATCGTCAAGATTATTCGAGGCGTTGTAAAATTTTGTGTAATGTTAATAATGTTATCTAAAGGTTTTATAGAAAGATAACATAATCTCTTTCATATCAGTATAAAACATATCAGCAACAACAGGTGTGCAAATAGCACTCATGTGGTTACCTATAACTTTTGATAATACATTGTATTTTAAAATTTATAATTGTATAACCATGACCTCGTCCAATTTCAGCTGTGTGGAGATGCTGTGGTCATTTCTGATATGCATATTTCACTTTTTTGTAAAAAAAGAATCTGATCTGCGTCTTCTGTCGTTCTGTCGTTTAATTTAAAAGTGTATAAAACTATGGGTGATTTAATTGGCGAAAGTTACTTTTAAATTGTTGTTAATAAGTAAGTACATCGATCACTTACCAAACCTGTCATAGTAACTGAACTAGCCGAAAATCAATAAATTGTTGTCAAACGAACCGACGACTGCAGATATTTAAATGATTTTAATTTATAATTATTTGAACACCAGATATAGAATAAAGCCTTAGCGGTAAACAAAGAGAAAGAAACATGCATGGAATGGCCACATCTAGCAGACACAGAGAGCATGGTTAGCAATGATCAGTTTCAAAAGAGACACCACAAACAATTAACAAAGGTGAGAACTCGAGGGGTTACCGCCGTGGAACGGTCAGTGGCAAAACAATTTGCTACTGGGAGTTTAAACCAGGTTCTAGAGTGCACGAACCTCACGCTTGCCCCAAAAGGTTCTTATATGAACACACATGTACAAGCTGTCTTGGTGAAATAACTCCATCCTATCCAACCACACGACAATAATATTGCATGCAAAAGAACAAAAAAATATACAACATAAGAAGCTTAAAGCATTGTTAAGCAATAGGGCGAAACTCAAAGACCTTACCGAGGACAGAGCCGCAGGAGTTTTTATGATATTTTGTTTTGCGCCATGCAGTGAATTCACTCACTAAATCATTCTGTTTTTGAAATTCCCTATATGCTTTTTTACATTCCGATAATCACAGTAGTTTTTTCTGTGCGGAAGACTCTTCGTACTTTTAATCAATACTGTTATCTTTTCATCCGTATTGCATTTTACAGTCAGTTTTCACACTAATTGGGCTGTACGGGGAGAAAATGTGTTTTCTGACTGTGGCTATTCCTGATTCAATGAAACACTTGTTTATAACTGCTTTTGCCATATGATTTGTAAACAACTTAGAAAGTATTGTTTGCAGTAAATCATATGACATTTCTGCATTATTGCTGCGTGGGAAGTTTATGTTTTCTGAGTGTAGCTAATCCTGATTCGAATATTTCACTTTTTGTCATTCGATATGATATAATTACTTTTCCCTAAATTGCGTGAAAAAAGATATTGTTTTTTAATTTTCAAATTTCACTGCATACAAGTATTATGAATTTTAGAAACATACGAAATTATTTTATTTATTAGTATGATAAATTTGAATCCCTTAAAGTTTAAGTGCGTTTGTTTGTTTTAGCAACGGCCTGGAAAACCATATCTGGATGGAAAGGCTGGAACAAATCACATCGTAATTGCATGGGCTTCTTCAAGTGATAATCTTGGAGTGGTTTATCAAGTGCGATATAAGAATGTGACCTCCGGCAACAAGTCACCTTGGATATTTCATAAAGATAGTCTGACAGAAACCAGATGCATACTGCTTGGGCTCGACTCCAACTCCAAATTTGTCTTTCAAGTCCGCATGATATCAGAAAACGATGAAGAAAGCCCGTACAGCGACACAAGTAGTGAAATAGAAACATTGTCAGTACCAACCGACCTACTTTCTGGTTCTGATTCTTGGACGGAAAGTATGAGACAGAAAAGTACAATCGCAAGAAAAACATTACCATTCACAGAAGATAAAAAGACCAGAAACGAAATACTTAAAACAAGAAAATTGGTGATAGGTAATAAATTACGATTTAATAAAGTGTAACAGTTTAATCTTCAAGAATATTATTAATATTTATATATTATAATATTTATATTTATTAATATTTATATATAGAGAATATATCACGTTTATATATAGAGAATATATCACGAGGGTTTATTTCATACTGAAATTAAAAACCGAGTCATCCAAATCAATTAAGAACAGAGAGTTTGATATCGATAAACATGCCTAGTTTACTGTTTTCATTTTTAAAGGGAGATGTGCAGGATTGATAAATGGAACAGATTTGCGAAAAAGGTTATTGATCAGTTGAATATCATTATTTGAAGCTCAAATATTGATTTACATTTGAAATATTTAAAACAAATATTTTATAAAAATAATTATAAATGGTGTTTCCTATCCTATACGACGCGCATAGGTTTGCTATTTTTGTATTTCAGGCGTAAAGCCGCGGTGGTTATGGGGATTGTCACGTGATCACTTCAACCAAAATACGCATTCGGTGTACCTTACCGAAGGTAAGACTACAGTAATTCATTTTCCATAGACTCCCAGTATAGCTTCATCTCCTATTCTGAATTAGCTATTGGGTCAAGGCCTTAAAATCTTACTTTTGCAAATAAAACTAAGCTAGAGACATCATAAAAACACAACAAAAATATAGCGTAACCAGTAAACTTTTTCGCGACATGCACTGGAATACCACCACCCTCAGCTTTGCGCCACTTTCAGTTTCACTTTGTCAGTGATTTACAAGGTTTTGATTATTTTGACTTGAGATTTTTGTTTAAAATGATGATTTGTAACTAAAATGATCCAATTTGATTATCAGTTAGACAGTTTTTGACCTCTAGATTCACATTTTCTTTCAAGGTTTTTGTAATTCATAATTCTGAAAAACAACTCTTAAGTTCCATAAGGCCATAGTGAACCCATCAGCAGCATTATGCTTTATGAACTGGCTTTTTCAAAGGCATTGCAGTATTATGTATGTGAATAAGGCAGATTTTCATGCTTAAAAAGATATAAGGTACATCAAAATGTGCATCTTGAATGGCAATAATGGCAAAAATTCCATACTAACTCTTCTTTACTAACCGCTAAATGGTGAACTTCAGCCGACAACCTACTTTCAGCGAAAACCTGCCAATGTTACGAAGGAAAATAAACATACATATGAATACGCGACATATTTCTATGCACAAATATTCCATGTCCAAGCTGTTATTGAAATATAAGAAAATAAAAGTGCTTCTCTGAAATGCTACCAACACCTCTCATTGGATGAATATGTAAACTGTAACTATTTCAGTATCCCATGGCCTAAATCAAGACTTCTGACAATTATTTACCTATGTGATTCCATAAAATTGTTCAGAAACACTCCAAATTTGTCTTGAAACTGACTACATACCAACTGATGGCAATATCTATTTCAAATCTGGCATCTTGAGAAGACAGTCCATGACTTTCAGTTTTATATTTAGGTTAGACTACAGTAATTCATTTTCCATAGACTCCCAGTATAGCTTCATCTCCTATTCTGAATTAGCTATTGGGTCAAGGCCTTAAAATCTTACTTTTGCAAATAAAACTAAACTAGAGACATCATAAAAACACAACAAAAATATAGCGTAACCAGTAAACTTTTTCGCGACATGCACTGGAATACCACCACCCTCAGCTTTGCGCCACTTTCAGTTTCACTTTGTCCAATATAATACCCATTTTTAAAGATAAAAATTTTCATACACTCAAAATAAAAATGCAAATGTTTTGTTTCAACTTCTTCTATACACTGTGCATTTTCACATAGCTATTTAATATTTTTATTCTGCTTTTGCATTTTCAACCAATCACAGAATTACTTTATCTAATGGTCCGCACAAACCCAAGACAAAATTGACTGGTTCCCGAGCCACCTGAATTACTGTAGTGTAACCCAAAGATGCATGGCTTACTTGTTATAATGACTTTATTCTGTTTTATCCAAATAAATAAATTATTCTGAACACTGAAACCACTTTTTTGTCTTTCATTATCCCATACTTTACCCACAAACTGAAATCAAATACAAGCTGATAAGCCCAATTTCCTGCAATAAATTTCCTGTGATTTTAGTTATGAAAAGTGGTACACAAAAATTCAGGAAAATTATAATTTTCAAACAAATGCTATATAACTTCTACAATGAAGATGTCAACATGTGTGTCACATAATGCACCAACATTTTTTTGCTTGGCCTTAATAGTCTTTAACACAGAGCTAATTTTGTTTCCCACCCCCTCTTCAAAATCAAGAATTTTAACATTTTTACTCTTTTCCTGATCCTGTAGTACTGCCTTAAGTTATTATCCAACTGAATATGACTTCAAGATTACATGTAAACACAACTATATGTGAAAAGAATACTGTTTAAGTCTATATCAGCAACACATGATGACAGTCATAGCAAAGAGCTAGACCAAGGAAAAACAGCCTAAAATTTACCTATAGGGCACATTTGGCAGCTCAATTTGCATATTTTATGATCCTAAAATATCAAAAGATATGCAATTTAGCATAAATAATGTAAAATATGTACTGAAAATAAGGGAATCTCCAACCACAGACACAGCTATTTGCTTATAATCACACTACTGTCTACTAAATCCTTCAGGAATGAGCTTTATTTGAGTCATCCTTGACTCAAAATCTTATACTGTACCCATTATTGCTTTATAACCCTGTTAAAATGCCATTTATGTCTAGAAATAAAATAAAATACTTATAAATAGGGCATTTTTCAGTGTAAAGTAGTCAAAATACTTCTAAGAGCTGTCTGAATATCCACTGATAACTGTTTATTGTAAAGGGAGGTAATTCATAAAAACTGAATTGCCATATTTTACAGGGTCTAACAGTGATTTACAAGGTTTTGATTATTTTGACTTGAGATTTTTGTTTAAAATGATGATTTGTAACTAAAATGATCCAATTTGATTATCAGTTAGACAGTTTTTGACCTCTAGATTCACATTTTCTTTCAAGGTTTTTGTAATTCATAATTCTGAAACACAACTCTTAAGTTCCATAAGGCCATAGTGAACCCATCAGCAGCATTATGCTTTATGAACTGGCTTTTTCAAAGACATTGCAGTATTATGTATGTGAATAAGGCAGATTTTCATGCTTAAAAAGATATAAGGTACATCAAAATGTGCATCTTGAATGGCAATAATGGCAAAAATTCCATACTAACTCTTCTTTACTAACCGCTAAATGGTGAACTTCAGCCGACAACCTACTTTCAGCGAAAACCTGCCAATGTTACGAAGGAAAATAAACATACATATGAATACGCGACATATTTCTATGCACAAATATTCCATGTCCAAGCTGTTATTGAAATATAAGAAAATAAAAGTGCTTCTCTGAAATGCTACCAACACCTCTCATTGGATGAATATGTAAACTGTAACTATTTCAGTATCCCATGGCCAAAATCAAGACTTCTGACAATTATTTACCTATGTGATTCCATAAAATTGTTCAGAAACACTCCAAATTTGTCTTGAAACTGACTACATACCAACTGATGGCAATATCTATTTCAAATCTGGCATCTTGAGAAGACAGTCCATGACTTTCAGTTTTATATTTAGGTTAGACTACAGTAATTCATTTTCCATAGACTCCCAGTATAGCTTCATCTTCTATTCTGAATTAGCTATTGGGTCAAGGCCTTAAAATCTTACTTTTGCAAATAAAACTAAACTAGAGACATCATAAAAACACAACAAAAATATAGCGTAACCAGTAAACTTTTTCGCGACATGCACTGGAATACCACCACCCTCAGCTTTGCGCAACTTTCAGTTTCACTTTGTCCAAAATAATACCCATTTTTAAAGATAAAAATTTTCATACACTCAAAATAAAAATGCAAATGTTTTGTTTCAACTTCTTCTATACACTGTGCATTTTCACATAGCTATTTAATATTTTTATTCTGCTTTTGCATTTTCAACCAATCACAGAATTACTTTATCTAATGGTCCGCACAAACCCAAGACAAAATTGACTGGTTCCCGAGCCACCTGAATTACTGTAGTGTAACCCAAAGATGCATGGCTTACTTGTTATAATGACTTTATTCTGTTTTATCCAAATAATTAAATTATTCTGAACACTGAAACCACTTTTTTGTCTTTCATTATCCCATACTTTACCCACAAACTGAAATCAAATACAAGCTGATAAGCCCAATTTCCTGCAATAAATTTCCTGTGATTTTAGTTATGAAAAGTGGTACACAAAAATTCAGGAAAATTATAATTTTCAAACAAATGCTATATAACTTCTACAATGAAGATGTCAACATGTGTGTCACATAATGCACCAACATTTTTTTGCTTGGCCTTAATAGTCTTTAACACAGAGCTAATTTTGTTTCCCCACCCCCTCTTCAAAATCAAGAATTTTAACATTTTTACTCTTTTCCTGATCCTGTAGTATTGCCTTAAGTTATTATCCAACTGAATATGACTTCAAGATTACATGTAAACACAACTATATGTGAAAAGAATACTGTTTAAGTCTATATCAGCAACACATGATGACAGTCATAGCAAAGAGCTAGACCAAGGAAAAACAGCCTAAAATTTACCTATAGGGCACTTTTGGCACCTCAATTTGCATATTTTATGATCCTAAAATATCAAAAGATATGCAATTTAGCATAAATAATGTAAAATATGTACTGAAAATAAGGGAATCTCCAACCACAGACACAGCTATTTGCTTATAATCACACTACTGTCTACTAAATCCTTCAGGAATGAGCTTTATTTGAGTCATCCTTGACTCAAAATCTTATACTGTACCCATTATTGCTTTATAACCCTGTTAAAATGCCATTTATGTCTAGAAATAAAATAAAATACTTATAAATAGGGCATTTTTCAGTGTAAAGTAGTCAAAATACTTCTAAGAGCTGTCTGAATATCCACTGATAACTGTTTATTGTAAAGGGAGGTAATTCATAAAAACTGAATTGCCATATTTTACAGGGTCTAACAGTGATTTACAAGGTTTTGATTATTTTGACTTGAGATTTTTGTTTAAAATGATGATTTGTAACTAAAATGATCCAATTTGATTATCAGTTAGACAGTTTTTGACCTCTAGATTCACATTTTCTTTCAAGGTTTTTGTAATTCATAATTCTGAAACACAACTCTTAAGTTCCATAAGGCCATAGTGAACCCATCAGCAGCATTATGCTTTATGAACTGGCTTTTTCAAAGGCATTGCAGTATTATGTATGTGAATAAGGCAGATTTTCATGCTTAAAAAGATATAAGGTACATCAAAATGTGCATCTTGAATGGCAATAATGGCAAAAATTCCATACTAACTCTTCTTTACTAACCGCTAAATGGTGAACTTCAGCCGACAACCTACTTTCAGCGAAAACCTGCCAATGTTACGAAGGAAAATAAACATACATATGAATACGCGACATATTTCTATGCACAAATATTCCATGTCCAAGCTGTTATTGAAATATAAGAAAATAAAAGTGCTTCTCTGAAATGCTACCAACACCTCTCATTGGATGAATATGTAAACTGTAACTATTTCAGTATCCCATGGCCAAAATCAAGACTTCTGACAATTATTTACCTATGTGATTCCATAAAATTGTTCAGAAACACTCCAAATTTGTCTTGAAACTGACTACATACCAACTGATGGCAATATCTATTTCAAATCTGGCATCTTGAGAAGACAGTCCATGACTTTCAGTTTTATATTTAGGTTAGACTACAGTAATTCATTTTCCATAGACTCCCAGTATAGCTTCATCTCCTATTCTGAATTAGCTATTGGGTCAAGGCCTTAAAATCTTACTTTTGCAAATAAAACTAAACTAGAGACATCATAAAAACACAACGAAAAATATAGCGTAACCAGTAAACTTTTTCGCGACATGCACTGGAATACCACCACCCTCAGCTTTGCGCCACTTTCAGTTTCACTTTGTCCAAAATAATACCCATTTTTAAAGATAAAAATTTTCATACACTCAAAATAAAAATGCAAATGTTTTGTTTCAACTTCTTCTATACACTGTGCATTTTCACATAGCTATTTAATATTTTTATTCTGCTTTTGCATTTTCAACCAATCACAGAATTACTTTATCTAATGGTCCGCACAAACCCAAGACAAAATTGACTGGTTCCCGAGCCACCTGAATAACTGTAGTGTAACCCAAAGATGCATGGCTTACTTGTTATAATGACTTTATTCTGTTTTATCCAAATAAATAAATTATTCTGAACACTGAAACCACTTTTTTGTCTTTCATTATCCCATACTTTACCCACAAACTGAAATCAAATACAAGCTGATAAGCCCAATTTCCTGCAATAAATTTCCTGTGATTTTAGTTATGAAAAGTGGTACACAAAAATTCAGGAAAATTATAATTTTCAAACAAATGCTATATAACTTCTACAATGAAGATGTCAACATGTGTGTCACATAATGCACCAACATTTTTTTGCTTGGCCTTAATAGTCTTTAACACAGAGCTAATTTTGTTTCCCCACCCCCTCTTCAAAATCAAGAATTTTAACATTTTTACTCTTTTCCTGATCCTGTAGTACTGCCTTAAGTTATTATCCAACTGAATATGACTTCAAGATTACAACTATATGTGAAAAGAATACTGTTTAAGTCTATATCAGCAACACATGATGACAGTCATAGCAAAGAGCTAGACCAAGGAAAAACAGCCTAAAATTTACCTATAGGGCACTTTTGGCACCTCAATTTGCATATTTTATGATCCTAAAATATCAAAAGATCTGCAATTTAGCATAAATAATGTAAAATATGTACTGAAAATAAGGGAATCTCCAACCACAGACACAGCTATTTGCTTATAATCACACTACTGTCTACTAAATCCTTCAGGAATGAGCTTTATTTGAGTCATCCTTGACTCAAAATCTTATACTGTACCCATTATTGCTTTATAACCCTGTTAAAATGCCATTTATGTCTAGAAATAAAATAAAATACTTATAAATAGGGCATTTTTCAGTGTAAAGTAGTCAAAATACTTCTAAGAGCTGTCTGAATATCCACTGATAACTGTTTATTGTAAAGGGAGGTAATTCATAAAAACTGAATTGCCATATTTTACAGGGTCTAACAGTGATTTACAAGGTTTTGATTATTTTGACTTGAGATTTTTGTTTAAAATGATGATTTGTAACTAATATGATCCAATTTGATTATCAGTTAGACAGTTTTTGACCTCTAGATTCACATTTTCTTTCAAGGTTTTTGTAATTCATAATTCTGAAACACAACTCTTAAGTTCCATAAGGCCATAGTGAACCCATCAGCAGCATTATGCTTTATGAACTGGCTTTTTCAAAGGCATTGCAGTATTATGTATGTGAATAAGGCAGATTTTCATGCTTAAAAAGATATAAGGTACATCAAAATGTGCATCTTGAATGGCAATAATGGCAAAAATTCCATACTAACTCTTCTTTACTAACCGCTAAATGGTGAACTTCAGCCGACAACCTACTTTCAGCGAAAACCTGCCAATGTTACGAAGGAAAATAAACATACATATGAATACGCGACATATTTCTATGCACAAATATTCCATGTCCAAGCTGTTATTGAAATATAAGAAAATAAAAGTGCTTCTCTGAAATGCTACCAACACCTCTCATTGGATGAATATGTAAACTGTAACTATTTCAGTATCCCATGGCCAAAATCAAGACTTCTGACAATTATTTACCTATGTGATTCCATAAAATTGTTCAGAAACACTCCAAATTTGTCTTGAAACTGACTACATACCAACTGATGGCAATATCTATTTCAAATCTGGCATCTTGAGAAGACAGTCCATGACTTTCAGTTTTATATTTAGGTTAGACTACAGTAATTCATTTTCCATAGACTCCCAGTATAGCTTCATCTCCTATTCTGAATTAGCTATTGGGTCAAGGCCTTAAAATCTTACTTTTGCAAATAAAACTAAACTAGAGACATCATAAAAACACAACAAAAATATAGCGTAACCAGTAAACTTTTTCGCGACATGCACTGGAATACCACCACCCTCAGCTTTGCGCCACTTTCAGTTTCACTTTGTCCAAAATAATACCCATTTTTAAAGATAAAAATTTTCATACACTCAAAATAAAAATGCAAATGTTTTGTTTCAACTTCTTCTATACACTGTGCATTTTCACATAACTATTTAATATTTTTAATCTGCTTTTGCATTTTCAACCAATCACAGAATTACTTTATCTAATGGTCCGCACAAACCCAAGACAAAATTGACTGGTTCCCGAGCCACCTGAATTACTGTAGTGTAACCCAAAGATGCATGGCTTACTTGTTATAATTACTTTATTCTGTTTTATCCAAATAAATAAATTATTCTGAACAGTGAAACCACTTTTTTGTCTTTCATTATCCCATACTTTACCCACAAACTGAAATCAAATACAAGCTGATAAGCCCAATTTCCTGCAATAAATTTCCTGTGATTTTAGTTATGAAAAGTGGTACACAAAAATTCAGGAAAATTATAATTTTCAAACAAATGCTATATAACTTCTACAATGAAGATGTCAACATGTGTGTCACATAATGCACCAACATTTTTTTGCTTGGCCTTAATAGTCTTTAACACAGAGCTAATTTTGTTTCCCCACCCCCTCTTCAAAATCAAGAATTTTAACATTTTTACTCTTTTCCTGATCCTGTAGTACTGCCTTAAGTTATTATCCAACTGAATATGACTTCAAGATTACATGTAAACACAACTATATGTGAAAAGAATACTGTTTAAGTCTATATCAGCAACACATGATGACAGTCATAGCAAAGAGCTAGACCAAGGAAAAACAGCCTAAAATTTACCTATAGGGCACTTTTGGCACCTCAATTTGCATATTTTATGATCCTAAAATATCAAAAGATATGCAATTTAGCATAAATAATGTAAAATATGTACTGAAAATAAGGGAATCTCCAACCACAGACACAGCTATTTGCTTATAATCACACTACTGTCTACTAAATCCTTCAGGAATGAGCTTTATTTGAGTCATCCTTGACTCAAAATCTTATACTGTACCCATTATTGCTTTATAACCCTGTTAAAATGCCATTTATGTCTAGAAATAAAATAAAATACTTATAAATAGGGCATTTTTCAGTGTAAAGTAGTCAAAATACTTCTAAGAGCTGTCTGAATATCCACTGATAACTGTTTATTGTAAAGGGAGGTAATTCATAAAAACTGAATTGCCATATTTTACAGGGTCTAACAGTGATTTACAAGGTTTTGATTATTTTGACTTGAGATTTTTGTTTAAAATGATGATTTGTAACTAAAATGATCCAATTTGATTATCAGTTAGACAGTTTTTGACCTCTAAATTCACATTTTCTTTCAAGGTTTTTGTAATTCATAATTCTGAAACACAACTCTTAAGTTCCATAAGGCCATAGTGAACCCATCAGCAGCATTATGCTTTATGAACTGGCTTTTTCAAAGGCATTGCAGTATTATGTATGTGAATAAGGCAGATTTTCATGCTTAAAAAGATATAAGGTACATCAAAATGTGCATCTTGAATGGCAATAATGGCAAAAATTCCATACTAACTCTTCTTTACTAACCGCTAAATGGTGAACTTCAGCCGACAACCTACTTTCAGCGAAAACCTGCCAATGTTACGAAGGAAAATAACCCAAGACAAAATTGACTGCTCGACCCTGTAAATCTCCCTTTAAAGCTAAAGAAAGATTGTATTTCTCTTGTCACATAATCGATTTTTGTCTATTAATTGTTCCTATACTTTAACTTCAGTCGTATGGTAAATAGAAATTACAATGTCGTATGTACTTTGGTATCAGCAGCAAAAACAATTTATAGTCCAGGAGAACCACCAATGGACCGTGCATTGATGTCTAAAATAAGTGCTCTTTAGTTTTCATGTTGGTTTTACCATGATAAAAACGAATCAAAATGATTGCATGCTGTAATCTTTGTGAAATTCGCTAAATTCAAGATAGCGACAAAATTCCGCACACTCCAGGAAAATTACTATAATTGAGTTTACCTAGATATAAACATTTTAACAATTACTAAATCACCGCAATAAATTATAATTCGAGTTAATCGAATAATATAAAATAGTTACATATTCTAATAAGCAACTGCGATGATTTGATATCCCGCGCCGAATAAGTTGAACGACATCCGTTAAAAAAACGGGTGCGGGTATTACCGAACAGGTGTCTTATTCCGAACATAATTTTCAAATATAATTTACATTTGTTTTTCATAAGATTAACTTGTATGTGAGGTGAAATATGATGCCAATATACTTTCATAGAATATCTGACTTGTTTACAAGTTTGATTGCACACAGTTTCAAATTTATTGAGTTTCAAAGAAAATCGCTGTTTGGGGTAAGTTAAGTTTATCAATTAGTTAATCCCGACATTCCAAAATCTTAAGTTAACAGTAAGTTAAAATATTTATGTCTATATAAGAGATATGATTTTTAAAAGATGTTAACATGTATTTTTCGTGTTATACAACTTTTAGCGCCTCAAAAGCACGTGATAAAAAGATAACGGGGTGTTCGGAAAAAGCCGCACTTTATCTTTCATATGTGTCAAATTCCGACCAATATTATTTCATAATACACAATTCCTCTTTTAATAAGGTTATAAAGCAAATTTGTGATAGTATGTTAAACAATTACCATATAGAATGAGATTTATTCTATATAAAGAATAAGATTAACGTGATTAGGCCATCCTTAAAAAATTGTTTGTAGTTGCGCGACCAACCCAGTGAAATACCACGCGGCCCAAAAACAATTTTGACCATCCTCAGAAATTTTTTCTGGTCTATATTTTTCTTTCCATTAAAAAATAAGATATAGAGGATATTTGTTTGAACCAGTGTAAAATAGAAATATATTTCACCGAGTGAGCTCCGGAATTTGTATTTTCACGAGTGGCGAAGCCACGAGTGAAAATACATAAATCCGGAGTTCACGAGTGAAATATATTTCTATCTTCAACCAATTTACCCCAGCTAAAAATGTAAAATGTCACGTACACACTTCTTGTAGATCAAACGATTTCATAGCATAGCCGACAAAACAACACAGTCTGGTTATGAGCCGACAATTTCTTTGAAGTTCAGTTTTCATGTTCTCGTAGATTTCATAATGAGTGTATGTCTGATGACTATTTGAAATTTGAAGGACTTTACTTGGAATGTGAGTATTGTATATCAAATTAAGAAAAAAGTTAAAAGTGAATTAAATAGTCAGTTTAATCAATGAAATTTCTTATTGTTCTGCCGCTTTTCTTATGAATTCGTGGCACAGATCTATTGTTTTATGTGTAAAATCCAATTAAATAAACAGTTTAGGTGTTTTTTTTGTTTAAAGTTGCGTATTTTTAAAAAGTTATTTTATGTTCGGAAATACACGCACATGTGTTCTGATTTAGACGTAATGGTCGGTAATACCCGAAGAACAGTGGGGTATGTAAAAGTAAGGTATCTCACGTTATAATATAGTTACAGATACTGGCTTTTCTTTAAAATTTGCTTTAATACTTAAATTATCCATAAAAAACGGAAAATATACAGTTTTGGCGTCTATTACCGAACAGTAAAATTTGTGGCTTAAGTGTTCGGTAATACCCGCCCCATTATCTTGAAAGATGGAATTCCTGGAATCCTTTAACATTAGCTGACGTCAAATACAGTGCTTGTTACTATGCTAAATAAGATCAAACCAAAACAAATACTGCAAATACTAATATGCAGTAATGGTTAAAACGCTTTATATACGAAAAAAATAACAAAAGAAATATAATTCTCAAAAAAATAAGTGGAGTTACTATTCTTGTCAACTGCATATATTTCCAACCCTTCACTATGTTTTCAACTTTCACTGCGTTACCAACAGGAGGTTTACTAATTAGATCTTAATAGGCATTTTATGTTATAATCAAAAAGGGCTTTGATTCTTTTATGATTTATGTTCGTTGCAAAACAAAACAGCAAAGATAACAGAGATATCTATATTACGCGATGTATAACACTATCATTTTTCCTTGCAATTCCCATCCTTTTGTTATGTTTAATCGACTGTGTAAATATTGAGATACATTCAACCTGAGCGGCGTGGGCAGTGATATGCTTTTCCATTTCTACCCATGAACAGGCTCAATCAAACCGAGTCTGCAATAGTTTCGTAATTGTTCGGTGGCTTTCAAAGTTCTCTTTTTCAACGTAAACCTGGTTATTGACGGAACGTCAAATGCTCGTGATTCCTCCTAAAACATACGAATTAGGCTGTTCAATTCTTATGCCACAGAAATCAAACGATTTGAAAACATTATTGTTATATATCAAAATAAACGTCTAGGATTGCGGGTTTTAATAGAGCAAAAATTCTTTTTAAAATTGATATTTTGTAAGGAAAACGAGTCGTCAATATTCTTATTGACATGACAAAATTCAAATGTCCCATGTTACATTTGCAGCCATCGTTCTCTTATGATGTGTCATTGGGCCGTTAAAAGACAGGGGATTTTACACATGTTGACTGCAACGTTGATGTGACATTATTTACGCATATTTTTGTCAAAAATGTTTGGAAATCAAAGCATTATTTACTAGCGAATGAACAAAAATTTGAATGAAGGGAATTTGTCCCGTGCGCGATAAAATATTTTAGAACAGTTTTTGATAACATAGGTAACATAAAACTTTTTGTCATTCAAGCTTACATTTTTGCCATGAAAATACACTTTTCATCTTGTTTGTGAAATCCACTGATTTTTTAGAAAGTCATTTACATTATTTCCGTAATCCGTAAAATTGTTTGTCCTTTCAAATGTCCCCAAATAAGAAAACTGCATTATATTTGTATACAGATAACTAAACATTGTTCCTTTATTGAAAAATCACGCTGTATTTTAGAAGTAATTTGCCAATAAAAATACACGTTTTCTTGCGATTATTTTGATATATAAATGATTGTACTTTCATGCTTAGTTATTTTCTATTAAGCAAAATAAATTGTCCACACCCAATGTCCCTCGACGTTAAAGTAAGCATAAAAGTTGACGTTAGTATATACTAATCAGTTAAATGCTTTTGAAATAAATCAACATACTGGAATATTTTGCAGTCACTAAGAATTTCTTGACAAGGTATACTATTAAGACAAGAAACTTTCATTTTTATGGATTTTTTTTGTTTTATCCGATTTCCTTTCCCATATATTAACGGGCTAGTATGTCACATAAATTAAATTTAAAATATGGTATAATAGAAAGAAAAAAAAGAACATCGCCGTGAAAATAAATTGAAATCTCTACGGAAAAAAGATTGAAGACAGAATGTACCCGAATAAAAACACACATGATATGAAAGGGACACAAACGTGAATACTAAAGACGCGGTAAACTATAACAACACGATCCTGTGAATTTTCGGAATATTATATTTTCCGAAAACTTTTTTTTCATTTTAAAAGCAAGACAGCCTTATTATACATCATTCGAAAGCTTGTAACTTCAACTCTTAATTTGGAAATTTTCATTGTGGAACTTTGAAAATTAAAAGAAATATTGCCGAAAAACATAGTTAAAAAACATGCCATTCCGACCGGAACGAAAATCCTTCCGATAGGAAAACACGTCTTTCCCGTCGGAATTTCACGGTTCCGATCGGAATCAGTCCTGCCGGAAAATTCCGATAGGAAACATTCCGACAAAACATTTTCCGATCGGAATTTCTCTATATACACTAATTCCGATCGGAATCATTCCCAATGGAATTTGTTGCATTTTTTCCGATTGGACTCATTCCATTCGGAAATTCGACTTAAAAAACAATGCAGACTTCTTTCGATCAATCAGTCTTACCTGACATTCATCATTATACAATCATTTTATTATTGTATTCAATAAGGGCCTATGAAATCGTCATTGCAGTGTTTAATTTAAAAGTCCAAATAATATAATACTGACAAAATATAATAATAATAATAATAATAATAATAATAATAATAATAATAATAATAATAATAATAATAATAATAAGTTTTTACTAAGTACTAGTTTAACATCTATTTACCGGACCCAGAAATTCCAAGCCAAACGTACAATTTCAAATGTCACATATTTTATAAATAAGTCAGACAAAAGACCTCGCATACTGTTGCCATTATTATATTTCTAACGTGGACATTTCAATTGATGCTGTGTGTGTCGCTTAATTTAGTGTGGAGATGTAGATATAATTTTAAAGGATATTCAAATATAACGTTTTTTATTGTTATGACTTTGCTTAACGTATGTAAAATGAAGATATTAATGAAAGTAAATGTGCCAAGTTATTTCAAAGTTCATTTTGGCGTTCGAGAGTTTCCATATTTTTTTCTCATTCTAAAACATTTTGCAAGTCGAAATCAACTGATTTAATTAAATGGTACCAAATTTTAGCACTTTATTTACAAATACAACTGTCGCATCATTATAGGTCACATGCAGTGCGCAAAACTATTGCCATGTGCATTCTTAACCGTTCAAACCCATTAATGCGACAGGAAGTTAACTAGACTGTATTACTATAATTATAACGAGAATTTGCAGTTGTTGCATGAACATGTATTTTTTGTATCTCTTAAGCGATGTTTGCCACGTTTAGTCCACCATCCATCTCTATATAGCAGTTCATACAATGAAAATAAATCTGAGCGGGCGACTCAAGTTGGGCAGTCCCTTGGCAGTGTGCGCAACCTGTTCGCAACCGGATGATACATGGTTTAGTTTCAGATATAGTGGTGTGCGCATGAAGTTGTTTGCATGCGAATTCAAATTCACAAACCTATACATGTATATATCAACAAGAGAGAACTCGATTCAGGAAAATAGAATAATAGTTTAATAATTTGTTATGGTTCTCTTTTGATTTTGTCTCGGAGTAGTCCTTTACACCAGTTTTGATATTCCTGGCTAGTAAGATTACCGGGTCAATAGAGACCTGTTATGCTTGAGACAACGCGGTGTGGCAAGAGCGCGAAATTCAATCCCAGCGAAATCAAACCATTTTACAGTGTTTCTGCATAGGAAAATACAGATGCGCGAATTCATGCCCCCGTGTATTTGTTTTTACGGGTTTTCGCGAAAATTCGTCCCTGCGAAATACAATGATACTGCAATAATTTGTTTTGACAAGTAATTGTAGTACAAGTATCAAAGCTGTACCTTGAATGATCACTACAGGGAAAGCTCCCATAAAGATCACACTAAAATTGAGAACACAAATGTAGACCACCTAATAATTTTTACCAATTTTAACCAGTCCCAATTCCAGTCTTAATAGCGGTGTTTCGCTGTACATAGTTCTGAGAAATGTTGATTTTTAGATTTTCCAAACTTTAAACCCTACTTTTAAATAAAATAATGCTAAGCCCATCTACACTTTTTATCACTGATTTCTTTGTTTACTAGTAGAAACCTCTTAACTGTAGAAACTGGTCATGGTAGAGTTATGGGACATGCATGTGTTTAAAAAAATGATCAATTGTTGGCATGAAAGTGGCCAATTAAAAACAAAAACTACGTTTACTTTACTTGTAACAATGCGACACATTTTTATTGACAGATAGGTTATTATATTATGTGGGTTTTTTTTTCATTGTAAATAACATATGAGAAAAGTTAACTAATTCTAAATTCATTATTCATGGCTATTTCGAGTGAATTTTTTATTGGTTCAATTTCCGTTTTGATAGTAACGATTGAAGCGATTTTCGCTCGCGTTATATAATACGGTGGCGCCGTTTTACATTAACTCTTTCCTTGATATATACGCATTTTTACGCATGTGCGACCAGTGTAGATCCAGATCAGCCGGCACATTCGTTCCGTCTGATCAGGATCTGCACTGGTCGCATTTTGGTCAGAAATAACCTAATGAATCAAAAAGCGAACAGTTTAGAACCTGATCAGACGGCACGGATGTGCCGGCTGATCTGGATCTAAATTGTTCGCCCTAGCAATAAAGGTGTATCTATGCAGGAAAGGGTTAAAAATATTAAACATAGGCCTAAAATGTAATATTATGTATAAAAAATTTTTTTGTTAAAACGTCTCTGTAAAAAAACAAATGATGATTGAAATAAAAATTCTCTGCAATTTTTTCTGAGGTTACTTTTCTTAATGTGACTTAGATTTAGTTTTCTGTGTATTATAGTTGGATTTAATCTTTATACTACTAATAATAATACATTTCAACGCTTTTATCTGACAAAACAAACAGATCCCATACATTTGAATAAAAGCGAGTGAAGAAATAAAACCTCACGGTACTTTGTGCTTCTTGTATAAACTAAACCTATAATATTCATTAAAAAGACATTGAGATGTACATATCGAATGCATATATTTGAATAAATTTGTCCTGATTAGGAATATACTACAGAAAACAATTCTATATCGGCCATGCATTGATATCATCCTATTTCACATTTTCGCTCAGTATATAAAACTTCCTTTTAATCTTGAGATTTTCAGCAACATGTTTTTATTAAGCGCGTATTATCGTTGAACTGACCTGGGAAAGTTATCTTTCACGCATGCGCACTCGATGTTGCAGGCGGAGTTTCACTTATCGCGCGATAAGCGATCGCTGGGAAGGTGGTCTTTACCTTTCTTTGAATTCAAATGTCCTTATTAAGAAACAAAAGCGCTTTGAAAAGATGCGTTTTTAAATTATTTTAAAGATGTTTAAAGCCCCAGCCCTAAACTCAAGTAAGAATATACTATTACGGTAACATATTTGTCCATATAGACTCCAATATACAAACTCTCTAACAGAACACAAAAGGTCCGATCGAATTCTTTCTTATAAACGGGATTTTCAATGATATTGTTAAATTATCGTTAACGAACTTATAAGAAGCTAAATATAATGGAGCTATATTTAGTACCGACGAAGAGACCACTTCATGCGCGATCTCGATTTCTGTAACGTTTCGGAAATCCTACTTTCGCTATTAGTCGCGCGGACCAAATTTATTTTAGTAAATTAAAATTTTATTAGTCCGAACTAATGCTGCAAATTTGTGCCTATAGTTCCTAAAGAAACGCCGCTTTAATTTAGTCTGCAGATTAGATAGCCCGTTCACGAATAAAACATGTTTTCATGGAGAATATAACCCAATATTAAACTATTATTCAGGGCTAAAATATTACTTATGCTAATAAAACTTAAAAATGGCGGTCTCGAACAATTCAGAGATTATTTGCACAAATGTAGCTTATAAGTGTCAGCTTATAAACTTATTTCTTAAGAGTAACTTTCTAGATAAGTTACATTTTAAAACGGCTTTTAATGAACATATATATGTAATGAACATGCGAGCTGTTCTAAATTACCATGGCGCAATGAAGAACAAAATATATTTTTAATAAGACATCTTGTCAGTCATTTAAACGCTAATTTAAAGGTTAAAACATTATCTTGTTCAATGGAAATCCAGTATTTTTCTAATTTGCTACCATGCTGAAATAAGGTAGCTAGCTGAAATGTTGAATACATGCTTTTATTTAAGTCAAAGATAACAACTTACATCTAAATTCAAATATCTATTGTGTTGCATAATTCTAAAATTTATTGTCAAAATCATTTTGATATTTAATTTCATAATTGACTATCTATAATATACATGGGACATGATAAAATAAATTACTACAATATTTTTATTTAAATACGGCTGCTCATTCATATAAGTAAATCGTCAGGCTATTGGATATGTACATAGGTTACTGAATTTACGGACTATAATCAGCATAGCGCAGCGCAGCCGCGCGACTGTCTAAAGTTTAAGATTGCTCGTGTATAAACACTTAATTCTGATTAGTGGCTTAAATTATTAATGGTAAAATACTAATATTCATTTTATAGCAGGGTTAATCCGTCGGGATTATGTCGGCAGTAAAGAACGCGAATACACTTTCTGTATTTATTTCTGTAGTTCAATTTCATTATTAATAAAAATAGATAATTCTGTAAATTACATTAGTGTCAGGGTTTTCACATGCTAAGTAAATGTTCAATATAAAGCTTTATTTCTACGAATAATAATGCAGTTCAGATAATTCGATAATGAGCGTTTTTCTGCTTATTTTTAAATTTAGTTCTAAGTTTAATATATTATTACGCATGTAAAATCCCTCAAATTCCGATAAATTATCTGCCTCGAGCAAACATTACCATGACAACTTTATGGAATATGGCCATCTTATCAGTTATAAAATTATCAAACCGCTTCCAAAATATGTGCAGCAATTATTCTGCCTTTAAAGGGTATTATTTTTACATCTGAAATATTGATCGATGTCAAACCGAATTGCGAATATATCATTAATGACAAATGTCCATAGTTCCATTTCTTATTTAGTAACTCGTATCACTGCTTCTTCTCCGTGAATGAAACATAAAGCCTCACTTCACAGAACATTGCCAGTGTAGGTCCCACTGCATGAGTGCCACTGCAAGAGAGCAACAGTTTAACGAGCGGTTCCTGGCGTTTTTTTGTTTTTTTTTTTGTAAAACGCATTATTTAGACCCAAAAAAGATCCACCAGAAATGATGAACAAATAACTTCCTCTGTTAAAACTCGATCACTCTTTTGTCTTAAATACTTTTTTCCATATTATCTATTTTCTATAATTATTTGTAATCACTTCTATAACCTGCACTATCCTAATTTTTAATTTCGACCATAACATGTATAAGGCTAGAACAGCCACTGGTCTGATAATAAGTTTGTTTGTCTTTTTATAGTTTTATGCATCCTAACAAAATGTTATCGTAGCCAGTCTAATTTCTGCCCTACTGCATTGAGAAAGATGTATGTATGGAAGCATGTAGACTGGCTTAAGATCAATAATTGGAATTTAAGAAAACAAAATATTTTATCGCCTGAAATTCCAGGCTATGAAAAGGCTAGACATAAGGTAGGACGACCGTCGCTACATTCATTTCTTTTTTATGATCCTGTTTTTAAATAAAAAATCATTGACTTTAAATGGACTCAAAGTGTCATATTGCGGTGTATATCGGTATTCCCTCAAATCATGATGTTTAGAATTTTGTGGGTACGTGTTTTAAGTAAACTTTTAAATACTAAATAAATTGCAATGGTTGATTTGTTAATGCTCAGAAATGGCTTGGTGGCGTATATTACATTACGTAATTGTGTAAGTTTAAGAGATAGTTAATCTGAATAACGTGGTAAAATTGTATGCATAATACTAAGACTCGGCATAAAATTACTTGGAAATTCCGTAACCGGGTTAACAATCGTCTAGTTGAAACATCTTTTCGCGTGATAATATTTGCGCGAGCTCTCGCTCCTTTCCGGAGAGATCTAAACTCTTCGATACCTGAAAATACATATTAATAAGAAGCTCCAAATGTATAACAGTGAGAAAGAAAAACAGTCTATGCTCGCGAATTTCCATTTGAGACAGGTTCACTTTTCATCGGATTTCTGACATGTGAGACTGGTCTCCATTCTTAGATTCGGGGCTTTATGTTACATGTATGAGAAGGTTTTCTTTGAATGCGGAACAGGTCCTAAAAGTTAAGTCACAGTAAGCATATTGAGCCTCCGAAGGCATTTGTAAAGATTTTATTGTAAGTGCTTTATCTGTATGTGATTTTATGTTTTCGGGAACAAATGTAAAAGAATCATGCTGAAATTGAGTTGCAATTCAATAAACAAGCCAAAGTTGATCATTAAGATTACAATGCCAATTAGTATTGTGACGACGCTGACAACACGCGCATTGAAGTAAAGAACATTTTTGAAGTATACTGCGATATTCTGTTTTGAGATTAAAAGTTAACTACCTCTGCATCATACATATTCAAGGTCGGACGTATGATTTCTGGAAATAGGGTTCGTTTGCGGCAGTTGCATGATATTGATAATTTCCAACTTTCTTACCAAAATCTCCATGAAGATAAAACATTGCTGCCCCCCCCCCCCCTCCATCACTCCTCAAAAAAGAGGGTTCAAGCAGCCTCGACGAACACTTTCCCGATCCGCCCCAGTATATTCTATTTAAAGTTTTGTAAAACCAGTGATCCATCCCCTTTAAACAATGTTCGTTCTATTTATTTAAACATAAAAAATATTTGGAAACTGATAAAAAAGGAGAGAGATAATTTTTTATTGATATAACCTTCACAAAGAAAAAAAGTTATTGCAATATCCTGTTTTTATTGCGAGTCCTGTTTTGAGGTTTAAGTAATGCTTTACTTAATTTGATAAAGGCAAAAACTAAGCCAATATTTACCTTAAGTTAAACACATTAGAAACGCAACTGTTTTAAACAGGAAATTTATCTGGATTTATATATTTCGTGTTCAATGAAGTTGCGCTTCAAATTTCTTTGACGATAAATATAATTGCTGAAAGTAAGTAAGTAAGTAATTTATTATTGTGACCTGTGCATTACATGTTACAATATTAACAATATAAATATAAGCATATAAATAGCACCCGGCCCCATGGGCCTATAAGTCACCAACACACATAAGCAATTATAAATTACAGAAGTCACATGATACAATTTTGTATAGTGTATCAAGAAAATATATTACTTTACAACAGAGGAAACATTGTCAACTACAAATAAATTCTACTGGTACAAGTAAATAACACTTTTTCTTTTATAATAAGCTTTAACAAGATATTTAGCAACTTTTCTTGGATATAAATTTAACAAGGAAATCATTTGCTCATTAGCTGTTACAAATCTGAATCGATCACTATTTAAAATATCCCCAAACACTTCCAGTCTTATATTGGTATAAAGTTCACATGATATAAGGAAATGATTTTCGTCTTCTACTGCCCCCATTGTACAAAATCGGCACAGTCTCTCATCCGGGGATTCACCGTTAAATCTACCTGTCTCTATTCTTAGTGGCAGAATTCCACACCTGAACTGACTTAATATCACGTGACCATATATCATTATACCAAGTTTTAATAGTTTCATGAAGGTGCGTTAAACTCACTGCGGCTCTGTTATTAAAGTTTGTAATAAATCCTAGTTTTGACATAACTTCCTTCAATTCACTACACCAATTATTTATACAAACAGTATAGTCGTAAATAAACACTTTTCTACAAAGTCTGTTTGGTTCCATATTTACAAGTCTGTTCCATGGTACCCCAACGTCTGTAAACACAAGGAATCCAGCCAGTGTCACCAATAAGAGAAAGCGTTGGAGCGAACCTATGGACTCCTAGAAAGTATCTCATTGCTCGATTTTGAATGTTTTCAGAACTTTGGAAATGTTTATATCCCCATACTGATGCACAATAGTCTAAAATTGGAATTACACATGAACGATATAGTTTCTCGAAGGTTTTAAATCCAAACTCTTTTAAACGTTGCATTTTGTAAATAATACTACCAAGAGCACGACCCGCAGCTTTAGAAAGTGCTTCACAGTTTGTAGAGAAGTTGTTTTTGTCATTAAAAAAGACCCCTAAATATATGTATGATGACACTTATTCTAATCTATTGTCTCCAATCTTAAAGTTAAAATCCGTTCGCTGTGTTCTTCCCTTTCTAAAGTGTATACATTTGGATTTGCTCGTATTT
Organism: Corbicula japonica; assembly: GCA_038501625.1. Classification (NCBI taxonomy): domain Eukaryota; kingdom Metazoa; phylum Mollusca; class Bivalvia; order Venerida; family Cyrenidae; genus Corbicula; species Corbicula japonica. The sequence continues at coordinate 134,836 of JAZAYU010000218.1, forward strand.
ATGAGTACCCTCCATCGTTTGCACCAGCTGTGTAGAGTGTTAAGCATTGATTGTAGTTTTTCTGCAGAGTCCGCTATCAATACAATATCGTCCGCGTACATCAGGATTGATACCTTCGCTTCTCCCATGGTTATACCTAGGTCAAGGTCGTTAATTTCCTTAATGAGATCATTGGCGAATACGGAAAAAAGTGTCGGCGAAAGACAACATCCCTGTTTCACGCCACTTACACACTCGAACCAGTCAGTGAGCTTATTGTTAATGCGTATACATGAAAAGGAACTGGTGTAAATACTTTTAATTGACTGATATATTTTACCATCAATTTTGTTTACGAGTAGTTTGTATAGCAACATGTCCCTGTCGATAAAGTCAAAACATTTCTTCAGATCGATAAATGATGCAAACACTGAGTCGTTGTTTCTTATCATACTATTAAGAGTAAATACATGCTCCTCGCAAGGTCTGTTCGCTCGAAATCCGTTCTGCTCATCCGCAAGTACATTACTGTCTTCCAAGTATGACGACACCCTTTTATTAATAAACGAAGTATATAGTTTATTTATGCAAGACAATAGACTAATACCTCTATAATTCATTGGCAAGCGATGATCACTATTCGTTTCTTTGATGATAGGACATATAATAGCTTTCCTCCAGACTGACGGTATTATTCCCGAATCAAACACCAACTGAAATAATTGCTGCAATACTGTTATAACAGATGGGAATTTTAAAACATCATACGGGATTTTGTCGTACCCACACGCGGACCCTGATCTTGCATTCATAATGATACGGGTGATTTCCTCCAATGTTATGTTTGAATTCAACTGACTATTTTGTTCATATAGCGGGTCTGCCATATTGTATTTAATTTACTGTTTATGTACTTTTGCTATATTATAGTTTGTTTCATCAAAGTCGTTAACATCTGTATTATTGTGAAGATTTTTAAAGTCAGTTTTCCATCTCTCAAAAACAGCATTTTCGTCAGTAGTAATATTTCCATTAGAGTCTACAATCTCCACCGATATAGATTTATCAGTCCGAGGCCCTAAACGCTCTATTTTTCGCCAAAACTCAGTTGGATTTGATGTGGTCATATTTTCTATTTCAAAAGCCTGCGATTTCCTATAAGCTCGTTCAGTTTGTCTCAGTTTTTTATCAAAATCACATCGTGCCGACACATATTCGTAATTCGAAAGTAATTAGAAACGCATCTTCTTATATACGTCGTGTTTAAAGAAGATGCGTTGCTATCGCAATTTATCGATTATCGACTTGTTTGGGCCTGGGGTATTAACTTGAATTCGCGGTTTAGTGAAATGAAAAGATGTGACATTTCAATTATGCACTATATAAATTTATAATTTTCACCCCTGCTGTAAAAACAAAATGAAATGAAATCTGATGCGAATTCATGAAAACAAGACACATTCCTCATAACGTGTATTTTAAAGGACCTATTAGATCGCTATGTACGCGGGAGATAGCAAAGACGTGTAAATGATGTATCCAATACAAAGTATTGTTTTATTTATTTTTGATGGTGAGTTTTTGTTGTTATTGATTTTCTTGTATTCATCGAAATATACGATTTTCTTTTCTTATCAAGCTAGTTTTAAAAGATCCCAACCAATGCGGAAAATTATTACAGGGTTAAATCCGCCGAGTGTCCGTCGGCACGAAAGAACACATATTAAGTTTCTGTATTCATATTTAAGTTAACTTTAATTATTAAAAACAATCAATAACTAATTAATTCTGTAAACAATATTTGAGTCAGATATTCCCGAATAAGGTTAACATTTGCTAAGTAAATGTCTCCAATATAAAACTTCATTTCTAAAATGCATTCAGGTGATCTTTCATAATGAATGGTATTCCTTCGCTCGTATTTTTAAATAAGTTGTTTCTTAATATGCGGTCACGGTTGAATATGCGTACGGATGAAAAATCCCTAAAATTCCGATAATTTATCTGCCTCGGGCAATATAACCATGACAACTTTACGGGATATCTACAATTTCTTGGTAATAAAAGTGTCAACCGCTTACAGAGAATAAAAGATTATCAATTATTAAACTAAGTATCAAACTGATATTGACAATATACTTTAAAATATGAAACACAGCGAATATTTAAATTTAAATACAAGTACATTGACAAAACAACAGAAAATCGCCATTTTTGTGTTAGCTACCATTTTTTCAGCATGGTAGCATACCCTTCCGATCTGCTAAAGTTAAGCTCCCACTATACAAAAAAGATTTATAGCATAATTTTAACAAAAAAGCATCATTTTTGTTAGCTACCGTTTTCAGCACATTTCTCTATGACTATTTGTATTATTTCTCATATCTGCACTATCTGAAATTATTTATTCCGGCTATTTTAACGTTTTGAAATGTAAATCATTATGTCTAATCTGTTGATTTTAGATAACGACAATATGTAACAAGAATTTAATTGATCTTAACGCGTGAATAAAAGCAAACATGATGAACAGGGAAAATTTATATAAATCAAACAATACTTGCACAACCACAGTTAAATAAAAATATAAAGAAATAAACTCGCGTTTTATTATTTTGACCGATATCATTGTTGTTGTTGTATAATTGCTACTGTTCTCAGCGCACCATAAATTTCAAATAATTCTTTATTTTATGGGACACGGCTGTTATCTATTAGCAAAGAGTGCACATCCAGACAAGGCGGCACATCCGTGTCTTCTGATCAGGATCTTCACCGTGTGCTTTTCGATAGAATATTAGGTTATTTCTGACCGAGAAGTGAACAATGTAGACCCTGTTCAGGTGACACATATGTGATTAAATACCATTTTTTCGATGTCATTGATTGCAACGCATGTAGAAAAAACATCTCAAAGACTTTTTATTCAACGAATGGAAATAAGAAATTATTGAGATTTCGAAATAAACGACTTTTATAAATCCGACTTGAACATACCTAAGCCTAGAAGTATTTTTTAAATTTATTTCACGAAACAGGCTTGTGTCATTTCACAAAACTCGTGTGTGTAATAAATCGAGTTGTCTTGCGATTTGAAACTATCAATAAAAGGATCGGTTTCACTCCTTGTGAAGTTTTTGTTTTTAAAAATACTAATACTAACTTTTGAACATATCAATCGATATGTTCGGCGCCTCCAGAAGTGTATAAGTTCACTAGTATATGGATGACAGGGGGACTTTCAGGTTCCAAAGCTGACCATCGTCCCTAATCTATAGCATCATGGTCGCCTCTTGAAAAGGAACGCCTCTTTTATAAAAATCAACCAATAGAAAAAAAGCAACACAGTAACGCGATAACGTGATTCGTGGGGCGGAGTTGTAATGGTTGATGATTCGTTCATCATTTTAATATCCGCATTTATTGATTTGCGATAAGAATTTAAAGTCAAAATAACTGAATTTGGTGATTCCACCTCTAATGATGAAATGTTTATATAAAAAGAAACTTTAAACTATACTCTATTCCGAAAAGAGAGCGTGCACTTTTTTCATTAACTGCTTTTCTTAATTAATACATTTTAGCACCGAATACACCTAAAGAATATTCACGTGTACGGCGATTATCACAATAATATCCTAATGTTATGTTTTTACAAAATGACACTATCTTATCTATTTAACTCCTAATTTTATTTTTATAAATGTGTTGTGTCCACTAAATAAATAAATTATGTATGAAATTGTTAATCTTGCGATTATTAACCGTGTGATTCTAGTATATCAGAAGGGTTACAAACACATGTGCTCCAATCGAGAAGTAAGTAAGAGCTTTCTTTTCGGTGATTTTTCATTAAAAGCTGATATTCTTAATAAATAAAAATAAGCACCTATTACACCTTAAGAGTATATTTGTACTGCGATTATCATTATAATATCATTATACTTCGCAAAATGTTATGGTTGTACAAAATGACATTATAAACTGACACAAGCTTAGTTTCCAACAAAATACTTTCCAATTTATGTAATTACCAATATCTCATATAGATAAATCGATTTCATGCACACAAACCGCCATAAATTAGCATTGACATCCACAAATTCAGCGCTCCAAAAATCACTAGAATTTCGGACTGGGCGGAGCTAAATATCGATGACGTCATTGGATCTTAAGCGCTTATGAACGATAGTGTAAATAGTACTCTTATTTGATTATATTTGCAGTGATTTGCTGATAAATTTTAATGACAATGGATATTTTTGCGGTTATCGATCGTAAAAACAATCAAACCAAAACGATATAAGCTTCTTTAGATAATCGAAGGAGAATACAGAAAATTTCGGTTGAAATATGAAAAAGGAAAGGGCTGTATGCAAAGACCTATTGTGCCGGAAAAAAGGTTCGCATATCTGCAAACACGATTAATATCGCCATTGTTTTGTTTTAAATCCAATTAATAATAATAATAAATGCCAATTAGTTTTCGTAAATAATTTCTATTAGACGCGTTGTCGACTATATTACTTTAGATACATGAGAAATGTAAATTTATACGTCGCCAAAACGTAAGTAAGTTGTGCCCCAACATGACCTGTACTGAAGACAAAAAAGAACCGAGAAGATTTTTTGCATTACTTAAATCAATTATTTTATAATTTGGTAACAACAAAAGCTTGCGACTAAAATATAATAAATATATTAAATACCGTCAGTGAGCCTGACGTGATGGCTTATTCGTGTGTAAAATGTTTCAGGAAATATGTACAGTAATACTGGTTTACAAAATTTCTATGAATTTCTACCGGATTTCGCAATTATCTTATGTCGTAGTACTTGTCCAACAAAACAAATAGACTGGCATTGAAGTATTTACCATTGAATTTACTCTTCTTATTTTCTGCAGTGGGATCAAGAATGAATATAAGACAGCATCAGTACCAATCATTTCGTTACAAATTCGCCGGAAAACGGCTATGTAATTCATGTTACTAAATTTAATATAATTATAAATAAAGTCTTGCGATAATATTGGAATACAAAACTTCACATAATTTGATTATAAAATTAATTGACCCGATATCGAGGGATCGATATCGGCAATACGTGATATACATGATACGTGTCTGAATACTTCCTGCTTTCCGCGGCTGTAGAGTACGCGGTATAGATCACAAGTCGTTTGATCAACGGATGCACTGATTAAATCAGTGATTTGGGGACTGGGGCCAGTATATCATGTAATACTAGAGCGTGGCCGGCAGAGGTCCCAGATAGTTAGCGGCATAGATCACACGCGTGTCACCGAACCAGTAAAACCGAACAGGGACAGGTACCTTGCGCTTTTATGGATAATTAATAAACATTATTTGTCTTGATTAGAGCAAATTTTAACAATAGGTTTTCTTTACATCTCTACTTTGTGGCTGTGCGCGCAGGACTTACGAGTATTTCTGAAATGCATAATATTATTATTAATACGCCTTTTTACTAAACAATAAAGAGACTGTTCGAGTTCTGTATCGTTGTCATTTAAAACCAGATTTAGGATAGCAACACATTTTGATGTTTGTGTATAAATCGCCTATTTACTAAGCGCAGAATTATTAATATTCTAGTCCATTTAGCCATAGGCGGATACAAAAGAGGAAGTGACGGGGTTACCCTATATATTATAGGTTTATCTTCGTGTTTTTTTTTTTAATGAATTCTAAATACTCTATGCAGTTCGCTGAGTCATAAGCTAAGGCGGACATGATGTATTTACTTAACAAAATGAAAATAGTATATTATTTTTATTACTCAACCCCAAAACAACCGTTTTAGCGAACGCATTAACTAAGAACCATCCCCGCAAAGATATATCGGAGGAACGGTTATAGTTAATTTTCGCATGATCAGCATGCATAAACGCTAAATTAAACTGTAAGTTAAATATAATTTGATCATATATCTACATTGTATTGCATGTCCAATTAAAAATGTTTGCACTATTATCCATATATACATGGGATATATGGTTTCCGTAGCTGTGATTTACAGATATTGAATCGTCATAATAGGACTACTTGTGTTTTGGAAAAATTGCAACCGGACCAGGATAAGTATCTAAACATGTGGAATAATATTGGACATGCACACCTCGTGCAAATATAATGCGAATCAGTATTATGTCCCCCGTTAATACTATTAGCCTATAAATCTTACGTGCTTGTACAAAGACGCTATTAAAAAGTTCCGAACGCCGATCGAAAAAGGCAGCAACATCGAAGTTGATATTAGTGTTTGCAAATTTTATGTGGAAATGCAAAAAAAAATCATATACTAGCAAAGTTATTATCGTCACATTTACTATGTTTTACTATACTCGACAAATACCCATCATAGCGAACTGCGATCCAATGACGTCATCGGTAAACACAAGTTGTTCCCCTTAGATTTTTCGTACCGTGAAATGCGCACCCGAATATTACTGAATTAATTCAATCAATTCTCGTGTAAATTGTATCATTTAGTCATAAAACTATTTTCTTTATATTCAGAATAACATATTTAGTAAATTTAGTACAAAATTTACAAAAGTAAGTATTCATTTGTCAGTTTATCTAAATAAACTCCCGTGGTTATAAATTTTTTGTGTCCACTAAGTAAATAAATTATGACATTTTCAATCTTGCGATTATTTACCATGTGACACTAGTATATCAAACGGGTTACCAAACCAGGATATATGTTGATGTTTCTGGGGACAATTGTTTCGCCCTGCCGATCTATGGGTTGTTAAGTCGAGATTAAGAAGATGCTATACGATGTCGATAAGATCACGATAGGGGGTCCTGAAAACGCGATGCGAAATCCCGACTCGCGTTTTTAAGTGATCTATTACGCACCCATAGAGTACAAAATGGAGAACGGGCAAGTCAGGAGTATTAAGTAGTTTCTTTTTCTTCCCGGTTCTTGTTTCATTGCGATTATAAAAATGTTGAACATAAAAGTTTAGAATTAAAAAAAAAACAAGAAAGTTATTTAAATGATAAGATATATTCCTTTCATCGGGTTTAAATATCATCATCAGCAGCAGCAGCAGCAGCAGCAGCATCATCATCAGCATCAACATCATCATCAGCAGCATCATCATCAAACCTCGTCATCACACGTTATTTTTTCTTTTTAATGTTTTGATTTGCAGAAATGCATGATAATTAATAAGAGACCAAAGGAACTTTATAATTTAAATAAACTTTATTGCAGAATATGCAGTTGCTGCTACTGCAGACTTTGATGATGATGATGATGATGATGATGATGATGATGATGATGATGATGATGATGATGATGAAGCAGAAGATGATGATGATGATGATGGCTATTTTGGTATTTACAATTCCGGCATTTAAGAGCATATACTTTGCTGTTTCATTTTTATGCGCATTTTTTGGTAAGTGACCAATATGTTTTGGTTGCCATATAAAAGCTAAATCCAACCGAATATGGCACATTTAATGTCCACATTTCGGCTGAAGAGTGTGCCGTATTGACCGAATATTTCACACGTGCGACATTATACGTTCCGTGGCTTATGCGTTCTGTGACATATTCGTTCTGTGGCCTGAATATAATCTTGACAAAATATCATCCTTGACTATAATGATGATTCTTGACAAAATATTATCCGGCCAGGGGCGGTTCCAGCGGGGGTGGGGGCACCGGGGGCACGTGCATCCCTCCCCTGCCGGCCCTGGCACGGACACCGATTATAGGGGCACAAGTTTGGTGGTATGTTTCATTATAAGCATTAATTCGGTGATTCTCACAATAATATCTGATATCGCTTATACTCTTTGGTTCGCTCTGAAATAGTTTAGGCTTTAAACCTCGACATTTTATTTTTATTAGCAGCATATATTGAAAATGTGACAATATAAGCATCTAATAAAAAACGACTGCAGCTTAATCTGCCTCGGTCATTACACCATATCGTGTATATTTATGTACAACACCAGCAGGTGACAAATCGTTAGCCTGCGGCAATGTGCAGCAGGAAATGGACGGGTCCATTTTAAGAAATGACCATCTATTTTCAAAAATAAACTCGTCCATTTCGCATCCAGCAGTGGACGGGTACAAGTGATAAAACCACTGTACTTATGCGATAAAATCTGAGACCCGTCTTATGTTTCGCTTGGTTTGAGCACACATATATTCTTCTTACGTTATCGGCACGGAAGGGTCTTCTGACCGGGCTCGGCACAGTTAACAGAACGATGGGAACCAGACTAGCGCAAATAATGCGGTGAATTGTTTTCGTATTTTTATTGTTTAATCGTAATTGTAACAGACGACAACTTAAGAATTTGATTATCCGGATCGTGGGAAATTTGTTGTAGATGAGATAGATGTGATATAATTTGAACAATTCTAATCTTTTGGAGATCTCTTGGGCGGGTTTAGGCCTAGTAATTCTACCGTAGACAGCACATAGATGTATATCTGGCCTATTTTAGTAATCAAAATCTATGCATTATTAAAATGAAATACACAAATCCCGCTTTCAGCTTTTAGAATGTAAAACGTAGAGCTCGGAGGGGGCGGTTGCGGTTCACCGAGGAAAACAGAAAAAAGAAACTTGACTTTCTCTATTTTAAAACAGATTGCCGTCTTTAATAGTGTACTGTTTTCAGTCAAATTAAACAGCTATAACTATATAGGTGGCGTGTTTGAGTAAAGAAGTGCGGCAACGCCAAACGCGCTACTCCCTTTCTTCCATCCCTCCATTTTTTGTGAAGGGGGTCGGTGCCAACCTCCTCCCCCGGCAAAGAGACCACTGGACAAGCCCCTGAATCACAGGACAAGTTTATATTTGGACTGATATTCCCTTAATACAAATTCAGCATTAGCCGAGTGGTCTAGACCGTTTCTCGACATTATATTCTGGACTCCTTATTCTGCAGGTCGTTGGTTCGATTCCCGATCACCACACAATATTTCTTCGATCTCAAATGTGTAAATTTCCTCTGTTTAATCGAAATAAGTTAACAAGAGAGGATCTTCAACACCCAATATTAAAATTTACATATAACAATTGAAATAATCATGTTAAACAAAACACATCGTCTTTACACAGTCAGTTATGGGATTCGGATTAATAGAAAAATGAACAGTTTTGAAAATAATTTCGAATTATGAGTTTGTTAAAGGTGGTTGATTCTCATTCTCCGTTGTTATCACACACACTATAAAGATTTAATATTAACTTTGATTAACAAAAATTTAAGATACAATCGAAATATAATATTATTTACCGACGACCGTGTAGTTGGAATTTCTTTACTTTTTGCAAGAATCGCGCGGTCAATCACGAGAAACACTGCCGGTATTATGTCTTATTAAAACACGTGCATTTTTCTAACTACTCGTACACTCGAATATGCAACTAAACACTAAAAACTACTTTCAATCATCTGTATCTATACAGTCTTAATGTCGTTTGAAATACCTGTTTAATAATCTCCACAACTTCCGGTCTAATAACGCTTTAATATTGTTTTTTTTTTGTTTAATGATTGTTTTTGTCTTTTGCAATGTTAATATTTTTTCTATACACAGGCAAAATGAAAGAATTTATATAACCAGTTATGCGAAACATTTGAAACCAATCTTGTTGTTTATTTAATATCAATAAAATAAATAAAATACTTTAACTAAATGAATCATGTATTTAAAAGAAAATGCCGCATTCAATTATATTATAGTTATGGTAATATTTTCCGATCAGGCATACGTTTAACAAAATGCAAACGAAAATGAAACTTATTTCGGACATTTCGTTTTAACTTATCATTTGATTTGTAGATTGCTTGTAGTTATGTAGAATGTGCTTGTATAGTGCAGAATGTGAAAGAATTTTTCTAGTAGTCTAACCGTAAAATAAGTATAATGAAAAATATTGTACTTATCAATTAGGAGAAATCTGGGTGTCTGACATGTGTTTTATAGATTTATTGCCAAATGTATAAACTCTATAATAATTGTAATAGTTTGTTTGTATCGCTAAGACCAAGTTAATAACATATATCGAAGGCAAGAAAAGTAACTTATTTAACAACCTGTATGCGTCAATCTGATTAAAATCATTTCCTGAAACCCGCTACGCTAACAGGATCTGACGACGAGTAACTAAAACATGCTTTTATCACTAACCCGTTGAACCAATCAGATTGTCGCCCATAAAATCACAAAAGTGAAAGTAAAAATAGTATTTTAACTCATGGAAAGTGTTGACAGCCTGCGTAAGACTTTAACTAGCGGATTGCTCCGCGTACTTAACCTTTTAATATCATTTAACAACACCCCAAATCGTAGGGTATCTTGCACAGCTGATTAAAAACTTTTTTAAATTCATATTTGAGCATAAACACGCACGTATGTCTTTTTCTTTCTTCTCTGAAATAAACATTTTAAATTGAAAATGTGACACATTTGATCTTAAAATGTATAAAAAGTGTATTTCTAATTTATAAATGCCGTTAATGTTCAAGACATTTACTTTTCACCACAGAATTGAGAAAACATGAAACAGTTTTATAATCACTATGCCTGGTTGAGAAATTTCGATTTTATGTTACCATTTTTCTACATGTTTGCAAGAGCATATCTGAATATAATATTTCGAAGTTAGTAACAAATGGTGTTAATAAACAAAAGTAAACTCAGTGAATATTAGATTTGACCGGAGAATTGAAATTTCAACAAACCGGCAATAAATCTTCAAAAAATACCACAATGGCTCAGTGGTAGCACATCGGAGTACCAATCGAGAGGGCGCTCATTTTCTTCCACATTGTTTTCGGAAAATCAGCTATTTCTGGTGTTTCTTCAACCACGGGAAAATGCAAAACAACAACAACATAATATAAATGCATTCTCGGTCGAACTGCATTCAGATATTTTCGTAATATAAAAAAGAAAACGGTATGGCTCTGTGTAGGAGATCACTAAACATCAGCCACCAAAAATGACTTAATAGTACATCAGCCACAAGAATTTAGCTTAAACCTCAATTTTTTGCCGATAGAACGTTTTCTCATGAACATATATTTCCAGAAAATTAAAACAATACTGTTAGGGAAAAAGGCTAACGATGAATGCGTGTTAGGTGTGCTGCTGTCTATTTGGGGCGGTACTGTACGGCAATTTAATAGCTTTTAGCGAATTTTAAATACACAAATTGGGAAAATGACCATAAGACCACACATAATGACAGTTAACTGTAATTTATTCAATGAGATTAATTTAGCATCATGAAAACGAGTTAATTTAAAATAAGCTGGTTCTGTTCGTGAGGTGGGGAAGCGATCCGAATATATGAATACTGTCTTAATGTTTATGAGTTATAATAGTTATACACTGGCTATTCAGGATAAATAGGACCTGCGGAATTTCGGAACTTACGGATTTTTCTAACTTACGGAATTATCAGTGATTCTAATGTGTCTAATGAATAAATAATATCCAATTCCGTCCAAACTTACGGAAAACTATTTAACTGTCAATGTTCCACGGATTTTCCGCCTCTCTGCGGACACTGTATATGCTCTACAACGTTTAAACCATGTCCGTTCTTACGGATGGGTAGCCATGGACTAAAGTCAGGCGCCAAATATATACTAGTTGGCGGATTAGTTCCGTAAGTTTAAACAAATAGCTTACGGAATGTTCACAACCAATCAATATGACTTACGGAATAACTGACCAATGAAAACGTTCCGTTAGTCTTAGAACTCTGAAGTTTATTCGCCGTCACAAAAGTTAGATCCGCAAGTTCAGCAACGACTAAAGACTGACTGTTAATAATCGTATATATATTCAAAAGGAACACAGTGTCGTAATCACTAGATTCAGGGCAGCATTATTTTGACTGAGGTTCATTTCTGTGACTTGGTGTACTTTTTATGTCTGCTGCTGACTTACGGAATCAACATCCGAAAGTTTACCAGATCTGTAAGAAAATATCGGCGCTCTGCAAATGAATCAAAGGCTCCTATGTAAGACTGGTGACAGGATATGTTAAATACAGTAAAGTTCACCATGTATGTACAATTGGAATCCATACTTGATCGGTAATAATGTAGTTATCACAGTCGTAATGAATATTCGCGACCCTGTCAAAATTTGGTTTAGACTTCTACCGTCAATAAGGAAAACAGACTAGATTAGCTGTTGATAAACTATTCATGTTACATGCTCTAAGTACTACAGTCATACAATCCTTGTCAAATGTGTTATCAATTAAATAATTGCAGCTGTAAATGTAATATAGCCAAGTGTAAGGTACTTATGATAACAATACATTTTGGACATATTTTGGCGTAAACATGCTTCATAGGGACATGTGTCTAGCATATTTTGATGAAAACAACAGATTTTCGCGAGGGATAACAAAAAAAAGCAAAACAAACCTTGCAAGGTTATGTGTCAATAACTTTTTTGTTAGGACAGCTAGGAAGCTCAAATAAAAAACCGAGTCAAGCGTTAACATCGCAGATCCGAATGGGACATGTCATTAAAGGAAATATCTGAATATAGTGTGCTTACCATGTGAAAATATTCCAGCAGGTATCAAACTTTCCCGATTTTTCCGCCATATTGGAAATCAGCCACCAAATTCCTCGCTCTAAGTACGTCAGCCACCATTTAGGCTGAACCCCCTGTTTTTAGTATGTAATATTTTATTGCTTTCTCAACACAATCCTTATTGACATGTTTAATTTTCACGAAGAAACGAAACAGCTTACTTAACTGATTGGAAAATATTAATACTCCTTACATTTCTATCAGAAATAATCTTCGAAATTTATCTATTATGTGACGGCCGAGTTAGTTCATGCGTCAGTGTCTGTGTTAGCACAATTAAGGCCTGTAATCTATATCATTTTGCTGTATTTCTTGATCAGCACTATCGTATTAAAACGGATAAAAAATGGAGATATATGGATAATTATCTATATTTATGTAATGAGTCATTTTGACGAATTTTAAAAACATTAAACGATGTTGACGATTCCGACAATGTCAAGTTGTCAATCATGACCAAGAGAGTCTGATTTTGTCAACAAAATATAATAACAATAACTAACTTACAGATTAGTGAGTGTATATTTAAATCAATATTTACATTTGTTTTTCTTTTATCACAAGAAAACACAACAACTGACTTTACTGACTGGACATTATAAATACAACATAAGTTGCGATTAAAATAAATGTTCGGAATAACTTTTCCCACAGGACTGATTCCGCTCGGAAAGATAAATGCAACATGAATTCCGATAGGAATTACATAAACGCTGGAAATATTCCGACCGGAATCACCTCTTCCGATCGGAATTGTTCAATCTAACAGTTCTATTATGTGTATTCATAATCGCGCGAGACCATGCGACTAGCTTAATTTCATACAGATTTTAACAGAATTATGATTCTTGTATTAAATCGACTTTTTTTGTTTAATAATCATTACCTGCAAAATAATATAAGTTAAAACGTAACTTTTACATCAAATTTGAGATGAAGGTAATTAAAACACACTACTACAGAAGACCGGTGGTGACATTTCAACTTCACGATTTCACGATTTCAAAACGAAGAGGAATCGTGAAATTGTGAAATCATAAAATCGTGAAATTCTGAAGAGAAATTGCGAAATCACGAATTAATGAAATCGTGAAATCGAGAAATTACGAAATTTTGAAGTGAAATTGTGAAATCATGAATCGTGAAGTTGTGAAGTTTCCGAAAGGAATCGTGAAATCATGAAATCGTGAAATCATGAAATCTTGAAATTGTAAAGTTTTCGAAAGGAATCGTGAAATCATGAAATCGTGAAATCATGAAATCGTTAAATTGTGATGTTTTCGAAAGAAATCATGAAATCGTGAAATTGTGAAGTTTTCGAAAGAAATCGTGAAATCATGAAATCGTGAAATCATGAAATCGTGAGATTGTGAAGTTTTCGAAAAAAGTGTGAAATAATGAAATCGTGAAATAATGAAATCGTGAAATCATGAAATCGTGAAATCATGAAATCTAAAAATTGTGAAGTTTTCGAAAAAAAATCGTGAAATCATGAAATCGTGAAATCATGAAAACGTTAAATTTCATGATTTCACGATTTCTTTACAAAATTTCACTATTTCACGATTACACAATTTCGTGTTTTCACGATTTCGTTCAAAACTTCACAATTTCACGATTTCATGATTTCACGATTTCATTATTTCTCGATTTCTCTCCAAAACGTCACGATTTCACGATTTCGTGATTTCACAATCTTCACAATTTCACGATTTTACGATTTCATGATTTCACGGTTTCACTTCAAAAGTTCAGAATTTCACGATTTCACAATTCCACGATTTCATGATTTCACGAATTTCATCAGTTTGAACTTCCTGTATTCACGTTTTGAAATCGTGAAATGAGTTCTCAAACGATTTCAGGACTGATGACCAAGAGATCATATTCTGCCGGTGATATAGAAGTTATACATGTATCCGTGCGCTATGCAAATGTAATTGACTAACAAACAACGTATTGCTTATTAAAATAAAAAAGGATAGAAAGTTTTAAAATATTTATTTTTTTGACATGTAATATTGCAGTCTCGGTTTTTAGCCGGTTAATGCGCAGAAAGGTTACTAACTGGAAATTATAAATACGACATAAGTTGCGATTAAAATAAATGTTCGGAATAACTTTTCCCACAGGACTGATTCCGCTCGGAAAAATAAATGCAACATGAATTCCGATAGGAATTAAATGAACGCAGGAAATATTCCGATCGGAATCACCTCTTCCTATCGGAATTTTTCCGAATGGAAAAAATTCCGACCGGAAAAATTCCGACAGGAAAATTTTCCGATAGGAAAATTCAGGATTCCGATCGGAAAATGTCAATTCCGATCGGAATTGAAGTTTGACATTGAATTTATTTTCCAATTTTCTCGAAAACTAAACAAGATAGGGCATTGAAACATTCCAGTTTTTCTATTTAATTCATGTGTAACCACCCGATAAAAAAACCCGCAAGAATATCGTTAAAATAAAAAAAAAGTTTTCGGAAAATATAATATTCCGAAAATTCACAGGATCGTGTTTAAGGCTTTAAAATGATGTCATACTGAAAGCACACCTGTGTTCACATGATGTAAAAATTGTTGCCCAACTCTGCTCATACCTATGTTTAATATCATTTTTTTTTGGTTTCTGTTAAAATTTTCCAATCTCCAAAGCTGCCAACCTTTGGTGCGCAGAGTTGGACAATGCGCAGACTTGCCCCACACCACTGTATATTCTTACTTTCCGAAGTTATGAAACGTCTGCGGATTTTTGTTTACATTTGATAAATAAAATACAAGATATCATATTCAAGGAACATTTCTTGATTACTATAAAGTTCTAAACAACTTACCCAACAAATGGAAACATACGATAACACATTTTAATGTCAAGTCATTTTAAATGTATTATGTACCTAACATATACTTCAAAAGCTAAGTAAAACAAAAAGAAGTATAATTATTTTATACAATTGTTGTCTGTGATACGCAAGATTAATATTCTCAGCTCCCCCGTCAAAATCATCTTCTGTTTTTGTTCCGCCAATTGTGTTCTCGTTCAGGGCAAGCCCATTCTTTTATCAACCCGGGGCTAGTCGGCGTGGGCAGTAATATGCATTTCCTTTACTGCCCAAAACAGGTTTAATTCAACTGAGCGTGCGATATTTTCATTTTTTGTCATGGGTGTTGGTTTTCAAAGTAACCATATTATCCATTTAAATACTTAACAAGGAAATAGTTATTTCAGAAAAATGTAGTCGCATTTGGGAAATAGAAACATTTAAAAAATGTCATTAAGTTAAATAAAAGCAAACCGATCTGGCGACATTAAACTGAAAAAAAAATTCAGTTTAAAATAAATAGTAACTAAATTGTTTTAAGATTAATAAAACTGACAATGCACCATACACATTCTTTTAATATGTCCTCTTGCAAATAAGTTTTTTAATGAAATAAAACTTTGGTTAAAAAAGAGTGCCAATTAGACATTACTTTTGAAGACAATATTTTTTTATATATTTGTAAACGAAAATAATGAAAACAAATGAGGTAAACATATAGATATGTACTTAATATCTCAATATTTTATTTAAAAAACTAAGCTTTAATAAAGAAAGATGTAATTTTACCTTTCCGTATCATTTTAAAAGAATACTTGAGACACAATTAAAAACAAAGAAATAGCACATATGCATGGTTCGTGTTAGTGTGAACCATACATCAATTAACAAATACTGGACACGGCATATATTTAACAAAGTTTCCTGATTATATTGATTTGCTGTTACGCGAGAACTATGATATGTAAACTTTATAATATTATTTACATGTATTTTTATATTTATTTTTCCAAAATAAAGTCAAATTGGTCTTTTGCCGTAATTTCCCATTACCTTTTTTGAAATGTGTGATATCCAGACTATTTTTAATCGTTTTTGTGTCGCCCTTTCGAAGAAACGGCGATACATAGGGACCGCTTTGTCCGTCCGTCCGTCCGTCCGTCCGTCGGTCCGTCACGAAAACTTAAAGTTGGCTATAACTTTGCCATTTCTTAATATTTCTTTATCAAACTTTCAAATTATATTGCTTATGACAACACGCTCGAGATGATGCCACATTCTCAAGGTCAATGTCACATTTGATGGAGTTATGGCTCTTTTTGTACTTATATTTAGACACGAAAACTTAACGTTGGCAATAACTTTGCCATTTCTTAATATTTCTTCATGAAACTTTCAAATTATATTCCTTATGACAACACGCTCGTGATGATACCACATTCTTTAGGTCAAGGTCACATTTGATGGAGTTATTTCCCTTTTTACGAAAACTTAACATTGGCTATAACTTTTCCATTTCTTAATATTTCTTCATCAACTTTCAAATTATATTCCTTTTCACAACAGGCTCCCGATAATACCACATTCTTTAGGTCAAGGTCACACTTGATGGAGTTATTCCCCTTTAAATGAAAACTTAACGTTGGCTATAACTTTGCCATTTATTAATATTTCTTCATCAAACTTTCAAATTTTATTCCCTATGACAATACGCTCGTGACGATACTATATTCTTAAGGTCAAGGTCACAATTGATGGAGTTATGCCCCTTTTTACTTGCATTTTTATTCCGACAGCACCAGAGGGCGACACAAGTGTTCAACTGAACACCCATCTAGTTCATGACAAATCTCCATTCATTTGCATATAATGTCGCAATCATATTTCAGTATTATATATGCAAACTTTAAACTCTTTAATTTTATCATTAAAAAAATTATAGGAACTAAACGCATTGAAAAATGTATATTATCTAAGGATTGCTGGGTGATTTGCAATAATGTGAATTGTCTCAGCTTAAAAACAGTTTGTTTTTTTCAGCAACTCTTACAAAAGCAACATTTTCAATTAAGCCGTCAACAAAAGTATCTACACAAACGACTCCGGTGACAAGAACTGTGAGTCAACAAATTGTTACTGTAACAACACCGATTATCCAAACTGCAGAAACGAGCCGAAAAAGGAAACGGAGGAAACGAGTCAAAATACGGAAACGGATAAGTGTGCATTGATTGTGCCAGTCGTAGGAGGCGTTGCGGCTACAGTGGTTGTAGTAGTAGCATGCTCTGTGTTGCTCACGGTGTATCGCAAACGATGTAAAAAGCAAGAGTTGAAGTCAAACTCAGTTGACATAACCAAATCTGAAAACCATACAATAGAAGACACAAATGTTGCAAGGTACGTAACTTTATATCACCAACAACAACGACAAAAACAACAAGAGATGATATACTCATGTTATGTTTACAATCTCTTTATCTCAAAATCTACTACCAACATAACTGTAATAGTTTTTTTTTTGGTAAATGAAAGGATTACTATCGTGAATGTATAACATTTAAACGTTTTTTATATTGTTTTTCGAAGATTTATTTTCATATTTCGCATACTTTGAAAGTATTTACATAACTTACGGAGTTAAAATCAATAATACGCATGTTTTAAACAAAATATGATTAAGCGACAATCGATTTTAGCAAAACTCATTGTTTTTTATATCAGTAATATATGCGACCTTTAGTGTGGGACTTATTTTGTACGTGTAGGTGGTGTTATGTTGCTTTTTTTGTTTCTCATTGGTATGTATAAAAATAAATGTTTCAAGAAGAAGCAAATAACTGTCGAATACTTAGGTATTTGTGAATAAAATTTTCGAATATTTTCAGACAAATAAAACATATTTAAAGTTTGTAAGCATGTAACAATTGTTTATTTTGTGGCTGTATTTACATTTTAAAGTAAGAGAAGGAAACATTATATTAATAATAAAAATTATTTAATTATATAAATGTTAAAATCAGTTATGAATTTAATATAATTTAATAATATAATAACACATAAAATGAAACTGGTAGAAACATGTACAATGTACTAGTAGCCACATAAACTTTAGGGTTCTAATTCATAAAATTAATGTTGATTAATGTCATGAATTGACATAGATTTATTGTATAAGCTGTGTTTCCATTAGACAACCATGTCCATGCACTGCGATCTAAAACTCTAAGCGAGTATTTTACTTGTTTTGACCATTTACTGATGTATTGTAGACTTAGTATTTTTATTTAAAAAGTGTTCATCTGTATTTTTGTTCCAAAACAACATCTTGCAAAATGTACAACTAAAACCGCGATGGAATAGCATAGCATAGCATTATATGAAAGATAAATGTAATCATCCAAGAAATAAATACTTATTTGATTCGCTACGCTCAGCATTTACGCGAATTCACCAGACATTTAGCACTCCGAAATGGATACAATAAGTTTGTAGACGATATTAAAATTGTGGAAAGGCAAATCAGAAATAGCTATATTCAGAAAACATAGACTTTGCCCACAGTCAACAAAATGATAAAGAAATAGTGAGCGTAAGATACTTACCACAGGATTTGTAAATATTTCGAAACATGTTAGAGTCAACAAACAACAAAACAACAATTAGTTAACAACCAACAAACAAACACAAAACATTTAGTACTTAGACATATTAAATATAAAAGTAACTATTATGTGTTGTACATGTATTTTAGTACACGGAATGAAAGCAGTGATGCAAATTCAGGATATATAAGTTTAATCCCTACATTATGGACTGACAATGAACGGGAATACACAGACGTAAGTTATAATGTTTACTAAAGGCGGCTTTATTTGTTTAATACAAAACGTTCACCAGGAAAGAACATAATCTGAAAACTGTCAATCAACGAAAAACAATTGACAAAATGCAAATAAGATGTCATGTCATGTGTGAATATGTTATCTATCATGAATTGTATACTCATGTATATGTGTTTAATGGTTTGAGTTGATAAAGTATTGTTATGTTCTGTTCTGGTAATATTGGAACAATCCGTGGAACAATAGCTGGAGTTGGGGGTAAAAGAAATTACACGGACGAGAGCGGGAGAAACGGAGCAAAACCAAAGAATGGTCTTTTGAAGCGCAACATAAGAAGCGATAGAAATGGAGTGCGGCTTTGGATTGTATTTAGAGTTGAATCTGTGTGGTTCTAGGTCTTAAGCTGTTTTGCTGTTTGGAAGCTGACCATAGCGAATGTGTTACATGTAATTTCATGATACTAGTACTATAATAATGACATTGTTAATTAGATCTGGTATTTTACATTTATATATATTAACAGTTGTATGCTCTTAAATGTTTATATTGAATTATATCATTTTAAGTATACTCTATTCAAAGGAGTTATAAAAACCTTTTGATTTTGTTTCAGCTGATGACCTCGCAACCTGACCGAGATTATGAAAACCCACAAGCGTGAATCTGCACGTTACTCTAACACAAGTTAATCTTAAAAAAACAATAGAGTAAAACATGGTTTATACGGATTTTGATTATTCCACCATTTGGATTTTAAATGTCGTTCGGCATTTTGTTTTTAATTTTGAAGAAAATGCATATGATTAAGCGGAGTTTCAACATGCAAAACAGTTTGCTCATTGTGTGATTACATTGTTATAGAGTAAAACGGTGTCGAGGTTACGAAGACAAAAATCAGATTATTCTACATGTATGCGATAAAATATAGAATCGACAGATCAATCAAGCTCGATAATACATATGTATAAGCAATTTCATTTTGTTACAACAAATAACACACCACAATTATTCAATTGATATATCATTTTAGTCATATTTATTAAGTTTCAAAATGCGCCGAAAAAAACAATATTTTAAAAGTAAGGATTATTAACATTTATTGTACAAATTGGAAAGCATCATTTCATTATACAGATTTCGAGTATTTCAGCTTTAAAAAGCTTTTCAGGACAATACACCTGTCCCAGAATAGAATAGAAAGTTTATGGAATGTTTATATCTCGCTATTTTTCTTAACTGTTCTAACGTGTCTTAGTAATACCATATTTTGCAAAATAAAGACACATTAGTAACACTCATTTGTGCAAAGTTTCTTTGAACGGCATTTTGTCATTATTGAGATTTTGATAATTTTCTTTTTATCGTTGAACATGCAGCGGAGGAGTGTAGTGGGCCTTTAAGATGGGACTACATTAAAGCTATAAATTATTGAACATACTGTCCTGTAACGATGATTAATTTCTGAACAAGGAATTTAATGCTCAAGTGAGTAATTCGACTTTCAAGTAGTGCAACTCAGGTCAATTTATCTGCTTAGGATCAGTGGCGATAACAGAAGTGTTCGTGTTTGAAAGTGGATAATGAGTCATGATCTATTACAAACAAAACTAAAATGGACGAAAAAACTTACATCAAAAATACAATTATATGATGAAAGAAAACAGATTGATATTACTAAATCCTTAAAGCTTCAAAGGCATGAAGAGCCTGCAATATATGTTGTACAATTATATTTTTTGTGAGTTATATTATAGTAGATAAATTGACAACGTCAATGACCTTGGACATAGACGGCTGGTTCTTAAAAAACGACATGTTATCTTGTTATAGTGATTTACAAATGGACTTGTTCTGAGGTTATTGATGCATGTCTACATGCCAAAACGAAAGTTTCGTGCAGTTTTACGGGGTTACTGTATGAGAGAAAGCTTAAAAAACAGTGGACTATTAATATAACTATTGGTTACTTATTGATTTTAAAACAAATCTACCTTTTCCAATTTATTTAAGTTTTACACGCATCAGAAATTATCCCAAAAATTAAGTGTTGCGTTTGCATTTAATTTAGAAGCCAGTATATGGTTGATGTAAAAATATACCACGCTTAGAAGTGTATTTAAAGATATTTTCAGAAAATATATTTTTTATGTTGCAAGACGAAGTGTTTACAATGAGTAAGAAACTAAAATAAAACTATTTGCTGCTTGTGTTTAGTTTTCTTTTTTATAACGCCTAACTAATTGACTTTAAAACACAAGTTTAACCTTGTACATAAATTACCGATTAAACGAATTGACATTGTGTTTGAAAAACAAAACAAAAAATACCCAAAATAATAAAGAATGAATTATGCACGTACCGAGAAGAGAGCATAATTAAACAATGATCAATTTCAAAACAGACGCAACAGACAATTAACGAAAATGAGAACCCGAGGGGTTCATGTTCAGAACAAAACAAATGCAGTAATAAAATTTACATCAAAGGGAATAAATTAAACCGATAAATCCTTAACCTTGTTGATATTAAAATCATATTCATCAATCAAACGGCATTATTTCAAAGCATACTACAATATTCTTGTCAAAGTTGGACATGAAGGTCAATCATGCTTAACAGTTTCTAATTCAAAGTTTGTTATTCACTGATAAATTCGTATGGCTTGGTTGAGATTGCTTATTGTTTTATTAAGGTTTGGATACACCAATAATTAAACAGGTGACCCCTTAAATTTATGTATAAACATGTTATTTTTATACAGATAGATATTTTTACATCCTCTTCTGTATCTTTCAGAGGAAGCTTGATGTTTATTTGCAGTTTGTAAGACACGAGCTATTTTATTTAACTATTTTTTCTATATTACCATCCTGATTTATTTCATTTGTTTGATGTGTATATGCTCATGGACCATAGAGATCTTTTGCTGAAGGGCCGTCTACAGTCATCTTTTTACGTTCATCAATAAAAGGAGAATTATCAAAATCGCGTTAACGGCAAAACGCTTTTCAATGAAACTTTGCACAACTAAATGTAATAGTTACTGGTGTCTCTTTTTTGCATACGAAAAAAACATACTAGAACAGTAAAGAAAAATAAGTAGATATAAATTTTTTCTTAACTCCTTTTTAGATAAATTGACATAAACTTAGCAACACGAAACATCATTTTAAATGACCACATGAGTAATATTATACTACCAATAACATGATCGTGTGTCCTATTGAACAACATACATGTAATTATGTAAACTATTTGATATATTTGTAAAAGTGTGTTTGACCTTGAATTTCCTGGTCCATTAAATAGGTGACAAACGTTCAGTTCTCTTCTTCATAATTGACAGTTCTTTAAGAAAAAACACACCATTTTCTTGTCTTGAAACTTATATCATTATACTTATTTGATATTAAATGTTGTTAATTTATTTTAAGTTTTGATTCAAACATGACAACAATTTTATTTAAACCAAAATTCGAAATACATGTATGAAACCTGCTTTGTACAACATACTGACATTATTCGATTATTGGGAGTCTGGAAATCAGAATCATACAAACACTGTTTACAATATGATTTTAACGACAATGTCAAAAATTCACATTTGAATAGCAATGAGCTGAAAGCCATGCTAAAATTGCAAGTGTTACTAAGAGAACGTACACTTGTATTCATAGTAATTGTGTTTATTGAAGTTGCCTCCCTTGCTTAAAGAAATAGAAATCGAGATATTTTGGTGAGAAGTCTCTTTTACTGTCCTTGCCCCGGGTATCTAACTCAACATTTACACAAAGACAATGGGGATACCAAGATTTAATTCAAAAGTATAGATGCAATTTAAAATTACTATTGCCACAATTTATTTCACAGCCAAATGTTATGGAGAATTGATTTATACACTTAAGAAAATATAAGCCAATGCTAATTTTTCCACGTCAGTCATAAAACCATCTGTTCATTCATAAAGAAAGGTTACCAACTTGATATTCTACAGCTCTAATATGTATGTTTTATATGTTTGTATGCTTTTGCATGCAACATTGTGTTGAGTTGATGGGTGAGTTGGAACTATTTCACAAAGACAACTAGTACTTGTTTGTTCAAACGAGAACCTGTTGGTGTACAATGTAAGTATGAGGTTGGTGCACTACAACCTGGTTTATATCCTCAGTGGCTAGTTGTTTTGCCACTGACCGTTCCAATGCGGTAACACCTCAGATTCTCATTTTCGTAAATTGTTTGTGACGTGTTTTCATTTTGAAATTGATCATGACATACCCTTGCTCTTTTCTCCTCTTGGCAGTGTGGGGAAGCTTTGTCATCTGGATCTGGACATTTCAAATATGCATATTTTTCTTTTATTAAGGATGTTAGATTTGAATACGAGACTCGTTGACTTGTTATGGTTATCAACTATGTCTTTTTATATTAGAAACTTTTTTGCTTAATAATGAAGTTGAATTCCTTGCAAGATCTGATATTAAAATTCTAGTTACAATGTCTTTAACCTAAGACCAATGCTAGCTTAAAAGTGTGACTGGTGGATTAAACCTGGCTCTTGGGAAAACAAGCCTTACATTTTCCCCTGAACATACTCCACCATGTTGAATATAGTCAGCACAACTTTCAAAAACACTTACGTATATACTCAAGGACTTCACATATTAGCGTATTAACCAAAGAACAGAAATTCAGTGACTAATATAATCACTGAGTGACAACTGCCCGTGCCTGCCTTCAAGAGTTGCCAATTCATGAACATAAAAGTTTACTATTTGTCTTTTTAGACCAAAACGCCAGGATTATGATTGTCAGGGTAAACTCAAGTGTGCAATAGAAAACGAACCTATAAACAATCGTGACTTTTAATTAACATATATAATTGGTTAGGTTATTTATAGACATAGTCATCCTGCACAGTCGTGTTTTATGATGATTAATATTCCGCAATCCAAAAAGGAAAAAACACTCTGTTTCCAGTAAATAGTGTTTTTGATTATAATATCATTTCCGTAATATGTAGTATACACATTATTCGGTAATATTTCTAAATGATGTATCACCCAACAAATGAAGTCATAATATGTGCAGTAAAAATCATGTAGAATTCATAAAACTTCATGCAATACATGATTTAACTACTTTAACTATTACTACTATTACTACTACTTACTACTACTACTACTACTATTACCATGACTACTACTACCTCTACTACTGATACTACATCAGTTCCGGTGTTCAAGTTAAAAAGAGATGTCTGTTAGGTTATTTTTATATACATGATAATTTTATTGTTGGTGTATGAGGAAGATCAACGTGCTTTGCAATCTTGGAATGAATCTACAAATTCTGCTTTTATTTTTTGTATCTGCTAAAATAGAACGAGCATTGCAGAGTAAGTATATTTTTTTCTTAAATATTCTTTTTGTTTTAATGAATATTGCTAAATTGAAATTATACAGTGCGATGACCACTTATTTTATGACTACACTTATTAATCAAAAGTTTATAGTGTTTACATACTCTTTTACATGTATGTCTTTAACAACAATTATAATAGTATTTGTTAATGCGCGCCAATATTTGTTTTTGTTAGTGTTGGATTTGTATTTAAAATAATTCCGTTTGTCTGCTTCTGTTATTTAATTATTGTCGATATTTTGTTGTCGATCACAAGACTACACGTCGTATGTACCTTTACTTTTTGGCATCTTTGTAGACGGTGCTGAAATGAAAAACTCTCCTCGTGATAAGCGTTATTTCAGTTTTTTAACAATATCACTTCTACACGTTTTAAATAATTAATTATTATTGTACTTTTAAACAAATCAACATAACTTACTTATAACTTATTATATCATAGACGAATGCGGTACAACATCTTCACGCCAAGACGGAAACACTGCAACAATCACATATACCCCGTATCCAAAGTTCTTACAAAAGCCGAGAACATGGTTGCACAGTTTCAGATCTTCTGCGGTGGATGTGTTTTATAGCAGCCGTACAGCCCCGTGGTCGGCTAAGTACACTGAAGAGTTTTCCGTCGATTCATATAAGTAAAAGATACACAGTGTCACAATTAATGATTCCTGATTATACAGTGTTCGTTGTTTCAATGATGCTCGGAATACCTTATACAGTGACAGTACGAATTTACAGATCACCAGAGGTTTGTAAATGATAAAATTTATTGTTTATTTCTTATGTAGTATGTATTGAAACATAAAATATAAAATTATGAAACATGCTTATTACTTGTATAAGCCCAATGAGTCAAATGATAATTAAAAAATAGACTTGATTGATTTTTTAATTACTTTAATTTTACAACAAAGTTACCGCCTGACCAATAAACTGTCCGCAACGCATGCAACTGCCACAGAAGATTAAAATAAATTTAAGATAACACAAGCTTAGCTTTCAAAAAAGCTAGTCGGTCTTTAGCATGACATTTTTACAAAACGACGGCTCTGTTGTTCAAAAACAACAAAGAAGTCAATGTGATCAGCACATATTTATATACGCGTCTGCTAACAGTTCAAATACGAATCGACTGTGGAAAGTTAGTTCTCTTGTACTGCTATGAGCGCGGACGCATTTATGTTAGCAAATATTCATCCAGTTTTACGATACTTAAATAACTGTATTATTTCTACACGTCCTTAACAAAATTGTAATTTATGTATACAAGTAAAATGATTATCAACAGTGATGTCTTTTCCGGTAAACGTCTTCTCTATATATCAAGCAATCAAACATCAGTCTCTACGCTATCTTTGTAAATGCGACCTATGAACAGGTGGCATAGCCTAAATTATCCGTTCCGTCTGGTACGTGATATTACTGTTAACCGGAGTTCAGCCTTAAGAGCTCAAGTTTGGTCGATTTAAGGCTAATTACCTGTAAAGTCCACCGATGTTCCTACTCGGGCTAGTCAGACAATGGCTGACACTAAATAGTCCCACTTGTTTTGCCTTCTGTGGCATTAAAGGGACATGCTTAGTACATGACATGCTTTTACTGATACACACTGATAACAAATTTTTGTTTGGAAATTCAGTATATGTAAAAAGGCCCTGGTTTCAGAATGGCATATGTAAAACAGTTTTGAAGTAAACATCGAAGTGATACATGACCCTTACTTTTTTGCTGGAAGCATGTAAAGTAGCCTTTTATCAAATGGTCCCAGCTATGATTTTCAGCCTTTTGAAACATGTCATGTTTACTATAATTTATATAGGGAGTTCTATTAACAGGTCTTACACCTATAATATGTCGTTCATCAGGATGACTGGTTAGATATGATAGACATCGGAAAGAGGCAACATTCGTTTTGTGCATCCAATCACATAAAAATAAGGAATAAAAATATTTTTAGGAAGTGAAGCTACTGAAGTCGAGAATCGTACTTTGAGTCAACCGATAGATACGACGACTCAAACAAAGAATGCACGCAAGTTTGACAATGGTTCATCCTGTGAAAATAAGGAAAACCATTCTGCAAAGCATAAGACCCTGATAATTGGCATTGTGATAGGGATTGTTGTAGGGATAGTTGCGACGTTAACAGTCGTCCTCGTGATTCTGCACATTTGTAAACATCGAAAGTCGCCAAAGTCAGTTAACTCACCAATACTCAAAACCATACAGTGGAAGCTTTGACCGTTGCCAGGTAAAAAAGAAATAAATATAAAAACAAAATGTAATTATCTAATAAGATTTAAATATACGTTTACTTGTTGGATTTCCTGATATATATCCACATACACCAGACTGTTGAGCACTCAATATTGCATACAGCGACATTGTAGGAAAAACACATAGTATTACTCATTTATACCCACATTCATAAAACATAGGCTCAACACACAGTCAAACTGTATAGGGAAATACACAGTTTAATGTTAGATAATGAATATAGACTTACATATTCATTAAAGTAGCACTTAATAGTAGGAATTATCAAACATGAAAATAACTATTTTGTGTTTTTATTTTAGTACAAGGAATGAAAGCAGTGATGGTAATTCAGGATATGCAAGTTTACTCCCTACATCACGGAATGACAAAGAGCGGGAATACGCAGACGTAAGTATTGAAGTTTACTAAAGGCGGCTACATTTTTTTATTACAAAACGTTTACCAGGAGAGATCATAAACAGAAAACTGTCATTCCACAAAAACAATAAACACAACGCAATTAACAGAATACATTTTATTGGTCTTATTTCAAAATAAGACACTTCATAAATTAAGGAACATGGATGAATATTCGAACGAGCACTAGAAAAATATATTAGCTGCTGAGGTTTAAACGGAATTTTACGAAACAGAGCTGGAAAAACTAATCGAAGTACGTGGTAAATAAGATCTTTTGAAGCGAATCGCAAGAAGCGAAAGAAATGGAATGCGGCATGGATTTTATTTCGATTTAAATCGGGGTGGTTCTAGGTCTTAAGCTTGTTTGCTAATTGGAAGCGGACAGAGCGAATGTTTATTTCATTATATTTAGTGCTATAATGACCTTGTAAATTAAAGGTCTTTTACATTTATATATTAACAGCTGTATGCTGTTTAAAATGTATATAATATATTAAATAATATTATGCAAAATGTACTCTGTTCTAAACAGTTATAAACAAAATCGTTTGCTTTTTCAGCTGATGACTTCGCATCCCCTTCGAGATTATGAAAATCAACAGCGTGCATCTGCACGTTATTTAAACATATCATAATCTGAAACACAATCGAAAGAAAAATATTTTATTATACGGATCTATCGTTTGTTTTTTCATTATTTCAAGATCTGGTGCTTTGGTTCTGAATTTTGGATAACATGCATTTCATTAAAGCCAATTTCCAACTTGCAAAACAGTTTGCTCATGGATTGATTACATTGTTATTATGATGTCAATGTTTTGAAGATAAAAATAATCAGATTATTCTTTTAATAGAATCGTCAGAAGCTCTATAATATAAGCAACTTCATTTCGTTGCCACAAATAACAAACCACAAGCAATCAATTGTTATGTCCGCTTTAGTCCTAAAATTCTTCATAAGATTCTAAATACGCCAAAATGTTTTAAGCATACGTTTTATTGACATTGAATGTAACAAAAATTTGAAAAGCATATTTATCCAGATTGCTAGATTTATCAGCTTTTTAAAGCTTATCGGCACAAATCTTGGTTTTGCTATGTGAACCTTGTAGAAGACGCATACAAAGTGCATGGATAACACAGGTCCTTGTACAATGCCTATTCGCCACCAATACACTGTAGATTTCTCGCAAATTTTATTTCAATGACATGATTTTGGTTGATCAAATTAAGTAATGAGTTTTTCAACCCCGCATTTGTTATTTTAACCCTTTCCTGTATACATACACCTTTATTGCTAGGGCGAAAAGTTTAGATCCAGATCAGCCGGCACATCTAGGCACATCTGTGCCATCTGATCAGGATCTAAACTGTTCGCTTTTTTATTCATTAGGTTATTTCTGACCTAAATGCGACCAGTGCAGATCCTGTTAGACGGCACGGATGTGCCAGCTGATCTGGATCTACACTGGTCGCACACGCGTAAAAATGCGTATATATCAAGGAAAGGGTTAAAGAATACATGTACATTTAATTATAACTTTAATTTTGTATTGGTGACTAGCTGCGGGATATTTTACTGATCATTTTAGGAATATCTTGCACAGGATATAACGATGATAACTTTTACAATAATCTCCAGAGTCTCAAGTACTAAACGATTGTTAAATATAATGTTGTTTGAAATAAAACTTAGCATCTAGCCGGTTATATTCTATCAGATTTATACTGAAATGGAGAAATTCGCACTATTAGGTAATATTTTAACCAACAATTTGTCACTCCCAACAAGAATATCATTTGTTTTGTCATTACCAATAAAAAATTGAGAGAGACTATCAACCCATCGGCTCAACAATGTTGCATGCAAAAGCACACAAACATATAAAACATAAGAAGCTTATAGCATTGAAAGCCAATTGTCTTACCGAGACCTGAGCTCCTAGTAAAATCTGCAAGAATACGGTGACAGGGATAAAAGAAACAAATCGAGCTTCTTTGTTCTTTGCTAGTAGTCTTTGTTCTTTTATAGTTGTAACGTAAGCATTTTTAATGAACAGATTTAGATCAAGAAAGTTTGCTTGATGGAAGGTAATGATTGAAAAATAAATATTTTATGTATGGGCCGTGTGAAAATTTCATAGTGAAGCGGTTGGACACTAGGTAATGCCGTAACCAAAATGGTTTTATGCGATCACCTCATCGATGTCGACTAAAACGTTTGGCAATGTTTGAGCCGATATGAAAAGCTCTAGCAAATAATCAGTTTGCGGAAATTCCAATCGGTTTTCGCGACATGTTAGCATAATGCAAGACTCATCTTTTGCTGTGTTGTTTAATCTAGATTTGTTTGTATAACTGACAAAATATTTCAGTTCTTCGAGGTCACTATCGGTGTATGGGAACCGCTACATGGGAACATTTATAATATATACATCAAAAAACAAAAACATTTTTTTCTTTATTGGAATTTTATTTTCCAACAATGATACGGACACCTGTGGTTTTTGACATCAAAGAGCCAACTTATGTTACGACGTGTCGAATAGATAACGAACCTACAAACAATCATGCCTGTTAATTTACATGGTATATATTCGGTTTGATTATTTATAGAAACACTCATTCGTTAACAAAACTGCAAAACATGCTTATAAGAGGCAGAACGAGAAGATCTCTTTAGTTAATAATTATGTGTTAAACACTTGTTTTAGAACATCGATTAGTCACTTAAACATGTATACCACTAAATCAAATAATCTTCCGCCTTGTCTTTTCCTTCATCTGAATGGGATCAGTTTAGATATCAAGTTTGAGTATGGTTGTTGAATGTTTAGTAGGTTCAAGCATTAAGCACATCTATACGGAAAACTTCAAGGCGGCAAAAAACTAGGAAGTAGTAATTTTTATCTTCAAGTAAATTATAAAATAACATATATAATATATAAAGAGAAGTTTGCATACACCAAACATTCCGATAAATGTAATTCGAAAAACAAAAATTTTTCACATTGTAATTAAAGAAATTTGAAGATGGAGTTGGCTGTCTTTTTATTTACTCCTTTCCCTTGAGGGTTGTTTGAGGTAGTCGTTGATTTTATTTGACAAAATACAATATATTTATCATACTTAGCTAACATTTTAGAACATTTATAAGAAACATAAATATTCTACTTGAGAGTGAACAGTTAGTTATTTAGGTAAAATAAGTGAAGATTTCGATTCAGAATTAAGCATGTTAAGGTCATAATCATTTTGGCAGTTTCTTCCATCGCCTGTACGATTCTATTGTAAATAGAAAATATTGCGAACAATTTGACGTAATGTTCTTAAAACAAAGTGCACTAAAATGATGAACTTAAAAATTTATAAGTTTAGATTTTAAAAAAGCAAATTCAAATGTTGGAGCGTTTGTTCTGTTTTGTTGTTGTTGTTTGTGTTGAATCAAAAGGTGGAAGTTAGGTGAAGGACAAAGGCGATGCAAAGCATTATATCAAACAACAAAATTTGAGCCGTGTCGTGAGATTTTCGACCTTCTGGTCAAAATGACGTCATGAAGAATAACGACGTCAAAGTTGACAAGGTTTGACGTCATCCAATTAGTACAATAATTAGCTTAGCTTTATGTTTTTGACGCTCAAATTCCTCTAAATTCGAAGTACCAATCTTGCCTGTGCGTAGAAACAGACACGATAAATTAAACATGCGGTTGCTTAAAGCAGCAAACGTAAAACAATAGTCACTGAGAGTATTTCAAGCGCGACAATTTAGTAGAGAGTTGTTGTTAAGTATTTACAGTGTCTCAACATGTAACGCATTTCTTACTTAAATAGCAAAAAAAATAGCAAGTTGCGTAAATAAACTTAAACAAACCTACGGAAATATAATTTACATACATGTCATATTCTTCTGTTGTGTTTCTTTTTTCACCCCATAATCAAGAAGCTTTTTTCTGACACACCCTTTTATTATTCCATTTACTATCGAGCATCAACAACTGTTACGTCATTATTTCAAGGGAGATAAGAGAGTTACTTGTTCTTGTGCTCGCTGTAGTGAACGCCTGTATGCGTTATTCCTTTTGACTTAATGTTAAAAATCCCATTATTGCATCTACCTTCAAGTTTATTTTAATTTAAAATCAGAATCCTTTTTAATTTCATTTTAGGAAGAGACAAATGAAAAATATTATGCTTACTGCACATTTTGGAAATAACGAGGGTTCTTGACAATGGAGGTAACATTATAGTAACTAATGTCAGATGAGGTTGAAAATTAGTTGTTGCATGTATAGGACTAATTAATGATAATATTATAATCGTATTATGACGCAGCTTCGAGAAAGTTTACTGACACAACAAAAAAAGTTGCCGAGACCGATGTTGATTTTTCTTACGAAGCATCTGGCGACATAGAAATCTTGTTGTCTGATGAAATAATAGTCAAAATTTCAAACTAAGAGATATATTAATCAGCATAAATTTCATTTATATAAATTAAAAAGGCCGATAAACATGATAAAGAGTTAATTGTGATGTCAGTAATTCAATCATGCCCCTAGGAAACGATGCCAAGTGATAAATTTCAGTCGTTTTTTGTTGTTATTTTGTGCGTTTAAATTATCATTTATCGCCGCGTTATTTAATGACCTCGCGACAGTTCTTTTAAGCTATGAACATTTGTTTTTCATTTACGTATTTTCATATTTTTAATTATGTAATTCCAGCTTTTATCTAACTCTAATACCCCTAAGTTTATGAAAACTGCAAGCGTCGTATGTCTATCTTTTATTTTTACAGACGTTGTGATGTTGACTGTATTGCGGACCTAGCGTCAATGGTGGACAGATCCGTAACAATGAACGAATCTGTTATGATCCACAGCCGAAGTTTTAACTAACATCATTGTTTTGTCATTTCGACCTCTTGGGCGAGACCAAAAAATCGCGAAAACACGTTGCGAGTACGCGAAACCACGACGCGAGAAGGCGAAAAGACGAAGCAAAGTCACGAAAGTACGAAGCAAATTAATCTATTATAGTCTCACTCTCAGGAGAGTTAGGCCACGAAAACGCGAAAGCACGATACGAAAAAGAGAAACAACGATGCTAGGTCACGAAAGTAAGAGAGGTGCTGATACCTCGTGGCTATTTTATTCAGAGACAAAGATACTTGTAGAACCACGTACCAACGTTGGGAAGTTCATGGGATTGTGACATAAGTCCACAACCCCAGTACAACACAACCCTTGCTTTTTATTGAAATTGTTATATTTTCTTCGATACGTATACATGTATGCGTTGCGTACTGAAAAACAAAACAAATACAGCATAAAGCGACAGTATTCAGCCATATTTCGTGAGTCTTTGTCCCTTTTTCGGTATAAAACGAATTTACACATTTTTCAGTAAATTGAAATGAGTATTTCCGAAAAATACACATGTTTAATATAAAGCTAATAGAATTGGAGCTAACCGTCTATTTTATATAAACACAAAACTTCATATTATGTCCGCGATAGAAAATAAAAATACTTGCGAAATGTACGACTCAACTTGTAATTTTCATCAGACGGAAAGCCGCTAATTCGATTTCGCCGGCCGAGCATTCCGTACATTCATAATAGCCTTGAACAATATAATAATGACTCCTCACAGAATAAATTTTACCTGGATCTGTTTATGACTTAACAAATAAGGAAAAAAAATACATTTTATGCATGTCATAATTATACTAATTTATGTCAACGACAACTTTGTGCAATAACCTACGAAATATTACGAATGAAGCGGTACTCACAATGTAGAAAAGTTTCTGTTTAGCAAATGTATTATCACAATTACTTAGATTTTATTGGATATTGGGATTTCTGAAACATTCTACGCACATTGAAGCTAAAAACATCCAGAATCGGTTAACAGAAAAAAATAAAAACTAAATCTTTTTATTGTTGATTCAAGTTATCATCCTAAAGGATCGATAGTTTGCTGCAAACACTAGTGTTTTAAAAGTTTTCTACACCATGACCTATAAATATATTACAAATTTCGATTTCAGTTAGATTTTGGCTTGCAACCAAAAAATCAAACGCGTGGCGCGGCGTCTTAGATTTCCTTTGAAAAGAAGCTGGAAAGTTTAATTGAAAGAATAATATAAATTAAGGTTAATATTATCCCGCATGTAGGCCTACCATTCAAATCGAGAAAAAAAACGAAATTTTCAGTTCAATGAGAATCAACCCACAGCGACAAAAATTAATTGAAAGCAAAAGCTTACTTTGAAGTTGAACACAGCGTCAGTTCTGACTGGAGCGGCAGTTATAACTGGAGTCGCATGACATAAAACGCGATTGGCGTCTTTTGAAGTGTTGAAGATGTTTACGGAGTTCGCTCGCTGGTTCAAAATCTAATCGAAACCGTAATTTTTAGTATTACAATCAATTTGCCGAAGCGCTTCAAACAATTTTCAATTTCCGCGAACGGTATGACGTCGATGACGTCATGTCAGATAACTATTGATTTCAACTACATCATTTTAAAAATAATAATAAACATATTTCTAGATTAAAGCCAAACTTGAATTTTATATCAAAATGATCACAAATGTACAAACTATATGGTTCAATAAAAACCTGAAAATGTGAAATTTTGACCAGTAGGTCGAAAATCTCACGACACGGCTCAAATATGCAAACATTGTTTTTCCTGGAGGTCAAGGTCGCCTTGATAGTGGGCGGACGTGTTTTTATGTGCGGACAAAGAAATAAATAAAAAAAATTGTTTTCTAGCAGTTTTCGTGAAGGATTTTTGAAGTCATATAAGAGAATGTGTTCGGAATATACAGTAATGTTGTAAAAGAAACATTGAAATTGCCTTATAAATCAAAAAATTAGGTAAATCGTTGTGAGAAGTGGACATGATTTGAAAAAACCGGTTATCGGTGGTACACAACCGGTAGAAAAATACTGCATACAACTTTCTGTGTACATTCAGGGTATTTTGGTGATTTTGTGGACAAAGTTTAAACGTGGAAAAGGTCGTACAAATGAAATTAAAAAAACATATTTTGAACATATTTTGAACTAGTTAGTCTATCGGAATTAAAGAGTGGACGTGTGGAAAAAATGTCGACTAGTAAAACCGCGGACACGGACAAGTCTGGAAAAGAGCGCGAGAGTCTCAAGGATAAGCCAAAAAGTAAGCAAAGAGCGGGTAAAACAAAAACGAAAGAAGATGAGACTGAGAAAAGCCCGGAAAAACAGGTACGCATAGATACTATGTTGTCCCAGATGGCAAAGTCCGAACAAGAGCCAACCTTTGATCATATGATTAACGTGATAAGTGCGATTGACAAAAAACTTGAGTGTTTGGCTTCTAAAGAGTACATAGATCTGTCATTACAAAAACTCGCCTCGGAAGACTTTGTCAACGATAAGTTGAAATCACTCCATCAAGAGCTGAGCAAAGAAATAAAAGCTGATGTGGACAAGGTGTATGAGCAGGTGAGGAAATTGAAGTCCAAGCTTACTGAGACGGCCAACGAAATATCAGACTTAAAAACCTGTACAGACGGTCTAAAACATGATGTAGAGCGACTGAACGAGGAAAATATTCGCATAAAAGATCAAAACAAAGATTTAAAAGAAAGAATAATCGACCGTGAAATACAGCTTAAAAATCACGCCAATATGCTAAACCAGCTGGAACAATATACCAGAAGCAATAGTATCAGGATTTACGGTGTGAAAGACTCGGACAAAAACGAGACACCGATTCAAACCAGTGAATTGATCATTAAAACTATCAAAGAGAATCTTGATATCGTCATCTCGCCAGGGCAAATCGACATATCACATAGACTGGGGCAGTTCTCCACCGCAGCGAACAGACCAATAATATGCAAATTCCTGCATCGTACATTAAAAAAGGAGATTCTTAAAGCCAGGAAAAAGCTTAAAGGAAAATCTATCGTCATCAGAGAAGACTTGACTATCAAAAACGCGAAGCTTCTTGAGACAGTCTCCCAAAGAGAAGATGTGCAAAATGCTTGGTCAGATGACGGTAAAATAATAGTGTTGTTACTTAATGGTAAGAAAATGCGTGTTGATTTACTCACCGACCTGGGCAAACAGTGGATTCCAAAGGATGAGCTAAACAGGCTCAGAGAAGAGAGACTCCGTGCCGAGAGTAAATAAACTGGTGTTTAAAATGAGGCGATTCGTCTCCTTTTGTGTAAATCGCAATCAGGCAATTCTTCTTTTATTTCAGCTTTATTGTCATATATAAAAGAGATATGTGTGTGTTTATTTTTCTCTTCAAACGAAAAAAAAAATGAACGTTTCACTCACGTTTGTTTACATCTGTCAAAAACATCTGTCAAAAACCACGTGTATTTGTTTTCATTACACTAGAAAGTGAAATGTTCATTGGTCAATTTTATGCGCAATCTTTTTGGCGCATATAAACATTAATAAATGTGCATAATTAAGCGATAGCCTCTAATAAGACTAAAGCCTAATTTTAGATAGACTGTGCTTGTTACAACATTGTTTTACATTATGTGTAGTTTGTTAGCCAAGCATTTCATTTATTAGAAGGAACGTCTCGAAATAATAAGGTTTGTTAACATAAATTTTTGATATCGAGATTTTCTTTGTTTGTATTTCCGTTCATCGCAATTCGAAAACCCAAAATTGTGCTACTATGAATATGATTATTTTCTTCATTTAGAAGCTGCAGTTTAACGGTTGCCAAGTTGTAATGTTATGGAAAACTACTACAGCACCCATTTCTTTAAGCACAGGGAGTATGTTTCTCATGTATTTGTATATAAAATGTCAATCGATAAAATCAAAACCGAAAGTAGCGTGTAACCATGTGTTATCGTAGATTATATTTAGATATAGTAGTCATGTACAGGCCAGATCAAACAATATTCTATTTAATGTAATAGTGTAGAACGACAGAATCATAGTTGTATTGGTCGTAACATACTCAATAATTGTATTCCGTTTAGATAGTTTTATACTACGTACATTACAAGAGCAAGATTTGGTTGTCATAGTTGCTGTTGGGTTTGGGAAGTAAATTTGTTATGAACCTTAATATGCTTATATTCATTAAGATGAACATCTACATAGAGTTACATGTACATTTACTTGTAAGATCATAGCAATTTTTGTTAGTCAATTTGTGATTAAAGTGTTCATTTAGTATGCTTCAAAGTATACATGTTGTCTAGACCATAACTTTATTCTATTTGTTCCTAAGTAATGATGCATAAATGACAGATTTATAGTTTGTATAATGTAAATAACATATTTTTCAGAATGAGTCACAAAAGCTTGCAAACTGACCTTTATGTGGAAATGGCACACTAGCTGGAAGTATTTATTATTGATTTTAATTGAAAATGCTATGTAGTGATTTAAGTAGAACATGTCAGTTTAATAGACAGAGATAAACACACAATTTTGGCCTATAAAATATAAACTTTTTATAATATTTATGTAGAGTTTCATGAAAAAACAACAACTTAGGTATAGGAATCTAAATACTTTTTGTAAATGATTGCCTTTTCAAAGTGAAATTAATTTAACTTTATATCATAGGCAATTTCAAATTTCTTTGTTTAACCATGTCTTGTCTTTGTTCTTTAGACTATTTTTTCAGGTTGAAAGGAGCAACACTGTGGGGGGGAACTTTTTTGCTGTGTGAGGTTTGCTGCTGTGTGCTGGGCCATATTATAATCTAAGGTAATAGAGATAAATGACTGAAGTTCTTTCATTAGCATCCATGAATGTGCAAGGCCTGGGAGACAGATTAAAAAGAAAAGATGTCCTAAATTATTTAAAGTCAAAAAAGCTAAACATTTATTTCATTCAAGATACACATTTTACTGATAAAGAAATTAATTTAATTAGAAGTCAATGGGGATTTGAATGCTATTTCAGTAATTTTAGCAGCCAAGCAAGGGGTGTTGCTATTTTAATTAATAATAATTTTGAGTTTAAATTCATTTCAATGAATAAAGATGTTAATGGTAATCTACTGGTTTTAAACTGTATTGCATATAGTCATGAGTTAACACTAGTTTGTATTTATGGGCCAAACCGAGATGACCCTCAGTTTTATGAAAATATTAAAGAAGTTACATCTCAGTTAGACAATAGTTACATTATTGTAGGAGATTTTAACTTAATAATCAATCCTGAAAAAGACTGCTTTAATTATTCAAACATAAATAATCCAAATGCCAGAGAAAAAGTTTTGCAAATGATTTTAGAAAACGACCTTATTGATTGTTGGAGGGAACAAAATTTAGAAGAAAAGCAATATACATGGTTTAAAAAAAATCCAGTGAAAAAAGCTAGATTAGATTTCTTTTTAATTTCAAGTAAGTTATACACAGAGATGGAAAAAACTTCAATTTTACCAGGGTATCGTTCGGACCACTCTATGATATTTTTAAGCATATCTCTGGGTAAATTTAAAAAAGGTCACTCTTATTGGAAGTTCAATAACTCTCTACTAAAAGATATTGAGTACATGAACAATATTAAGCAAGTTATTCTTGAAGTAAGAAATCGCTATAGTAATGTAATTCAAGAAATCAATTTACCATTAGAAAGTATTAGCAATAAAGATATAAAATTTAGTATTAGTGATAAACTTTTCTTTGAAACTTTGATGATGGAAATACGAGGGAAAACCATTTCTTTTTCTTCACATAAGAAAAAACTAAACGAAAATAAAGAGGAAAAGCTGATAAATGAAATTACGAATTTAGAAAAGAACAGTGGTAATGAAATAACTATTGATGAAAAGAAAAATGAACTTCTACAATTAAGAAAATATAAACTTGAGGGCTCACTAATTCGATCTAGAGCAAAATGGATTTTGGAAGGAGAGAAACCTACAAACTATTTTTGCAATTTGGAAAACAGAAACTTTGTCTCAAAAAATATGAATTCATTGTTCACATCATCTGGGATATTGCTACAAAATCAAGATAGTATATTAAAAGAAACAGAGAATTATTTTAAAAATTTATACTCATATAAAGAAATAGACAATACAAATCTTAACTTAATTTTAAATAATTTGGAAATTAAAAAACTCTCAGAACAGGATAAAAACTCCCTAGAAGGAAAACTAACTTACGATGAAATGTTATACAGCCTTAAGAAAATGTCAAATTACTCATCTCCTGGCATAAGTGGTTTCACTCCCGCTTTCTTTAAATTTTTTTGGATTGACATAGGTCACTTTTTAGTAAGATCGACAAACGAAGCATATGACTCGGGAGAATTGTCTCTTTCACAAAAGCAAGGCGTTATAACATGCATTCCAAAAGGGGATAAAGATAAACGTTTTCTAAAAAATTGGCGTCCAATATCTTTGCTAAACGTTTCATATAAAATTGCGTCAGCAAGTATTGCTAATCGCATTAAAAAAATTTTAAATATTATTATTAGTGAAGATCAAAATGGTTTTTTAGCAGGAAGATTCATTGGTGACAACATTAGATTAATTTATGATATAATGTATTATACTGAGAAACATAAGAAACCAGGAATGCTTTTATTGCTAGACTTTGCTACCGCTTTTGATTCTTTAAGCTGGAAATTTATGCACAATGTCTTAAATTTTTTTAACTTTGGGGAAAGTATTCAAAAATGGATAAAACTATTTTACAATAACATTCAATCTAGTGTCATAATAAATGGACATCTCTCTGATTGGTTTAATATAAATCGTGGTTGTCGACAAGGCGACCCTCTGTCTCCCTACCTATTTATTATATGTGCAGAAATACTGTCTCTTTTGTTAAAAAAAGACAATCTTATTAGGGGAATACAAATTAACGATATTGAATTTTTAGTTTCTCAGTATGCAGACGACACAACATTATTATTAGATGGTACTGAACAGTCATTGTTAAATACTATGAAAGTCTTAAAATTTTATGCTTCCATATCTGGTCTAAATGTAAATGTGGAAAAAACCAAAGCAGTTTGGATAGGCTCAATGAAAAATAGAAGAGATACATTATGTCCAGACCTAGGTTTAACCTGGGTAAATGATAATTTTAGACTTTTAGGTATCATTTTTTCAACTGACCTTAAACTAATGACAAGGATTAACTATGATATAAAAATAAGAGAAATTCAGAATTTGTTTACAATTTGGTCAAAAAGGATAATAACCCCTTTAGGTAAAAACGTGGTGATTAAAACATTGGCTTTATCTAAATTAAATCATTTAATATTAACTTTACCAAACCCTCAAAGTGAAACAATAAAATTAATCCAAAATTTGTTTTTCAAGTTTTTATGGAATGGCACTCCAGACAAAATAAAAAGGAATGTTCTTACATTAGACTATGAAAATGGGGGGATTAGAATGATTAATATAGATAATTTCATTAGCGCACTAAAGCTCACATGGATAAGGAGACTGCTTACAAAAGAAACAAAATACTTTTATTTAGTTAAAGAAATATGCCCATTCATAGATGTTTTTAGTAAACATGGAGCAGAATTTATTAAGAAAAAAATAAACTCTATTAAAAATCCTTTTTGGCATGATGTGTGGAATAGCTACATTACTTTAGAAAAGAACAAAAAACCTTCAACTTGGCAAGACTTTCTTTCAATGCCAATTTGGAACAATCCAAATTTAAAAATTGGTGGAAAACCTATTTTTTTCAAAAACTTTTTGGAAAAGGGAATTATTGTTATAAATGACCTAATGGGGGTTAATGGTAGATTCCTAGAATTTATAGATTTTGAAGACAAATACTCGATACAGACAAATTTCTTGCAATATCAAAATCTGGTACATTCATTGAGATCTTTTTTAGCAACATTGAGTTTTTCTCATAAAGCAAATAAAATGGAAAACCCAATACAGCCATTTATTATTAGAGTAATTACAAAAAATATTAAAGGATGTAGAAACATATACGACTCACTTTCAAATAATAAAGTTTCACCAAGTTCAAGAAGAAAATGGGAATCGGAGTTAAACTTGATAAATAATATTAATTGGAAATTTGTATACAGTCTCCCCTTTAAAACTACAGTGGACCCCAAATTACAATGGTTACAAGTAAGAATAAATCATAGAATATTAGGTACAAACTATCTAAGGGCAAAAATGGGTTTAAGAAATGATAATTTATGTACTTTTTGTCTAGGGGCTCCAGAAACAATTAAACACTTGTTTTGGGAATGTGATATTGTCCAACAATTCTGGAACAGTATAAGAATATGGATTCTTTCTAAGATACCCTCATTTACAATAGATTTAACAGAAAGCAACATTTTGTTCGGGATTAAAGAGAAACATAGCACAGCTTTGAATTCAATTTTGTTAACAGCCAAGTATCATATATATCAATGTAAAATGAAATCGTCTGCACCTGTGATTGAAGTTTTTAAAAAACAAATATCATCATTAATAAAAGTTGAGAAGTTCAATGCACAAAAAACATTTAAAATGAATTACTTCGATACAGTATGGCAACAGTACACAGCTCTTCTGTAGCGGCCTTACAGGCGTGGTGTTCCCCTTCCCGCAGTTTTGCTCAGGTTAGTCTAAAGATGTTTTGTTTTTGTTTGTTTTTCTTTTGGTTTTGTTTTGGCTGTGTGTGAGAGTGTGTGTTTGTTGTAGTTGAAAGGTTCCAAAAAAAAAATTTTTTATTTCAAATATGGTTAAAAAATTCCAGGGAACCGGTTCACATAAAAACATCCACCAGGTGTCCTTGTTCCTGATCATATACTTTTTCTCTCCTTTTTTTTTTTTCTCCAAGCTTACCAACATAAAGTTAGTCATAAACATTCCATTCAAATTAGCCACAGTCAAAAATGCAATTTAAAGCAACCAAAACTATAATATTTTGCTATAAAACTTCAAGTTGCACTGCATTACTTGAAAGAAACAAATAATCTATCTTTTTTAAATGAATTTGCTCTCTGACATTTGTATGTAATGACTTATAATGTCAGTCTGTTTATGCATTACCTTTAGACAATGATGCAGTGGCTTTATATGTTTTTATACTTATCTATATTAATGTTGACTTGTCTTTTCCAATATTTGGTATATTTAGTAAAAGTCAATTTCAATTTAAGTAATTATGTTTGATTAATGTATTATGATTTTTATGTTTGTGGTATATTGTGTATGTGCATATATATATGTATGTTGGAAATAGAAATAAAAGTTAAAAAAAAACATTGTTTTTCCTCTTGAACATTGTGATATTTGATCACATTTTCCTTTGAATATTTTTCTTCAAATGCTGAGTACCAAATATCCAGACTACAGTCATGCTGACTTATCATACCCGTTTATCTTTTTAGTGTAACCCATCTTATGCACCAAGTATTTTTTTTTTTTTTTCAATAATTATTCCGAAAATCCGAATGAACGGTATAAGTAACTACGAAAGGTAGAAAAGACAATTTGAACTTCCAAAGCGCGTGTGCAGTTATTCATTGTGTCCAATTAAGGACAATAACATCAGTTCCGGTGTTCAAGTGTAATCATGAGACATAGAGATGTCTTTTCCGTTATTGTTATATACATGATTATTCTATTTTATGTATGAGGAAGATTAACATGTTTTGTTACCTTGGAATGAATTTTCAAATCGAGATTTTATTTTTTGTAACTGTTATAATAGAAAGGGCATTTGCAAGTAAGTATTTTGTTCTTAAATATTGTGAATATTATGATTGTTATCATAAATGTATAGCTAAATTGTAATTTTACAATGCACTGACCACTTTTATTACTTATGACTACGCTAATTTATCAACAGTTTATACTATTTTACATAAAGGTGTGTTAAACAATAATAATAGTATCTGTTAATGCATATTTGTTATTGTTCGCCTTAGATTTTTATTGAAAATAATATGTTTGTCTGCTTTTGTAATTTTGGTGGATTTGTGTAGTCGAAAATGTCCCAATTATAATGAAAGACATTAAACACGCATCACCCATTTTTAGGGTGTTTCCATAAAGTAGTCAGAAGAAAATCACAATATTATTTAATATCTAAACCAACAATCTGGACACAACCTTTGACGAACCATTCCAAAGCATATCATTTTATTTGTCATTACCAATAAAATGTTGAAAGGTACTTGAAATTTATTCTGATGCATCACAGTGTACACATTAACATATCTATTTCAATGTTGCGTTTCTTAAGTATCTCAGTATATATATACATGTAGCTTCTCTTCTGGCTTCATCATAGACAGCTGGAAAAGCTACATTCTCGACATGCGGCTCCTTGTATTTTGCTTTATTTCAGTAACTGCTTTTTTATAAAATTTTATTGCTTTCGCACTTCTTCATGCTAAATAGGTATTATTATACCATCAAAGAAGTTACCAAACAATAGCAAATTTAAATAATTTAACATATCTTTCTTATTTTATCATCAGATCAATGCGGTAAAACAACTTCACGACAAGACGGAAACACTGCTACAATCACATATTACCCGAATTTAAGCGTCCAACATCAATTAAGAACATGGCTTTATCGTTCTGAAGTCAACCATCGGGCGGTTGAAATTGGTATCCGCAGTACCGCTTCCCGGCCGACAAGGTTCACGGAGCAGTTCGATGTTGGTTCAAACAAGTACATACTTACGATACACAATGTCACAAATCAGGATTCTGGATTATACAATGTTCGTTGTTGCTATGACGGTTCGAATGCCATCTACAGTGAAACTGCGACGTTAAATATACATATCACAAGAGGTTTGTTAATGATACATTGCATTATATATTTTCTTTTTGAAGTTATGGTGAAACGTCTACGGAAAAAATATTACTTTTGATCAATAAAAAAACAAGATATCATATTCAAGGAAAACTTCTAGATTTCGTTAGAGTTCTAAACAGCATACAAAACGAATGGAAAGAAACAATAACTCATTTTTTAAAGTTAAGTCGGTCCTGGCATAATAATGCATTTCCATTACTGCCAAAAAAGGTTTATTTAAACCAAGTCTGCGATATTTTCATTTTTATCGTGTTAGTTGGCTTTCAAAGTAACCATATCATCAATTTTAATACTTAACATGGAAATAATTTTTTCAGAAAAATGTAATCTCGTTTGGGAAATATTACCACCGAAGAAATGTCAATAGGTTAACAATTAGCAAACCAAATTGACGACATTAAATTGAAAAGCTTTCAGGTTATAAATAAATGGTAGCGCATAAATAACTAAAATTATTTTCCTTAAGATTTATAAAAAT
Source organism: Corbicula japonica (assembly GCA_038501625.1). Lineage (NCBI taxonomy): Eukaryota > Metazoa > Mollusca > Bivalvia > Venerida > Cyrenidae > Corbicula > Corbicula japonica. The sequence goes on from JAZAYU010000218.1 coordinate 178,509, forward strand.
GACATATGTTCACTCTGTCAACGCTCTTCAGAAAGCACCATACACTTGTTTTCAGATGTCCTCTAGTAAATAAGTTTTTTAATGAAAAACATCTTTAGTTAAAAAAGAACTCCAAATGAATGATTTTTTTATTTTCAAACTGAAATAGTGAAAATAATGAGGTTAACATATAGATATGTACAAAATATCTAAATATTGCATTTACAAAACTAAGATTTAATAAAGATGTAATTGTACCCTTCGGTATCCTTTTTTTAAAGAATACTTATACAATAGTTTATTTTTAGCACCGAAAACAACAACAACAACAAGTTCATTAAAACCGTCAACAAAAGTAACAACTGTTTCTGTAACAACACCGATTGTCCCAACTGCGGAAACGAGCCGAAATACGGAAACGGAGGAAACGAGCCAACAAAGGGAAACGGATGATAGTGCACTGATTGTTCCAGTCATAGGAGGCGTTGCGGGCACACTGGCTCTAGTAGTTGTATGCGCGTTGTTGCTCACGGTGTATCACAAACGATGTAAAAAGCAAGAATTGAAGTCACCGGTGGAATCAAAAGCGAAGAGAACCATTATAGGTCAGTTAAAAAATATTGTTACAGTTACTTTTATTATTTCCATTCCCAGGTTCAATTAAGCATCCATTTAAAAAAACCACAAAATTATAGTTACAAAATGTAATCTGTGATGTTTGTTTAACCGACCTTTGCTGTAGCTTTTAAATGAAGGACAAATCTACTTGTTTAATGGCTTACAAATTAAATCAAATATGGTACATATTTCAACAATCAAAGTAATCAATCCAGTCAATTATGCTCCAAACAGAATAAAATGACCGCCATGTTAAATTCTATTTATAGGATACATACTATTTGTGTGTTAATGGTAACATGTTTTGCATTAATTGTTCAGTTCGATCGGATCAAAATTGTTTCAAAATATTATTTTTTGTAAAAAGTTTATGTTTCTATTTATCTTAAAATATTGATTTCGTCACAGTCGATATTTATTAGTGTATTCAACGTCTGCACTGTGTAACTGTAATTAATTACTAGTATACGAGCAATCAGTTTATAGATGAAATCAAGTAGTGGCATGAATAAAATTTTATGCTTAAATGTAAATTTAAGCACATCTATTGGGCGACAATGAAGGCACAGAGAAGACACTTTCGACAGAGGAAATACCAGAATACGCAAGCGTTAAACTAAAAGATAAGCGGAAGTGCGCGGTAATAATGGCGTTTATGCTTCTTATTCATTGCTTTGCATTGTACTAAAATAATGAAAACATTATTATTGAGTAGTAATAACATGATTCTGCAATCTTGTAAATTTACTTGTTTTTTTTTTTATTGAAAACTGCCTTCAAGTTATTCAAAATAAATATTTGTCGTTTTCCAATGTTATTTTAATCGTAATGTCAGTTGTTCCGAAACCGATACTTTCCTTGAATAATTACATCTGATATTCTTTAGAATAACAATTAAAGTAATTACACATGATGTTTATTATAATTAATTAATATAATCAATTAAATAGTTAATTAATAAATTAATTAATTAATTAATTAAAATGGACTTTCAAAACGAAATGAAGTTGTCTTGAAGATATTCCAAATGCTCCCGTAACATTTTATTTTCTTCTTACATGTGTTATTATTTAATTGGATAATACTTTATTGTATGACAATAAATGTAAGCATATTTTTATACTGTCAGTTTATAACCATAATAATTTTCGTATGTTTATTTAAAAAGGAAAAGACAGTGGATGGTTCAGACGAATGTCCAGAGTATTCAAAGGTGGCCGCGAAAAGTGAACGCATATCTGATGCAAAGAATAACGTACAAGTAAATATTTCGTGAAAGATATTCCATAGTTGACAGGGATAAATATCGGCAAAATGTGAATTACAGATACATGATGTTTATAATTTAATAAATCTGAATTGCATTGATTAATTAATTAATTAATTAATTAATTAAAATGGATTTCAAAACGGAATGAAGTTGTCTTGGAGATATTCCAAATGCTCCCATAATATTTTGTTTTCTTCTTACATTTTTCATTGTTTAATTGTATAGTACTTCAGTACGACAATAAATGTAAGCATATTTTACACTGTCAGTTTATAACCATAATGTGTTTCATCTGTTAATTTAAAAAGGAAAAGACAGCGGATGGTTCAGACGAATGTCCAGAGTACTCAAAGGTGGCTCCGAAAAGTGAACGCACATCTGATGCAAAGAATAACGTACAAGTAAATATATAGTAATAGATATTCGATCGTTGACAGGGAAAATATTGGCAAAGGTCTATACAGATACATGATGATATAATACTTAAAATTTTAATGTTTATCATTCAACTAATCTGAATTGCATCGTTTCGATATCGTGTTTTTCGTAAACATTTTATTTTTGTAAAACTCAATATGCGACAGACACACTGTATTTAAAAAAAGAACATGGGGCTTATTCTGGGTAAGGTTTGAGTCTCATTAATAAAACAACGATAAACATGCATAATCGTGTAAAATGTTATACTTTTTTTATTTTCCACAATTGTATGTCTATCAAAAATGTATATTAATTTATATTAATTACCTTATAATAGGTAATAATCCAGAATAAAGCTATCTAACATATTTCTAAATATTTAATTATATAAGGTATAATATCGTCATTTTTATTTAACTATAAATTTATGATTCATATAAGGTCAAGTATTTTGTCTGTATAAATACGTATTTTATTTATACATATTCTTGTATATTTAGACGAAATCTATTTGCGAAACAACGGAAGCAGCTAACAATCAGCTTGTGTATGCTGAACTCGATTTAGAACTCCCCAAAGCGAATACGAAAGACACAGAGCGGCACCAGGAAACAGATCACGTGGAAATTGGCCTTTCAAAGACCAGAAGTTCTCATGACAGTAAACGAGTCACAGAGCAGTTGGAACAAACTGAGTATGTGACGATTGACTTTTCGAAGACTGATCAGGTCAATTAACAATGACCAAACACATGCCATTCGATTTGATTTTGTAGTGTCATCATTAATTAATGGTTACTTTCCACGTTTGGACTGCTTTGCTTTATGCTTTAAGTTCTAAGAAAATTGTAATTTTAAACATGCCTTCTTATATTGACAACAAGAAGCGCCGCAATGCGATGAAACCAGGTTTTTAACGACCAAGTATAGACATCTGAGTTGCATCTTGATATTAGATGCCCACAAACCAAGTTTGGTGTCACTAGGTCAAAGAAAACTCAACATTCTCAAGTTATTACGCAAAAACTGAATTTATGACACACTCCCAAGTTTGATGTCAACAGGTCACAGCAAACTAAAGTTATTACACGGAAATTGATTTTCTATTGTAACAACACTTACCTTGACCTTGATCACAGACACCAGGGGAGCAGCAATCCTAAGCTGCCTTTTTATATAAGCTACTCACACACATAGTTAGCCTGAGCAAACACAAGTTATTGAGCGGAAAATTAATTTCTATTTTTAGCAACAGTGACATTGACCATGATTACAGACAGCTGGGTAGCAATCTCAAGCTGCCTCTTGATATAACTGTATAAGCTAACCACTCACCAAGATTAATGTCAAAAGGCCAAAGCAACTCAAGCTATTGAGCGAAAACTGAATTTCTGTTTTAGTAAAAGTGACCTTGACCTTGATCGCAGAATCTTGGGTAGCAATTCCAAGCTTTCTCTTGATATAAGCAACCCACTCACTAAGATTGGTGTCAATAGGTCAAAGCAATCTAAAGTTATTGAGCGGAAACTGAATTTATATTTTAGCAACAGTAACCATGTCCTTGATCACAAGACACCTGGATTGCAATCACATGCTGTCTCTTGATATACCAAGTTTGGTGTCAATAGGCCAAAGCAAACTCAAGTTAACGAGCGGAAACCAAAAGTTAACGCCCGCCCGCCCACAATGTCAGCATTACAATTATCAGCTCTCGTTGAAAACCTGGTTAAAAAGTGTACACACATGTTATTTTTTGGGAAAGCCTAGTTGTTTGGTGGCTTTTAACATCTGCACTAAAAGCCACCAAACAAAACAACTATTGCGTCTTATTAACGCACTTACATACACATTGCCTGTGTACAGTATTTGTGTAATCCATTTGTTCCATGAGCTTTTTTAAAGATAAAGTTTCAGTTGCTTATGTACAGCTTTGATGTAATCAGTTTGAAATTCTAACGATGGAGTTACAGCTTTTTAATGTATAATTTTTAATGTTACCATTTTGTTTCACGAGCTTTTCTAAAGGTAAAGTTATAGTTGTTTAAGTACAATCTTAATGATTTTGTTGCATGAGCTTTTTTAAAGATCAAGTAACAGTTGCCTATGTACAATGTTAATTAAATCTTTTTCTTTCATGAACTTTTTAAAAAGTAATATTTGTTTATAAATATTTCGGGCATCTGAAAACTTAACTATACTTATTTTAAATTAACATTTTGGTTGTAGTATCAGGTTACATTTAGATAAAGTTGTGTTGATGAATAACATTTGAGCTCGATCACTATTTTATTACGATAACATGAAATCAATTGTCTTATCAATATGAAGTCATTCAAACTTTACGAGTCGTGCACTTGGAAATATTTTTTGTTTAGTACTTGGTTTTAAATTTTGTCGTTCTCATTTTATTCTTTGAGATTCCTTATTGTCAATTTATGAATTGGAAATAAATCTGGTTGTTATGGTAAAAGTTTTTTTGTGTCATTGACCAGACAATAAAATGTCATGATTGATGATAAATTATCCATTTATCATCGACGTGAAGCTCTTTTCAACATTTATCAGGATTTTGTAAATTTGTTTTTTTATTAATAATGTTATTTAATAGACAACTTGTGTCATTTTGCTTGTCAGGTCAGAATGCTTTGCGCAATTGGCAGATGGAATTTCAAGGTGATCAAACTCTTAACATCAGAAAACAATTTTCTGTCATCAATCAATATTAGTTTGTGTTTTCTTTTTGTGCAATTGACCTTCGATAAATATGTCATTGTATGACGTTCAGAAGACCTCGTCAAATTAAATGATTCACGATTGATATTGTATAACAATAAACTCATTATTTTAATGAGGCATACATAATTAAAATAATAACGATCAAATAAAAAACAAACAAGAACATGCCTCACATTCATGTTATATTTTACCCAAATGAAAGCTACCACTTCAGCAAAAACTAAAAATGAATATTTTGTACGAGCTGTTTCATGTCCCACTGCCAACACTAAACTGGGGTTTTATGAAAACTTTCACGGCCATTATTTAGGTTCAAATAATTAAAATAGATTTCGTTAATACCGTGTATTATCATAAAGGCCTCTTAAATATCTCAACACGAAATTCAGCTAGATAGTGCTGTGGAATGTCACCACTTAAATTAAATTTCCATGAAAACATATTTGTTGAAAGTGTTCGTTAAACCTGATAATAAAGTCTTGACAGTTTTATGACACTGCATAACCATTATCATGTGTCGAGACCTTTGTATTAATGTATACACAACAGTTAACATGTACACATGATTTCCATGTGTTTAAAGTAGCTGGTATGCCGCAAGTTGTACAAAATTATCCGATCAACCAAAGTCAAGAAAAAAATGGTCTTAGTTGTTTTCTTTTCTGTTATTGTTTCGTATAAATGAACTTATTTCACTTTTTAACTAACAAAGGGAAACAAACAAGCTTAAGGAAACTGGCAAGCTACATTAGTTGTAACCCTTTGAATCAACAAACATTATATACTGTTCAGATAGAAAGCAGTTTAAGGAAACTGGCAAGCAACTTCAGTTGTAACCCTTTGAACATGTTGAATCAGCAAACATTATATACTGTTCAGATAAAAAAAGCAGTTTCTCTTATACAGTTGGACCCTATGCTGCTGATTATGAAAAAGGACATGTATTGATAACTAAAATGACCCACTGAAGACTGTATGTACATTTCATTTGACTTTCAAAGTTCTCATTTCATAAAATTGAATGTTACTGTGCTAAATAATAAATAGATATTAGACATACTGAGTTTGGTATTTAGCTTCTTTCTTAATTTAATAAATTAAATTTATACATCTAACAATTAAACGACATACAATATTCATAGTTTAAACGATTTGTATAGAACAATTCACAAATGATTTTTAGAAAATGTGTTAACGATGCGATTCGACATCAAGTCATCAGCAGGTATGAAATAAAAAAAACAAAACAATCGTTGATTTAAAAAACTTGAAACTCTAAACTCAGGCAAAATAATGAAAACATCATGCACTAATTCATATAGCGCTCCTTATAACATCATGTGTTATTGTAACCGGTCAGTACATCGTTCAAATGAACCGTTCTTTATTTTCTACACAAAATACCAAATAAATCACTAACACATGCGCAGTTGTTGCTTTGTTGTTACGACAAAATCTCTAAGAAAACCCTGTGATATATTGATTTTATATAAACAAAATGGTTCTCAGCTGACTGAGTTTTATCCAAATGTCTTATAAAACATTCATCGCTTTATATCAAATAATTTCTTTTTATGTTTAACATGACAGACACACATTTAGGTATTCTGTTTTGTCATGGAAACGTCAGTGATTTTCAATTCCCTGTGCGATAGGCTCTTGTTGAAAATAAACTAATTAAATATATAAAATACAGTCGTTGAAAGGAAAATATCTGTCTGTTTTCGTGAAACCCATCAATAACCAAAGTGTCCTGATGTGTTTGGTATTTGTGTGAAAGCAAACAAGATTTTCGTAGATAAATAGGGAATTCTCACATTTTCCAAATTTTCCACTGACCAAACTGAAAAGGAAAAACATGATTTAGCAATTTGTTGAGTAGTTGATATTAATTCAATTTTAAATAAAGCTACAGTTTACAGTTTGTTTATTTAATTTTGCTTCACAACGCGGTACGGTTTTGATTCCCAGTTTTGGAACTTTTATTTGAAATTCACATTCGCGCTATGGCGGCCTTAAAAGTCTCCCCGTACATTTAGTCAAATTGTTTTCTGTAAATAATCGGATAACAATTTTATTCTACGATGAATACGTTAAGCAGGATTAGCTGCGCAACCTTTAAAGGGAGTTGTTCCGAATACCTTTGTCGGTAGTGTATTTAGATTTACATGGCTAGGCGCTGTCGCCGTAAGGTGCTCGTTCGCTCCCCAGTATGGTCACTATCGTTTTCAATTAAACTGTTTGTTAAACTGAATATTTTAAATAGTAAATGTAATTGTTTTCATTCGCACACAATCGAATAAACCGTTCAAGGTGAGAAACTTCAATGTATCAGATGTTGTTAAAATATTCGTACTACTATATATGCATATAAATGACTGAACAGGAACGAATTTCGCCGTAATGTTGGACTATTGTGGACTATAGGGCCTCTTGTGACTGAGTCGTACTGCGTGAGTAACGCCATAACAACCTCGGCTTGAAATGTATTCACTCTAAGTTGACTGTATTAAAGAATATTACATCATATTTTTTCTTGAGAGGTCTCCTACAGTTTAAACTTGAAATTTTGATATGTGAAAACACTTAATACCTTCATCCTGACCAGGTCGTTTAAGCTAAAAAGTAAAAAAAAATAATACAAACAAAATTAAAAATGATAATGTTGAAACTAGGCTAATATCTAAATAATACATGTTGGACTGAAATGAACCGAACTTTCGTAATCAACGTAGCATTCTCACAGGGGAAAAGTTACTTAACAGGCGGCTAAAACTGGTTAAGGGATACTTTTAAATTTTGTGCAGTGTGGCGGTATTAGAAAGTCTCCCTGCACATATAGTAAGTATTGTTATCAGGAACTAACGGTTATCAGTTACTGAGGTCTTGTAATGGAGTTCATGTTTATAAGGGTTAGCCGCACAACCTTTTGCGTGGTTGTCCCGGCAAGCTTAATCGGTAACGTTTACGGATTCGCATGGCTAGGCGCTGCCGCTGCCGCTGTACGGTGCGGGTTCGATTCCCAGAATGGGCACTCATTACAAGCGTTGTTTAAGTATTTGTAACAATTTATTGTATCATTGTTACAAATATAATGCGAGACGTGTGTAGTTTCAACAATAGTTATGCTGACTTGCAGGAATGTTATTTAACTAGCATGCTAATAAAAGGGCTAAATCCTGATTAAATTCACAGAATAGCGAAGAGATTTCAAAAGTTTTTGTACTAAAGACATGTATTGGTACTTTTAAATGATATATCCTTTAATGAGAAGCTTTTACTGTGTAATTAAAACAGGATTAAAAGTCGCTCGTTTTACATTAGCAAAAATAAACATCAGGAGAATTAATTAAACATGATTATAAAATGCTTAATCCTGATTTATTTCCCGAATCTTGATTAAAAGCGATAACTGTTTTGATTGCAAACAAGTAATCAGCGGTTTTTACACAAGAAAAATGAACTTCGTCGCGTGGATTTGAAATCATTTTCATGTTAGATGTTTGCCTCCTTGGCACACATCCTAAATCTAATTACTACTGTAACTGATTTTTTATTTATCCACTTAAGATATAGGTTGGTTCTCAACTGTTTAAACGCTGGGAATAGAACCAGGGCTGTTACTGCAGCATTGCCCAGCCACATAAATATCAGAACGTTTATAACTACCTGATTATGAATAAGTAGTAGTGTTTGAATATAGGTTGCAAATCCCAATCGATCATCAGTTGGAATCGGTTGCCACTTCCGATGTGATTTTACCGATTATAATCGGTTTATAAATCAAATCTGTGTTACATTAACAAATGGTTTCTAATCAGTAGCTTTTATAAAATCTCTTATTATTGTGTGTTTGTTGCTACTTCTACATAAATGTTGGTGAGACGAGGACAAATATTAAACCTTTTTCACTTCTTTTCACATTTTATATTTACTACATAGGATGAATGAACAATGCTTAACAAAGAATACACATCCAAAAACACGCTGTAAATAGCACGAAACATACTTAAAAGGCTCTACAATTAATTTCAATCATGACTAGTACAAATATTGACCAAGATATTTCTTATTGTGCAATATTTTACATCCATAGGTAAACATCAGTATAAAACGATTATAAGAGAATGACATCGATTATCGGCGTCGAGAGGCTCTTAAACATGATTAATCGATATCTTCCGATCATCGACACGTCACTAATAAATAGACAGTTACTTGATACTCTGTTTGGATAACCAATTAGTTATTGTATATTGCAGTAAAAAAAGTAAAATATGCATATCAGGAATCGCCACACTCACAAATTAAAGCCTCCACACGAAGCAAGAAAGAAGAGAGGAAAAGAGAGAGCATGTTTGTTATAAGTATGTCAATTCAAATAAAACACCCAATTAATTAACGAAAAAGAGAACTATTGGGGTTACCGTCTTAGAACGGTCAGTAGCACAACAAATTGCCACTATGGATTAAACCAGGTTCTGGGGTGCACCAACCTCACACTTGCCCAGCAGTTTCTCATATCAACAAACAAGAGCAAAATGTCTGGTGATATAACTCAAGTCCACCTATCAGCTCAACAATATTGTATGCAAAAGCACACAAACATATAAAACATAAGACGCTAATAGCATTACAAACCCAAAGTGAGGGGTATTCAATAATCTTACCGAGACCAGAGCCCCTGGAGTCAAATCAGCAAGAACACGATGACAGGGATAAAAGAAACAAATCAAGCTTCTAGGTTCTTTATAGAAAAGATTTCCCATAAACCTTCATAAACTCTTAAACCCCTGCCAGCGTCATGCAACCAAAGACTGAGGCGAATTAAGTTTTCCCGTGATCGAATAAATAATTAATGTACTTGTTTGCAACGCGACTGTATAGTTAACGATAATGTATTAAATTCCTCTGCGCTAAATGACTTCATTACAAACTGATTGCACAAATTATCAGGCTAAACTTGATAATCATATGGCACCAGGGACTCATTTCATTTGCTTATTGCAAACATGTTCAGAATTTTCCAAGCACATACTAAAACAAAAAAAAACATTTGCATGAGAACACAGAAATTCAAGGACATTATACCAAAACAGCTCATACCTGAAATAAGTATATATGCTGGTCTACATTCTTTAAAGCAAATTCGTCAAAATAATCTTAGGTGTTTAAAGAAATTCAAGAAAAACTTACTTCCGTATCTACAGTACTGAATATTATGAACCTGGGAATTTTTCAGATTCCGATTCGGTTCGCTTCCGATCCTAATGTCATCTATAACCAATCCGATTCCATTCAAATAGCGATCCTATTCCAATTCGATTGCACTCAATTTTTTTTTTCGTTCCATACAATGCACTCTTTACGCTCAAATCGTTTCTTCCAATTCGATCTTTTCGCTCCCTTTCATTGGTCATTACTTATCACGCATCTCGCGCTCAGTTTACATTTCTGTGATATTTTGTATTCTTTGCAATATTTTATTTGTTTATTTTTAATGTTTAAACACCGTGATTGCTAAGAAAGTAAATGACATCTTATTAAGGTTCTACATCAGTTAAATAATATTATACAACTTATTTCAGGTATGAGTTGTTTCGAGTTCTTATGCGAACGGTTTTTTTGTTTGTTTTAGTATGTGCTAGGTAATTAGAACAAGAATTAGGCTAAACGGAGCTTGCACACATTAGTACATTTAAGATAAATATATTTATTCACTAAGTGACTTGGTGACAATGAGTATATTCGCCCGAAAATTCTTTTTTTTTATTTTAGCCCTTTTTCGCCATTTGCAATGTAAGTGCCACCTTAAAATAGATGAAAAGGGACGCAAATCACAAAAGTATTCATCAAGCAGACAATAAAAAAATTATTCGTCTAGCATGTCAAGTGACGACTTATATGTCAGATTATACGCAGTATGATTTATTTCTTTGAATAGTAACGTCTTTTGAATGTCATGGAGCAGTGATATGTGTATGTTTGTATGTACGCATGTATGTGTATTGTGCTTTTGAAATTGATTTAATTTTAATACTTCCGGGGTTTTATTTTCCTTTTGGCGTTTTTTTTTTCATATGCAGGATTTATATTCCCAGATCCCTGTAACCATTCTCTTCTATTCAGTTTCGCCCATTGTTTTCTCTTTTAGGGGAAACTCATTCTATGACCTGTATCTGGAAAATATACGTCGCTTATCATGGTATGGTGTTGATCTGAAAATACCGCCTTGAAGGTTCCATGTTTATCACAGTGGGGTAGATCAAATTTGTACTATTCACTAGTGTAAATATTTAGTTGCGCTAAATCCGAGGCCAGACGGCAATGGTAATAATATACATTTCCAGTACCCACGAACAGGCTGAATGAAAGCGAGCCTGCAATATTTTCATATTTGTCGTGTTCTATGGCGTTCAAAGTTCCCAGTTCATGTACTAGTTTAATTCACTCAGTAACTAAATATTCACCAGAAATAAAAAAACATCTTTTAAGAAATATGGAACTTTGAAAGCCATCGGACACAACAAATATGCCAATATTTCAGATATAGATTTGTATTTCAAATATTTCTCGTTTTTGTAATTGAACCTGTTCAATAATGGTATAATAAAAAAGCCCACGTCGATTTCGATTTAATAAGAGAGAGATTTACTAAATAAATGCCTTAGAAATAATTATATACAAAACCAAATCAGCATACTGCTACATATGTATATACATCGATCTTGATAAATCTAGTCACTTTTATGCTCAGCAGTAAATCCGTAGAAGTGTTTTAATACATCAAACCTTTCATCAGAATAAAATATTGCAAAATACAAGGAATTATGTATTTTACATATTCTACAGACGAACAGAACGAAAGTATTGTTGTGTATTGTAATAAAGATACTGGACATTTAGTTAATAAACTAAAGAAATTAATAGGCAAAACTGTTAATTTCTCTACGTTAGTCGTTGGAGTTATTCACCAAGACAACTCTTACTCGTTCTTGTTTGTACATGTAAGATTCTGTTTCGCCCCAGATCCTAGTTGAAAACCCCAGAGGCAAATTGATTTGCCACTTACCGTTCCAAGGCAGTAACCCATTAGAGATTCATATGTGAAACGCTGTATATTTAAAGTTGCAAATGGAAACCTTCGTCAATGATTACCAACGAAGCATTAGTTATTGTTTTACAAATAGAGAAAAAAACATTTACAGCCTAATTTTGTCGACAGAAGAAAATCTCTACAGGGACAAACAAACAGCATATTTTCATAAGACTGTTTGTTTTTGTCTCAGATTTATTAAAACTTACCAACAATTAATTGTCATGGAATTATTCCCATGTTACTGTTTAATAAAAAAACATTGACGGATTATATCGAAACTTTCACCAGTCTCGAAATAGTTTGATACTCTTAATCAGTGTTGTTATTAATTATCATCTTTGAAGGTCGTTGAGCTAGGTACATAAATTTATATAAATATTGAGTGACGCTCAAGCTGGAGCTAACTGGCATGGACAGTGATATGCATTTTCATATTTGCACATGAACAGACTCAATCAATCCGAGCCTGCAATAGTTTTGTATTTGTCGTGTTCGGTGGCTTTCAGGGTGTTTTGATAGATCTGTTTCAAAAATATATGATTTAAAGGGATATAATTTATTGAAAACGTAATTGATACTATTGACGATCAATACAAATGACCCCAGTCTTATAAATCTACAAAACGACAACATATTTGAGATAGTTCGTGGATGACAGCGAAGAGATTCTAAGTGATATGAAAAAAGAAGATACCAACATTTTCCCCTTCACCCTGGAGATGTCAACGTGATTGTCATGTAATTCTCCTGGTGAGTCGAGATAAGGCTTAAAAAGCACATGTTCTTAGATATCTGCCAGACGTTACCAGGAATCCAATTTTTGCTTAGAATTAAAATCAATTAAACAACAGTAACTCATTCCCCCCTATACTGTAAATGGATTATAAACGTATAATGTAATAAAAAATAATGTAACCAAATAGCTTCATATTAGATATTTAGGATGGCCATGATAAATACATGTAATATAGCTTTTCTATACTGCTAAAAATTCGATAAGGACCGTTTTCCGTTTTATCCCGATTTATTGCCCCTAACAAGTTTTAACCGCTCTTCCGCTTCAACAGTTTTCTGGCTAAATCCCTTGTTGCCACAAAGCTGATGTCAAATGAACATATTTTCGAAATCAGAGCAAATATTTTATCGTTTCAGTCTTATATATTCGTATGGAATAAACATAATCTTTTAATTTCGTCCTTTGACATGTTTGAAGGTAGTTGAAAGCGATACTTATGTACTTTGTTAACAGTACTTCTAAAATTACTTTTGTTTCAATACTTTGTTACGGCCAGTTTTGAGATGGGTGGTTTCAATTTCTCAGCCAATTTGGATTCGGATATTGTTCAATCAGCCCAAGGTATCTGGGGATCGTACGCCGCTGAATATGGAATGGTATTATTCTGAAAATACCGCATTTAAGGTTCCATTTCCACCGCCATATTCACACCATCGTTTGGGATAGTCAAAATGTACTGTTTATTGGTGTAAATGTTGAGTTGCGTTCAACCTGGGGCTAGGCGGCGTGGGCAGTAATATGCATTTTCATTGCTGTCTGTGAACAGGCTCAATCAAACCGAGCCTGTAATACTTTCATATCTGTCTTAACCGATGAATTTAAAGTTCACTTTTCATCTTTATCAAATTTAGAGAAGTATATTTACAATATTAAATAAAAAAAAAACTTTACAAGGAATGTTCGAAATGAATTTTGCTTTTCTGGTCTGAAACCCATACATATGACCGAAATACCCATTCTACCTATGTACAGTTCTCTCCGTGGTTAGAAATTATTTAATTTAGCCGACCTAATCTTGTTAGTTTTTAGGAGGTTTGACCAAGAATAATTTTCCATATACAAACAATCTCATAAGACGTATTACCAGTCGCATTAACACGTCTCTTACACTGAATAACCGAGATAAAGGCCTCCTCACACATAGGCGAAAGCCCCCCGACGTCAACTTGCGTATTCTGGCGAATAGTACTTGAGCAGTATTCGTTCCCATTCGTATATGTACGTTGTACATCGTTGGTAGTGTTCGTATGAGTGCGTTTATGAGCGTTACCAATCGTTGCGATTAGGCTAGTTCGTCAGAAAATTTTGAACATGTTCAAAAAATTGCGGCGAATAAATGTTTCGTCTTTGATTCGTATACATTCGTTTCAATACGTTAAATAATCGCAAAGCCTTCGCATAGCTTTCTTCAACTTGCGTTAGACATGTTAGAGTTCGCAAGTTATTCGGGCCGGATCAACTAATTTTCATATCAAGCGATCGAGAGCGATCTCATGACGAATCTTTGCGACAGTTTGCGAAACCTAGCGAATAATAACGTATTGAACTGAATTCGAAATTTCATTGCGAATGAAAGCAAATTGTAGCGATTGGTTGACGTTCTTAAAACGAACGACATACGCTGGCATACGAATTACTAAGGGTAAATAAGACATACGAATCAAAACGCATATTGAGTAGTTTTTAGTATATGAACAGTTTATTTTCATAAGTAAAACGATGAAGCAAAATGACGATATTTAAAGTTATTCCTTCTTCAGAATGGAAGTTATACATCGCTTGACGATAAAGTATGTAGCTGCTGTGGCTCACCAATAAGTCCCCCCCAAAACAACTTAACATTCACAAGTTTATTAGAGGCCGTGTAGACGTGGAGCCTGAGCAAGTCCTATCTGGAGAAAACTGCAGCAGGCCGGTTGCTGAGAAAACCCTCTCTGAAGTAGTCAGAGGAATTTTATAACGCAATGGTATTTGTCGGGAACATGTTGATGAGACTATAACAGCTCCCTTTACACCTGAAGAACGGAAACAAATGGTTGATGGTTTCCACAAGAAGTGGATCTAATTAGTTGTGTTGCTGCCATTGATTGCAAACACATAACCATCAGAAAGCCTGCCAGCTCTGCTATCTTATATTCTTATTCTTCTTCTACTTATTATTGTTCTTCTACATATTATTATTATTATCATTATTATTATTATTATTATTATTATTATTATTATTATTATTATTATTATTATTATTATTATTATCATGGCTTTTTAGCATCATCTTACTGGCTTTGTCGACTCAGTCTATATGTTCACGTTGTGTGGTCACGGTAGCAAGCTGACTCTGGATTATTATCGTTATTTGGCGAATCAAAACATACAGTCAAACTTCAATGACTGTTGCAGGGACTGTTCTTTGTTTTAATTGCCAGATGTTCAAGTTTCTTTTCCGGTAATAAAAATTTCAATCTAAATACTCCCTTAAACAAGAATATTTACTTACAGAGCACAAATCATTATTTCTCGGTACATTAAAATTGTTCGAAAAGCATAAATTGAAATAACCGAGTTCGACCTATCGCAGTCTGACTGTAATTTCATTTTTAAAAGAAATATTTTCACGTTAGAATTCTGTGAATAGTAAAATTTGTTTTCGGTTATTTATGATATTCATCTCAAAGAAGAACCACAGTTCATTTACAGAGAAGCTGATTGTCAAGATCTGTATTCTGGACAACATAAGGATGAGGTACACCATTATGCAGAAAGCACTGGTGGACCATTAGGACAGATGAGAAGACCTGGGAGATTGAGGAGAGTTCGCTGCTTAGAGGATACAATGACTGCCATTATCAGGCGCTACAGCACAGCAAGCAAAGAAATGGAAAGCTGTGAGAAATCAAAATTAATGTTAACTCAAAGTCTAATTCAAATAATGGAATGTACCAAAATGTAAATTTCAAAATATGAAAGAAAAGTAAAAAAATAATACATTTAAAAACCCCCTTATTTAAGATTCGGAAGCCGATTGTTAATAAACATCAGAACTTTGTAATAATAATAAGAGTGTAGACCTATATCAGTTGGCGCTTCTCCTATAACTCCTAATAAAAGGGATAGAAGAACATACAAAATATAAATAATCTTGAAAAAAATGCCTACAAGAGACGTAATTATACTAATACAAGATATTATACTCACGAATTTTCTTTCAAGAAAAAAACTGAAATTTAACCCACTTGGTTTTCTCCAGTCTTGTTTAGCGTCCGTTAACGGCCGGATGCGGAAATACTCTTTCGTAAAGCAACGAACGGCATCGGAAGCGTGCGCAAAACTGCGCTTCGGTTCGCATGTTTGCGTTCCTATTCGCTAAAGGAATTAACGCAGATTGTTTGCGCGACCCAACGCATTTTAGGGAGATACAGTAACCCTTCGACACCCTTCGTAAATCATCAGCAACTAATAGTTCCACTACGTTTGCCTTTCGTTATATTTCAAATTATGTAATAAATTTTCGTAAAGTTTCCTTCAAAATTCGCTAGTATTGACAAATTTACCCAATTCGTCGGGCTGCGATGAATGGATTCGCCTATGTGTGAGGAGGCCTTAACGGCGAACTTTTATACGAGTAAATGATCGAATTTCTTCACTGTTTGCTTTTTGTTTGTTTTTCTGACCAACTTTGCAACAGTGGTCAACGACTTGTTAAATTCCAAGGACACAATCTTTTACGGTTACTAGGGCTACTTTTAGATATTGGATAAAGGTATTAAGCAAGTAAACAATTCCTTATGTTTATATCGGTTTGAAATCGTAATACACAACATAGTTCGAACAATAATCTCACTCAAAATTTATTTTATAATTATTTATTTTTGCTGCAAGATGACAGAACATATTACACGAAAATCTCGGGACGGAGTTTTGCTGAGATATGAGCCCACAAAAGCCTATCCCAAGCTTAGGGCGATTATTGGGTTTCCAACAATATTAAACATTTCTACTTCATCTTCATGTTTGCCAAAGTGAATATTAGTTAACCAACTTGACTTACCTTCCTTTCACACATATATGTGTTAAATGTTTCTGTCGCTTTTCTTGCAAAATTGTCGAGTTGAGGGGTGGGTTGGAGCTAATTGACCAAAACATTTTGTACATTTTTGTTTATATAAGAATCTTCTAGGGCAATCCTGAGGTTGTTGCATTCTAGATTCTAGTTTAAGCCTCTCCAATGGCGTCCGGCTGGTATATTGCAAACGCTTGGAGCAACTTAATTGAGTACTTTGAGATTTTTTCTTGAACTCCATTTTGCATATTACATGTAATCTCATTCAAATGAGATTGACGACGAGAATACACTGATAACATTTAATATTACAAACAAAGAATGGGTTTACAAATTTAATGATATTGTTATATGTTTATTATCTATATGCCTTCCTGGGAGGGGCTTGAAAAAAATGTGACTTGTTTAATGTAATTGATAGATAATAAGGTAAATACTTGTGTTGGTTTATTCTCCTCAGGAATAAGTATCTGGAAATCACGTTCGACTGTAAAACCAGAAGTCACAAAGTGCAAACTTGTTATCGACGGCAAGTCAAAAACCAATAAGTATTAGTTGCTTAAAAGTAAACGAACATGTACGTGACATTGAAATTTATTATTTGGACAAACAACATGAACAATGACTGACGTTTTGCCGAGAAAGTTTATGTTTTAAAAAAACCCACTTAAGTGTAATTAAATTCAGTCCATTAAACACAAGACCCGACTTTGAACTTAAATTATTTAAATCACAGAAGAAAGGTACGATTTATATCTTAAGGGTCGCCTTCAGTCATAATTGCTCCGTCATCGGTAACAAAATTAATATAAACATCAAAATCTCTGTATCAGCATAATACGGTTCAATAAAACTTTGCACAAATATTTGTTAAGTAATGTGTCTTCATTTTACATACATTATGAAAAGTTAGATCAGTAAAAAATAGCTTAACCTAAAAATTCCTAAAATTCTATTTACCTAATGTCACAAAAACAACAACACAAAACATTTATTTTATGATATCAACATGAAAATTAAAATCCTGACAACAACATGTTGTGAGTTTTTTTAATACTTTCAATTAAAAGAAAGAAATCAACTTTTCCCATCTATTTACGCGACTAGAAAACGACCAGGAATTTCAATTTCAAACACACTTTTACAATATCTCAATATTGTTTAAGTATGAAGGTAAAAAGGATACAACATATTGTTGTCATATCAAATTGCTCATGTTGGCAATTAAATGATGTTTTGTGTTGTTTGCTTGTGTGAGTTTGTGGAAAAAGAACTTTAAGAGAACTTTTTGACTTTAAAGTTAGTTATTTCTCTTATTGATTTTAAGTGTCTTAACATCAAACAAAATAAAGATACATTAAAACATTTATTTGTGGAAAGTTTCAATGATCAGTATTCAGCAAAAAGAGGGGTTTCAATAATTTTCTTTTTTATCGATGAACATGGAATGATGATAGTTAAAAAGACGGCCCTTGAATAAGTCATGTTATTTATTTAAATTCACTTGTACTCTTTTATTTTTATATTTGCCACATTTGTGTAAAGAAAAAGATTGAAGGGATATTTCGCTGAAACACTAAAACTAAACAAACATCTCTAGCAGTTCTTAAGCACCTAGACATTATACAGCATTTTGACCCATCAATATTTAATTTAAGGAAAAAAAAACCGAATTTCCAGGAAAACGTTTGAGCAATTGTCGAAAGCTTCTCGTGATTTAATACTCATTTTTGTAACTAGTCGTATAAAAACACTTCCGGATTCACTGTCATTATTGTCTTGTTGTTTTTGTTGTCGATTTTGTGTGCATGTGTATAATAAATTAAAGGCCTTAATAATTTAGGGTTCAATGATTGTGTTGTTTTTGTCTTTGTCAATTGTTTATGTGCATGATACAATACTCAATATTGCAACAGGTCGGGAATAAACAACTAAATGTTTACTATTGTTGTTGTGTTGCCGTTTGTGTTGTTTTTGATGTATAGATCCAAATAAATTATTATTGTGCATCCCTAAAAGCCTCTGTCAGAATTGTTACTGTTATGAATAATATAGTCATCGACGTCGTTTTGTTTGTTTTTTATCTTTTTATTTACATAATTAATATTAAAAATAAACATTTACATGCATCAGTGATTGTTTATTTTGTTTTGCAAGTTAAAGCACACTTCAAGGAAAGTGTAAATATCTCTTTTAGAAGAGTTCATGATCATAAAATCTGCCGTCTTGAAGTCCTCCTGGATTTGAATTTATTTGCTAGTGGTATGGATCGAATGGAGCTTTAGTATATAATTGTGTCTGTTGCTATTAAAGATATGTTGTCTATAGCACCTATATTATCTTTAGTGGGGATTGACGAGATAGTAGACAGGTGTGTATAAATTCTTTTAAAGTATTTTAAAATATAGTTGGCTGTCAGTCAAGTAAATAATTATTGAAAATAATGAGATGTTTGGTTTTGCAATAAGGGCGATCGAACTGTTTGTACAATTTGCTTTTGTATGCATCTTGTTTTACGTATGTTATTTATTTATTTTCACTACTTTTCTTGTGCAACTTCATTTACAATTATGTTCACGCATTTTGTGATATACTCTTCAGAATGAGGAAATAAAGACGATTCGATTTAAAAATATGTTTTGATTCTTTGAGAAACATATTACTACATATTCAAGTGAATGCCAAATTACGAACCGAGCCTTAATAAGATATCGTATTACTGTTATTTACGTTCAGAAAACGAATAATATGCATTCAACATTATTTATGGAAGATAAACTTGTATTTCGAATGAAATTCAAACCTTTTCTGGTAGGATTTTCGTGGCAGAAGATCATTTGTTGTTTGTTTCGAATATTAAGCCAAGATAAAACTGCGCGTTCTCGGTTTTATGCCAGTGAAGCTAATGAAAGCATTTTACTTTATCTAAGAGGCCGCTGTTCGTTTTAGTTAAATGTCACTTGTTTTTAGATAAAACAAATCAACGAAACCAGGTCAAAAATGCTCAGTTTAATGAAGGTGAAGGTTAAGATAGCATTTAACATATTTTTTCAGGCAGAAGTTTACTTGTCATTAGGAAACAAATTAAAGAAAAACCTGATCAGAGAAAAGATGGAACACAACTTTGTTTAGAATTGAAACACGAAAAATATCAAAATAATGCATACTCGGTTTGACTGAGCAGGTACATTAGCAGTTTTGGAATTGCATACAAGTTTTTCACGCCGCCTAGCCCCGGGGTTGAGCGCTACTCAGTATTTGCACATATATATGTACCGTGCTCAACGATCTTCAAAGATGGTTATTGATATATATGTAAAAGGACTGATGAAGTCATGGACGCACACAATTAGAAAATAAAGCAGACCTACATGTATATTAAATTTTGTTCTAGCCTACGGACAATAACAGGATAACATAATATAAATGTATGCACACAACGTATTCAATGTTTTAGGTTGCATTTAATTTATATTTTGCATAACCCATGTCAAAAATACAGTCTGTTCAATCTCGCCAATAGTTTTCTCTTGTAGGATATACCCATTATTTTATCTTGGCACCATAAGCCACTGATCATGGAATGTTCTGAATTTTAAAACACCGCATTGAAGTTTCCCTCTTCAAATCATCGTTTGAAATGGATCAACTATGTTTGGTATAATGGTGTAAATATTGAGTTATGCTCAACTGAGGACTAGGCGGCTAGGGCAGTAATATGCATTCTATTAAACAAAGTTCCCTCTTCATATGTTCCATAAAAAATCGAACAAAGAGTATTTATGCTTATACGATTATAATAAATGAAAGAAATATGTATTTCATATTTATTAAGATTAATGGCAAAATGCAGAAAAATGGCATTACCTGCTGAAACAATAAACAAGCCTAAGACAGTATTGCTAAAAGAGCTCTGCTGGATTTAAGACTCTTTTTTTTTCACGCATACCATGCCTTGAATTCAAAGCTTGTGTTCGTTCTTCCGAATAATTGTATTTAAAATAAAACACCTGCATTCCAGTTCATCTCAAAACCATTTGAGGCACGCCACGGGAAAAGGTACCTTCGGTCATTTTTTGTGTCATTTTTGTTGTTATTATATTTAGAAAGAACTTTCAAATTTCTATTATTTTCTCATAACAAAACAGTGATTTTGTTACAAAATTTTGACAATAAAATGGTATTTTTACCGCGAATTGCATAATAATTAATATTGTCTGCTCAACTTTATGACGTCGTTTCAAGGATTGACGTCAACTGCCCGAAGGTACCTTTTCCCGTGGCGTGCATTTTGTTCTAAATAAACTGTGAATGAAAAGCACAGAACATATTAGCTGTGGATGAAATGTAAAGTGATTATGTTTCAAAGAATCAACTATGATTTAACACTAAGAATAGCGTATAAATAACCTCAGTTTATAACAATTACATGTCAAAACCACAAGATTGCGCTAAACTACCGCTAAAACCAAAGTTTTGAAGCCGTATTATTTCTTGAAATAACTTTCAAAATAGAACATTTCAAGGCAATTGTAATATGTTTATTTAAAACCAGATTGTGTTTGAACTTCCAAAATACCATGATTCACTTGCCTTTAAATGAATGTTCGAAGATTTCTCATAAAAGTGAAAGGTGACCGTCTTAAAATGCTTACATTAAGGTAATTGGATTTCTAAGAGCTATGAAGTCTCTTAAAACAAGAAATGATTAAATTATGTTTGAAAAAAGAAATTTGCAATAACACCTGTTATCGAGACAGTAATATCTTTATTCCTTATATTCTTCATAAACGGTGAATGTCTGCCTTAAAAATATTGACCCAATTTGCTCACTGCCTGGTCACGTCATGTTGTGGGATTATGATAAGAGTGGGATTATGTCACAACAAAAAAAGATAAATCACTATATACTTCTCAGGACACGCATAAATCTTCATTAATCTTCCAAGACTTATTTCAAGGCTAAGCTGATATGGGTGATAGTTATGTAGTTGTATACATTTTCGCGAAGTGTGTACGGTGTCTTGTTTTAATTTATCATTGAATTAACGCGTTTTTTCTCTATGTGATTCACTGTGTGTGAATGATATATTTTCTTGATGCTGCTCATCTTTTTAACTTTATTTTTGTATTGTCTGTGCAATCGTTTACACTAAATATAAATATAGAAACCATCTTTTTTCCAACTGGATGCCAGTATTATCAACTGAATGATATTTAACACCTACAATATGCAAATTAGAATCCAGAGACATTGTTTAATGCCCGTGTTGTTGGACCCCATACTATTTGCTGGTGCTGTCGAGTAAATTGACATTGTATTATACCCGTATGATAGACTTCATGTCATAAAGTTATGAACATCTGTATGATCTTGTATTTTATTTCAGTCCGCTATAATGCTGCTTTATGGTTTTATTTCATTGTCTAAAATACCTACCACCAGACGCATTATATTTCTTCTCATACGCAGGTGGTTTGAGTGTTTTTTTCTCTTGAAATGGGTTTTGCATGTTAATAAACTTAGTAGAACTCTTTGGTTCACCCAACACATTGCATTTTACTCTGTAGAACATGGGCAAAAGCGGAATGCAAAAACGGACAAAACCTAGTAACCTGTTTGCATGGAAGTATTTTATAATAATTATAGAAAACTGACAGTAAAAAATAGAAATGATAAGTGAAAAGAAAATCATCAACAACAACAACAACTGTAGTTTTGGTTGTAAAAAGAGAGAAAGACAATAAAAGGTAATTGTCATGAGTTCATGCAAACTTTCTCATTTTGTTGTTGTTCCAATAATGCTTAGCAAATATCAGGTACAGCTAAGGAAATGATTTCCTGAAGCTAATAGCAATAATAAGTTATTATGAATGATAAGGGTCATTAAATATTCATAATATCGTGCTACATAACATCGAATTGAAATTCAAGATGTACTATACGAAGCGAACTTTTGCATCTATTTTATTAAATCGGATATTTCTTTGGTCAAATGATACATAAAGTACTGAAGTACTGAACAGAAAACCAGCGAAACCGGTGTGCTTATGTCTGTTTTTCACGATGATAAAGCAATCCCACGAGTCTCATATGCAATTCCATTTATCAGGATATATCATATGCAGACAAATTATCTCTGCAATGTTGGAGTGAAACTCTATTATAAACAGCAAGTGCAGGGGAGTTTATCGGATGTTTATCGGATGTTGAGCTCGCAGCTGGTTCATTTATAGAATGGAAGTCAAACGAAAGCAATGTGATAAAAGACGTGTCCGTTGTTTTATCTTTCAAAATGTGTGTGAAAGAGATTGTCGTACATGTAGAAGACTTAGTTACTTGCACTTTGTGTATGTAGATAATAGAACCTGATTTACGGCTTCGTTTGAGATGAATCGAAATTATACTTTAATACATGTTTTACCGTGCTTGCTGTATCAAGCATACACATAACACAAACTGGTTTCTGCCATGGAGGATTTAACAGAAAAAAATGTTGATTCAGCGACAGTGCCCAGCCACATAAATATGAGAACTTTTATCATTGATTATGTATAAGTAGACAGTACATAAAATCAAGCTTACTGCTACCTATGTATATACATCGATCTTGGTGAATCCTGTCGCTTTTATGCTCAACAATAAAGCCGTAGAAGTAATTTGATACATCAACACCTTAATTACATTTCATCGTATTTTACATATTCTACCGACGTTGTAAACTGCACGAAATTCAAAGTATTTGTTTTTTATGAATGAATGAGATGTCATTTTATTAAAAAAAATTCTTCGATAATTTTGTAAACAAATATTTATATACTCAAGTAATCATTTTAAAATCATTTCGTTAAAATTATACTTTGAATAGATTGTATTTGGATCCTAATGATCTATTTAGATGATCGACATAAAGTTTGACGTGTCATTGAAGAACCCTTCTAATCTATTAAGATCAATTATTCAACAATTTCGGACGATTTACTTAATCACTAAGAAATAAAAGAAAAGAAACATACGAGGAAAGGCCGAAAAAACACATCATCTGAACAAGCAAAATGAGAAGGAAAGGGAAAGAGCATAGATCTATTGTTGGAAACATACGAAGAAGCAGAAATTTCAAACTGAAATTCACAGAAGCGCTATATGTGCAGTGTGGCGGCCGTAGAAAGTCTCCCCGTATTCATGTATATAGTTGTGGCAGACGTAGAAAGTCTACCCGTATTCATGTATATAGTTGTTGCAGACGTTGAAAGTCTCCCCGTATTCATGTATATAGTTGTGGCAGACGTAGAAAGTCTCCCCGTATTCATGTATATAGTTGTGGCGGCCGTAGAAAGTCTCCCCGTATTCATGTATATAGTTTTGACAGACGTAGAATGTCTCCCCGTATTCATGTATATAGTTGTGGCAGACGTAGAAAGTCTCCCCGTATTCATGTATATAGTTGTGGCAGACGTAGAAAGTCTCCCCGTATTCATGTATATAGTTGTAGCAGACGTAGAAAGTCTCCCCGTATTCATGTATATAGTTGTGGCAGACGTATAAAGTCTCCCAGTATTCATGTATATAGTAAGTACTGATATCATTAAATAATCGGTTACCATTGTTATGCAGTGACGATTACATTCTTCAGGATTATCAGAGCAACCTTTTGTGGGGGTTATCCCGGCTAGCTCAGTCGGAATGCGTGATCGGAATTGCATGGCTAGGCGCTTTTTACTTATTTACTAATTATTACCATGTTACTGTTGTATAGGAAATTAAGAGGGATTACATTAGCACTTTCACCAAATTGAATCTCAAACGTGTTTGAGATTTTTCGAAATAAGAAGACACAACATTTTCGCCTTCACCCCTCGAGTTGTCAGAATGATTGTCATATAATTTTCCCTGTTCGAGATGAGGCTTAAAAAGCACATGTTCTAAGAAATCTTCCAGACTTATCCAGAAATGTAATTTTATGCTAAGACTTATCAATCCATTAAACAACAGAAACTAATTTCCCCTAACTGGATTATAAATGTACAACCATTACGTAACTTCAATAAAATGATGAAACTAAATGTAAGAAGTGTGTGTTTAACTTTATCGATCATTTCTTTTTTATTATAAATATATCTTAAATAACTTAATGCGGAATGTTCGAAATGATTTGTGTTTTTGTTTGTAATCTTTAAAACTGATCGAAAAATGCATACAATCAAAGTATTCCCTCTGGTAAAAAATTCATAAATAAAGTCTTAAGATCAATTTCCGAAAAGAAGCTCAAAAGAAGTACTGATGAACAGCACAGCCAACAGTTTGTATTGATCGATATCTACATCCAGCCAAGAAGGTTTTTATTCTTTTTGTTTGATTGAATACAGATGTAGCAGTCGCATGATGACAGGGATGAGGGTAAAGGATATGATGTCGTTGCAAAGTAATCCTCACTGACTTCATTAATGTTTTACTATGCTAAAAATGTAAGCTGGAATATTGTCATGCATTGCGAAAAATGTCTGAAACCAAGTTGGCAGTTAATTGGCAACATTATTCGTAGAACTGTTTTAATGTTTTTCAATACAATGAGCATGTCCTAGTCGTTTTACTGGTACAGTGTATCCTGTTATGCCTTCACATAACTAAATAGCGCTCATCCTGGGCTAGGTTGCGTGGACTGTAATTAGCTTTCCAACACTGCCCATGTCGATTTCGTTTGTGTTCTCGTATTTTTTTCTAGGTTTGGCCTATTTTTGGGGTAGATTGACTAGACTAATGAACTGGCTCATTTAGACAAAAGTCAGCAATATGTTGACATGTGTTATGTTCGGATGTCTTTAATGGGGTCTTTTACATATTGTTAAATAGAGAAAAATATGGCTTACACAATCTTATTTTCACCGATGTTGAATTCAGCAACTATTTCACTTTTTAATTTTTGGAGTCCCCACTTTCGGTGCCAGTTTTTTCACTGGTTTAAACTAGAGTAACTAGGTTTCATCAAATGTGACAACATCTGTAAGTTTTATGACATATTTTAAGGATATTTTAGCAAGATTTTAGAAGTATTAACATGATAAAGTTTTGGTCGTCAGTCAATAGCTTCACAGCAACCAAAAATGCATCTTCCAAATATTTGAGATCTTGTCATCCAAACGAAATGAACCATGCGTTATCAAGCACTGTATATTATCTGGTAGCTTCGTTTAGAAAATCACATTTTTTTTTTCTCACAAGTTTCTGTTTCTCAACCGTACTGATTTTGTTGCATTTTCAGGACACTTGACTCCAGACTATTTTTCCGTCAACAAACAGTCTTATAAGATATTTTACCAGTCCCATTTACATGTCGAGTACTTTCGGCTAAAATATCTCTGTCACAGAATAACCGAGATTACTGCCAACTTTTATATATGACCGATTTCCCTCACTGTTATTTTTTTTCTTCCGAATTTAGCTTCAGTAGTCAACGACTTGCTAAATGTCAAAATGATGACAAAATCTCTACCGGATACCTAAATACTGGAAATAGGTATAAAGCACGTTAACAATTCCTTATTTTAGTAGCGGGTCTTCACAGTACACAAAACAGTTTGTAAAAATCTCTCTCATAATTTCTTTACTTAATTTTACTGAGAAAAGAAATATATGAACTTCTCGGCACGTGGGTTTGACTAAGATATGACTCCACGAAACTCTATCCAAAGGTTATTTTAAAGGCAAGTGTAGGCTTTCCAACAATATTATTCATTTCTACTTTATCTTCATGCTCGCAAAAATTAAAATGCGTTATTAGTATATCAACTTGACGTATCTGAGTTTCAAATGGGTATTGTCTAATTGCTGGAATGAACTACATTGCTTCACAATGCTATGACATGTAGCTTCGTATGTTATATGTCTATATGTCTTTTCTTGCAACACTGTCGAGTTGAGGAGTGAGTTGGAGCTACTTCAGACAACTTGTGCATTTCTGTTTAAATATTAAAATTGTAAGGGCAAGTCTGAGGTTGTAGCATTCTAGATTCTGGTTTAAGCCTCCAATGGCATCCGGCTAGTTATTTGCAAACGCTTGGAGTAACTTAAAGGAGTATGTTGAGATTTTTCTTGAACTGCCTTTTGCTTATTACATCTAACCTAATTCAAATGACTGTGAGAGATTGCAAAAGACGACGAGAATACACTGCTAACAAAATAGAATGATAAATATTACAAATGAAGAATATGTGAGCACATTTAATGATATTGTAATATGTTTATTATTTAAATGCCGGCTTGGAAAAAATTGACTTGTTCAATGTAATTTATAGATAATTAGGTAAATACTTGTGTTGATTTATTCTCCTCAGGAAATAAGTATCTGGAAATCAAGTTCAACTGTTAAACCAGAAGTCACAAAGTGCATACTTGTTATCGGCGGCAAGTCAAAAACCAGTGTGGGGTCATCGAAAATAAGTACTAGCTAAGTATTTCAAGTAAACGAACATGTACGTGACATTTTCCTAATGAAATTAATTATTTGGACAAACAACGTGAACAATGATTGACGTTTTGCTGAGAAAGTTCATGTCTCAACAACCAATTAAGTGTAGTTAAATTCCATCCATTAAACACAAGACCCACCATTGAACTAAAGTAATTTAAATCACAGAGAACGTTACGATGTATATCTTAAGGGTCGTCTTCAGTTATCATTGCTTCGTCATCGGTAACAAAAATAAACATCAAAATCTCTGCAACGGCATAATGCAGTCTACAAAAACCTTTGCACACATATTTATTTAGTTATGCATTTTTATTTTACATAAGTTATGAAAAGTTAGAACAGTAAAGATAATTAGCTAGACCTAAAAAATCCTTAATTTCTATTTAGTACATACATTCACAAAAACTAAACAACACAAAACATTATTTAAAATTTCCGCAAAGGAATAAATACTCCTGACAACAACATGTTGTATGTTTTTTAAGAACTTTCAATTAAAAGAGAGACATCAACTTTTCTCATCCATTTACCCGACCAGAAAACGACCAGGAATTTCAAATTCACTTTTACAATTATCTCAATAGTGTTTACGTATGTAGGTCAAAAGTATACAATATATTGTTGTCAGTATAAAATTTCTCATGTTGGCATTTAAAAAGTTGTTTGTTTTGTTTATATTTGTGAGTTTATGTAAATTGAACTTAAGGGAATTTTTTGACTTAGTTATTTCTCTTATTCATTTAAAGTGTCTTAACATTAAGCAAAATAAGTACATTTAAAAAACATTTATTTGTGCAAAGTTCCAATGAATTTAAGAAAAAAAGGTGAATGTCCAGAAAAACGTTTGCGCAAGTGTAAAAGGCTTCTCGCGATTTAATGCTCATTTTTGTAACGAGTCCGGATTCACTGTCATTATTGGTTTGTTGATTTTTGTTGTCGATTTTGTGTGCATGTGTATATTAAATTAAAGGCCTTAATAATTAAGGGTTCAATGATGTTGTTGTTTTTTTCTTCGTCAATTGTTAAAGTGCATGATACAATACTCAATATTGCAACAGATCGGGAACAAACTACTAAATGTTTACTGTTGTTGTTGTGTTACTGTTGTTGTTGTTTTTGATGTTGTTGTTGTGCATGCGTATAATAAACCTACATGTCCTTATACATTATTTAAGTGTCTCCCTATAAGCCTCAGAATTGTAACTATTATGAAATGTCAGTGATATAACTGAGTTATTTTGTTCTTCAAGTTTAAACCTACTTCAAGGAAAGTGTAAATATCTCTTCTAGCAGAGTATAGGATCATTAATATCTCTCGCCTTGAAGTCTTCAGAGAATATTTTATTGCTAGTGTTTTGGATCGAATGGAGCAGTTGAAGATAATTGTGTCTGGTGCCATCAAGGATATGTTGTCAATAGCACCTATATTATCTTTAGTGGGGATTGGCAAGATTTCAGACAGGTGTGTATCAATTCTTTCCAAGTATTTAAAATAAAGTCGGCTGTCAGTCAAGTAAATGATTATTGAAAATAATGAGATGTCTGATTTTGAAATAAGGGCGAACGAACTGTTTGTACAATTTGCTTTTTGTATGCATCTTGTTTACGTCTGTTATTTATTTATTTGCACTACTTTTCTTGTGTAACTTCATGTACAATTATGTTCGCATTTTGTGATATACTCTTCAGAAAAGAGGAAATAAAGACGATAACAGGTCATCGATAATTGTGTCTGATGCCATAAAGAAAATGCTGTCTATTGCATCTATACTACCTCAAGTGGGAATTGGCGAGATTTCATACAGGTGTGCATAAATTCCTTTGAAGTATTTTCTAAAAAAAAAAACAGTTGGCTTTCAGTGAAGTAAACGGTTATTGAAAATTATGCGATATCTGGTCTCGTCATAAGGGCGAACGAACTGTAACATTTGCTTTTTAATGCATCTAACTTTACGTCTGGTCTGTAATTTATTTCAACTAGTCTTATCGCGTCAATATTCTGTATAACTAACTTGTACATTATATTTCTTGTAATTATGATTGCATTTTGTTATATTTTCTTCAGAAATGGAGAAAATAAAGATAAAATTAGGCCAACGATCCTAACTTTCTTACAAGTGTTACCAATGATACATATAAAGCTCATGTTTTATGCAAGTAAAGCATAAAGTATTTCTCCAATTATAAAAGAAAAGGAAGACAGCTTTAATGAACTACATTTAAAAGGTATCGAGAAGGTTTTCTTCTAAATAAAGCATGTTCTCTGAAAATCTAAATGGTGATGAATTAATATAATTAATTTATACTATTATAATAATTCAAGATAATTTATATGTTTAGTAATAAATTGGATACTTGAGAAACATATTACACAAGTGAATGCCAAATTACTAACCGAGCCTTAATAAGATATCATAATTTACTGTTATTAACATTCAGAAAACGAATACTCTGCATGGAAGACGAACTTGGTATTTCGAATGAAATTCAAACCTTTGCTAGTGGGATTGTCATGGCAGATGATCATTTGCTGTTTGTTTCGAACAATAAGCCAAGATAAAACTGCGCGATTCTCGGTTTTATGCCTGTGAAGCTAATGAAAGCATTTTACTTTATTTAAGAGACCGCTGTTCTTTTTTTGTTAAATGTCACTTGTTTTTAGATAAAACAATCAACGAAACCAGGCCAATAATGCTCCGTATAATGAAGGTGAAGGTTAAGATAGCATTTAACTTTAGTTTTTTTTTCAGGCAGAAGTTTAAAAAGGTTACTTTTTTCATAAGGAAACAAATTAAAGAAAACCTGTTCAAGAAATAGACGGAATAAAATCTTTGAAAGCCACGGGAACTACACATTTCAAAATACTGCAGGCTCGTTTTGACTGAGCCTTACATGGACAGTAATGGAAATGCATACCACTAACCACGCAGCCTAGCCTCGGGTTGAGCGCTACTCAGTATTTAAACAAATAAATGTATCGTGCTCAACGATCTTCAAAGATGGTAATTTATTAAAGTACTTATTAAGTCATGAACACCACACACAGAAAGAAAATATGGCAGATCGATATTAAAAAAATTGAGTCTATCCTATGGACAATAACATAATAGTATATAGATGTATGCACAAGAATGCCATATGTTAAGTTCCAGTTAATTTATATTCGGAGACCCCTGTTGAAATTCTAATCTATTTCGTTCCTCCAATGGTTTTTGTTATAAGGCAAACCCATTCTTGTATCTGGAGACCATACGCCACTAATCACGGAATGGTGTTAATTTGTAAATACCGCATCATCGTTTCCATATTCAAATCATCGTTTGGAATTGATCAACAGTGAACTGATTACCGGGATAAATATCGAGTTGCGCTCAAGTCAGGGCTAGGCGGCTTGGGCAGTAATATGCATGTTCATTACGAGTATTTAATGCTTATACGATGATGAATGTACGACAAGTTAGCAACAGAATAAAACAATATGAAATATTAATAAAATAAGATAAATATATATCTATTTCATTTTTTTAAGATTTATGGCAAAATGTGGAATAGTAGGCTGAAGAAAAGTGGAATTAAATGTAAAGACATTAAAAAGAAGCCGACGACAGAATTGCTAGAATAGTTCTGCTTGATATAAGACTTTTTTCACGCATACCATTATTTCAATTCAAAGCTTATGTCAGTTCTTCGGAATCAATTCATTTGAAATAAAACACCGGCATTCTTTTTCATATAAAAACTAGTTGTTCTGAATTAACTGTGAATGAAATGTAAACTGTTTACGTTTTAAAGAATCTGACTAAATTTCACACTAACAATTGCGTATTTACCCTCAGTTTATTACATATACAATAACATTTTGAAACCACACGTTTCGGGCTTTGTTTTCGGTAAACATCCACTAAAACCAAAGCTTTGAAGCGGATATTATTTCTAAAAAATAGACCGTCTAAAAATACATCATATTACATTTTATCGGATTTCTAAGAACTCTGAAGTTCCTTAAAAGAAGAAAATATAATATGATATTTGAACAGAATAGTTGCAATAAAACAAAACAAGACCAGTAAAGAAAAGCATGGTGTCGTAAATATGACATTTTATTTAAATTACGATTAATCAGTCATAAAACATTTTTTCTTTTCATTTGACGAATGAAACAATCACTTATCTAGTATAATACAAATGTAATGCATACATGTAATGTTCATACGAAAATGTGCATATGGATGTTTTCAATCTAAATAATATCCTTTGTCTTTTTTCAGTAAGAAATTATTATCGAAACGTTAAGCTTGGACGTTAAAAATTAATGTAACGACTTTAAATTATAAAAAAAAGACAAAGCAAAGCCCTGTATTCCATACCCAACTAAAACCATCACATATAGCTTTAAGCCTTAAATTATGCCTCTATTTTATCATAAGAACATAGTTTAGGTTCAAATAAGAAATCGATTTATTTTGATCAATAATTATTTAACCTTTGGAAAATGTGATCGGTAAACACAAAAATTACCGCGTAGATTTTAAAATCGTCGCGGTGTTTTTGTTTCACCGTAAATCCTTCGTAATTGTTAACATACACATGTAATTACAATACAACGGTTTGCTTATATTTGAACTCTTGACGGTAACTTATTACAGCGATTAAAGTAATTAGTAGGCAGCTCTTCGTCTTTCCTATGACCGCATCGGCTTTATCCACTATTACCTGTTATCCATGAACCTGTTATCCATAAACTGTGAATGTCTGCGTTTAAAACCGTTGACCCAATTTGCTCACAAGCTGGTTTTATGTGACTGTCACTGTCACGTTGTGTGACTATGATAAGTGTCGGATTATGTCACAACAAAAAAAAAGATTTATCTTTATATTGTTCCCAGAACAGGCATTAATCTTCATTAATCTACCAAGACTTATTTCAAGGTCAAGTTGGTATTTGTGATTGTCATTCCGCTGTATACATTTTCGCGAACAGTGTATGGTGTCTTTTTTAATTTATCATTCAATAAACACATGTTTTGTTGTTTTTCTCTGTATGATATACTGTGTGGGGAGGATCTATTTTATTGATGCTGCTATGCTATTTAACTTAATTTTTTATTTTCTGCCCAATCGTTTACACTGCATCTAAATAAAGAAACCATTCTTTCCAACTGGATGGCAGATTTTATCAACTGAATGATATTAAACACCTTCATTATGCAAATTATAATCCAGTGACATTGTTTAATTCCCGTGTTTTGGACCCCATAGTCTTTGCTGCTGCTGTCGAGTAAACGACATTGTATTATAACCATGTGATTGACCTCATTTCATAAAGTTATGAACTTCTGTTTTATCTTAACAAGTATTAGATTTCAGTCCGCCATAATGCTTTCTGCTTTATGGTTTTATTTCAATGTCAAAAATACCTACCACCAGACGCATTATATTTCTTCTCATACACAGGTGGTTTGAGTGTTTGTTTCTCTTAAAATGTGTTTTGCATGTAAATAAACATAATGAAACTCTTTAGTTCACCCAACAAATTGCATTCTGTAGAACATGGGCAAAAGCGGAATGCAAAAACGGACAAAACCTAGTATCCTGTTTGCATGGAAGTGTTTTGCAATAATTATAGAAAACTACATGTAACAAAATAACAATGATACGTGAAAAGAAAAAAACTGTAGTTTTGGCTGTAAAACACTGGCGAGAAAGACAATAAAAAGCTTATTGTCATAAGGTCTTGTGAACTTTCTCATTCTTGTTCTTGTTGTTTCAAAAATAAATGCTCAGCAAATGTCAAGAACAGCAGAGGAGATGATTTCCAGTAGTTTATAACAATAATAAGTTATTATGAATGATTAGTCATTAAATATTCGTAATATCGTGATACATAATATCGAAATGATTTTCATGATGTACTATGCGAAACGAACTTTTGCATCTATTTTATTAAATCGGATATTTCTTTGGTCTGAAACCTAATGATAATTTAAGTACTGAAGTACTGAACAGAAAACCAGCGAAGCGGGTTTGGTTTATGTCTGTCTTTCACGATGATAAAAACAATCCCACGAGTCACATCTGCAGTTCCATTTATCAGGATATATCATATGCAGACAAATTATTTCTGCAATGCTGGAGTGAAAAGGAGTGCAGAGGATTGTTTTACAATTGCAAAAAAATTAACTCCACTGTGGGAGTGTAGGACTTTTTTGCTAACGATAGACTGTAAGCGTGCTCTGGTTCGGGGAAATATCCACGCAGTTACATGAACAAATAAGTCATTACCCTAACCAGAAGACAACATTCTTTTTTTTCAATCATAGTAGGGGTGCTTCTTGAAATGGGAACATTTTGAAGAGCGAATGCGAAGTCAAACTAAAACAATGTTTAAAAAAATCGTTTCCGTTGTTTCATATTTTAAAATGTGTGTGGAAGAGGTCATCGTACATGTAGAAGCCTTATGTTTGCAATTTCTGCATGTAGAGAATAGAACCTGTTATACGTCTTAGTTTGAGATGAATCGAAATTGTACTGTTTACTTGTGTAAATATTGTGTTGCGCTCCACCCGAGGCTAGACGGCAAGGGTAGTAATATGCATTTGCATAACTACCCATGACATGGCTCAATCCAACCGAGCCTGCAATATTATGATAATTAGTTCAAGGGCTTTCAAAGTTCCCTTTTCATCTTTTTTTATTTCAATCAGTAACTAAATATGCACTAGTTTATAAAAAACTTTTTAGAAAAAGATAAAACTGTGAACTTTGAAAGCCATCGAACACGACAACATATGAAAATATTGCAGACGCGGTTTGGTTGAGCTTGTGCATGGGCAGTAATATGCATTGCCGTTGCTGCCCAAACGCACCTGAATATTTTAATCAGAATACAGTAACACAGTAAAATTTCGATTAAAGTGTTTGAAAAATGTTTACACAAAATTGAATCAGCTTACTGATATATAAATCGATTTCGGTGAGTCTTTAGTTATCACCTTTATGTTAAAAAGTACAGCCGTAGAAATGTTTTAATACATCAAACCTTTCAGCAGAATAAAACATTGGAAAAATACTTCGAATTCCGTATTTTTTATATTGTACGGAGGTAAACAATTAACAGCGGACGTAATTATGTATATCGTAATGACTGGTATTATATTTAAAAATATTTGAACGTTGATTTATTTAATATACCATGATCTCTGTAATATTAGCATTTAATTCGTAAACTAAGGCTTTTTAAGAGTTTTTATTAGCTAAATTTGTCAATTAATGTCATTTTATATATGTTTTTCGTTGAACATGCTGAACAGAAAGTATTTGGTAATGAAGGCAAATCTGAGTATTTTACAACTTGAAGCTAAACTGCTCTTTTAAAGACATTTCATTTAACCTATTCGTCAAACTCTCAAATTATCAAAATGTTCTTGTTAAATAACTACTTATAATCAATTTATTAATAATTATTAACAATAAATGAAAACTGAAACAAAACCTAGGAGATACAGATTTTTACAGGTCAGTGGCATAAAAAAAAACTATCACAAACCCTCGAGTTGTTACATTGATTGTCACGTTATTCTCCTGGTGAGTCGAGATAAGGCTTGAAAGCACAAGTTCTTAGAAATCTGCTACATGTAGACTTCACCATGAAATCCAATTTTATGCTATGACTTGTTAATCATTAAATTACAGTAACTCATCTTCCCTTAAAGGGTTATAAACGTATAATTTAACAATCAATAAAATAATGAAACCACATGACTACATGTAAGAAATTTGGGTTGACCATGTTACTTGATAAGCCATTTCAATATAATAAACTTAAAAAATAAAATATACAAGGAATGTTCGAAATTTATCGTGCTGTGTGTTTTGTAACATGTTAAATTGATTAAAATATTCATTACCTCAAATTACTAACTCACATTGCATACTTTTTGTCTATAGATCAATTTCGGGAAAGAGTCACTACGGAAGTACTCATAAATCGTTATCAATCGCCCGAAAGATTTTTTTATTTAAGAATGAGATAGTAGTCGGAAATAAAGGAGGGCGTATTGGCTCAGTCACTTTCATTGTCTTAGCAAATGTTTACTATGCTAGACATGTGTGCTCGAACATTGTCATGCATTAGCTGAACAGGTTTGAAACCCTGTTAATTGTCAAACTTTTTGTTCAACGCAATATGTCAGCATCTGCCAGTCAAATTGTAAACCCTTCAAAGGAGAGAAATATGGCTTACACAAACTTATTTTCAATGATATTGCGTCGTGTGATAATTGGCCTTTATCATGTTTGGTGACCCCCCATTTTTGTAAGTCTAATCATATGTTAAATGTAGTGTACCTAGAGTTCATCCCATGTGACAGCCTACATGACAGTGTATGAAAAAAGCTTTTTTGTAACATTTTGGGAAATTTTACCAAGTTTTTTTCGAACTTTTAACAATGTTACGTTTCGTTGTCAATCCAGTTGTTGGAACCAACCAAGCAGACCATTTTCATCTAACGTTTTCATTTCTGAGTTGCACAAATAGAATTTATAAATGTACTATCATATGACCACAGACTATATGTTTTATACTACAACTGCTAACAAGTGTTTTGTTTAGAATTTTACCAGATTACCTCTACAGTGCCATGTTTTATAGTGCTTGGGTGTTCTGAATTATGCGGAAGAGGTCATGAGCGAAATATTGTCAGTATAATTATACCTTCCAGTAGGCATATGATAGGCTACATAATAAAGCTTCACACAAACCATGGACAAAATATACTTCATTTTTCATTGTTTTACATTTGCTTATTTTGATCATGTGATTCCCCATAGTGAAATTGTTGTCTTTAGAAAAAAATGAACAATTAATAGCAAAAAACCTGAAAACGTCTGTATTATCAAGCATCAAGTTTATCTGCTAGAAACATGATTTTAAAGAATCCATTATTATTCCCTGTCTTTTTACTGTTTGTCACACGAAAGTGTTTCTCGGCCTAATCTTGTTACATTTTCAAGAGGTTTGACCCCAGTATAATTTTCCATATACAAACAATCTCATAAGAGATCTTACCAGCCGCATTAACACGTCCAGTAATTTCGTCAAAATATATCTCTTTTCACGGAAAAACCGAGATAGCGGCAAACTTATTTAAGAGTATATGACCAAGTTCATTCACTGTTTGTTTTTTGTCTTCCTGTCCAACTTTGCAACAGTGGTCAACGACTTGTTAATTTCCAAGGACAAAATCTATACCGGCTATTCATTAGGCATATGTTTAAATATTGAAAATAGGTATAAAGCACAGAAACAATTCTTCATGTTAATGGCGGGTCATCACAATTATACTCAATATAGTTTTAAAATCTCTTTTGTAATTTCTTTTATTACTTTTTTGACTGAAAAATAACAAAACATATTTAAATAAACGGGATAGGGTTTGAGTGAGATTATATCCCACGACAGTCAATACCAACATTTTCTTTAAGTAGATTTTATAAAGGGTTTTCAACATTACTCTAGTTTCTTTTTTCATATTCATGTTCGCAAATTTAAAGTGAATATATAATTTATCAACTTGACGTATATGCCTTTCATTTAAGTAGTATCTTAAATGCTGAAATGAATGAACTTCGTTATTTGACTATGCCATTATATATAGCTTCATAGAAGTGTTGTACATGTATATGTTTGTTTTGCATGCAGCACTGTCGAGTTGAGGGGTGGGTTGGAGCTTATTCACAAAGACAACTTGTACTGTTCATAAAAGAAACTGTTCGGCCAAGTCTGAGGTTGGTGCATTCTAGATTCTTGTTCAAGCCGTCAGCGGCAATTTTTTTCAAACTGACTATTGCGAGACGACAACCCTTCGGTTTCTCATTTTCGTTGATTTGTTTGTGGAGTCTTATTTAAACTGATTATCTTATGTTTTTTACTCTAGGGCTGCGTAAGGAGACTGTTATTTCTCGGTGTGGCATTTCCTGATATGCATATTTCACTACCAGCATATTTCAAGAGAAAGTCTTTCTTTGTAATAATAAGCAATGCTAATGCTCTTGAAATTAATATGTCTGCATCTTAAAAGCATAGACCTTTGGGGACTTAATAAACCATGAATAGTTGTGACTGCTACGATGTATACTAAGTACGAAATTTCTTAATAATAATAATAATAATAATAATAATAATAATATACCGCATTTATATAGCGCTCTTTTCAAAAAATATGCTCAAACGCGCTTTACAATTATTGCTTCTTAGTCTATATAAATACATGTATTAAAGCTTATTCTTGTTCTCTCATACTGAGTTAATTGATCGGGAATGCATAGTCGTCCAGGCGAGCTCGGAAGTTATATATTTACAATATTGTATTCTTAAATAAATATGGTAACTGGTACGTTTTTAAAATTGCTCATCTTATAAATATTAGTGACTTGACTGAAGAATAATATTATACAAGCAATTCAATTTAAAGATGCATTTTATTGATATTAAAATATGTGTATTATCCATATGCCTTTTGTTGGAGGGGCTTGAATAAAAATGTGACCTTTTCAATGTAATTGATAGATTATTCGGTAAATATTTGAGTTGGTTTATTCTCCTTCGGAAATGGTATCTAGAAATCATGTTCGACTATAATACAGAAGTCACAAAGTGCATAATTGTTATCGACGACAAGTCAAAACCAAAATTAGAATTGGTTGCTTCAAAGTATTTTACGTAAGCGAACATGAACGTGACATTTTCCTAATGA
The DNA here is from genome assembly GCA_038501625.1 of Corbicula japonica. Taxonomy (NCBI): domain Eukaryota; kingdom Metazoa; phylum Mollusca; class Bivalvia; order Venerida; family Cyrenidae; genus Corbicula; species Corbicula japonica. Next base: position 216,706 of record JAZAYU010000218.1, read on the forward strand.
AAGTAATTATCAAGATAAACAATGGTTTACTTTTTGCTGAGAAAGTAAATGTCTAAAACACCACGCAAATACAGTTGTATTCAAGTCAATAAACATAAGACCCACCATTGATTTTGAATAATTTAAATCACAAAAGAAAGTTACGATGTATATCTCAAGAGTCTTTAGTAATAATTGCTCAGTCATCGGTCACAAATAAAATATCATAATCTCTGTAACGGCATAATACATTCACAAAATGTGTTTTCTTTTTTATTGCACCTGCAATTATGACTGTATACGGTCCTAGAAAAAGATACTTATTTTAATTCACTTGTACTATTTTATTTTTTTATCTGCGCCAGTTGTTAAATAAAGATAAAAGGGATGCTTCCCTGGAATACAAAATGTAAACAAACTTCTCTAGCAGTGCTTTAACACATAAACAGGTGACAGTTTTTTTTGTTCTATCTATTATACTAAATTAAAGATAAAAAAATCAATTTCCAGGAAAACTTGGTGCAAGTGTCGGAAGCTTCTCGCGATTAAATACTCATCAGAAATGAAAAAAAACTAGATTCACTGTTATTATCGTTTGGTTGTTTTTGTGTTGTCGAAGTCGTGTGCATTTGTATAAAAAAACTTTTAGGCCTCAATAATTTAGGGTTAAATGATGTTTTTGTCTTTGTCAATTGTTTAAGTGCATGGTATCTTTCTCATTATCGCAACAGTTCACGAATGTACAATAAGTGTTTACAGTTGTTGCTGTTGTTGTTGATTGGCCGTTGTTGTTTTTGGTGTTGTTGTCGATATTTTTGTTGGACATGCATAATAAAAGACCCAAATGGGCTTAATTAATTGTTCAAGTAACTCCCTAAAAGCCTCAGAGTTGTTTCTATTATGATAGAATTAATCCACGTCGTCATTATTTTGTTCTCCTTGTTTGCATCATAAATTAAAAAAAAACAACATTTATCAGCGGTAATTTATTTTCTTTTGTAAGTTAAAGCACACTTGAAGCAGAGTTCATGATCGTTCATATCTCTCCTTGAAGTCTTCAGAGATTTCTTGCTTGTGTTATCTTTCGAATGAGGCATTTGTACTGTGTCTGGCGCCATTAAAGATATGTTGTCTATTACCTTTAGTGAGGATTGGCGAGAATTCAGACAGGTGTGTATCAATTCTTTTCAAGTATTTTAAAAAAAGAGTTGTCAGTTTTTTTCATGAGGTCGAACGAACTGTAACATTGAATTTTGCTTTTTGTATGCATCATGCTTTACGTCTGTTATTTGTTTGCACAAGTTTCCTTGTGTCAATATAATGTAACGTGTATATTAATTTATAACTTAAAAAAGTTGCAAAGCATGTGCGCGTAAGTGAAAAGGAAGACAGCTGTGATCAACTACATTTACAGCAACAAGAAAGTTTTGTTCTAAATAAAGCATGTGCTCAGAAAATGAAATGGTGAGGAATATATATACTTTAGTCATCCTTATAGACTTAATCATACAAGATAATTTGATACTCTGAGAAACATAATACAGCGGTGAATGGCAAATAATGAAACACGCCTTCCTTAAAAATATCATATAACTGTTATAACTGTTATTAACATTGAGAAAAAATGAATACTGTGAATTCACTTTTAATAATGAAAGATGAACTTGGCATTTCGCATGAAATTAAAACCTTTGCGAGAAGAGTTTTCGTGGCAGACGAACATTTTCTTTTTTTGTCCAGAACATAACGCTAATATAAAACCGCGCGATTCTTAGTTTAATGCCTGTGAAGCTAATGAGAGCATTTTACTTTATGTAAGAGGCCGCTGTTCATTTTTACAAAATGTCACTTGTCTTTAGATATAAGAAACCAACGAAAATATGTGATGAATGCTCCGTTTAATGAAGGATAAAGTTAATATATCATTTAACTTTTTTGAGGCAGAACTTGCAAAAGCATTATTTGTCATTTTGAAAAAAAATCATGTTCAAGGAATACATGGAAAAGAACATTGAAGAAAAGAAAAACGTGCATATCAGGAATAGCCTCACTCAGAAAACACAGCCTCCCCACGAAACAAAAAAAAGGGAAAAAGCGCATGTGTTTAAAAGAATATTAATTTTAAATAAGAAGCAATCGAACACGACTAATATCAAAATGCTGTAGGCATGGTTTGATTAAGCCTGTAAATGGACAGTTATGGAAATGCACACTCCTGTTCACGCCGACAAGACTCAGTTTGAGCGCTACTAAGTATTTGCCCAAATATATGTACCGTGCATTCTATAAATAGCGGTCATGTCATCAAGCTAACATAGACCTCTATCATAAGAACGCATAACAATCCTAATCAGGATTTTTGTCTTCATACGCGGAGTTAACAGTCCGAAATGTAGTTACGTCAATTAACCGTAGACAAATGAATAAATATGGTATTTTTGTCGATTTAGTTTAGAAACGTATCAGATAACCCGTAATATTGAGTTTTATATCCCTTATTTTAAGTTTAATGTGACCTTTGAACACTGTCATATATCTGTATGTAAGAGCGGATCTAGAGGCATTCTATAAATAGCGGTCACGTCATCAAGCTAACTAGTCCCAATCCCAGTGTACTTTGAGCGAAAGTACACAGGTCAATGTGATGATCACGTGACCGGTGTGTACACAATGATAAGTATTGATGACGTCATGAAGAGCCGAAAGCAGAAAAAAACGGCAGATCGTTTTTTTAAAATGTGTCTATCCCATTGACAATAACATGATAGCATATATCGAGGTATGCACAATGTATGTAATGTGTTAAGTTAATTTATATTCGCAAATTCTTTGTCACAATTTCAATATAATACTATTCAGTTCCGCCAATTGTTTTCGTTTATAGGGTAGACCCATTTTTTATCTGGGGACCATACGCCACTGATCATTCGGAATGGATCAAAATTGTATTGCTTTACTGGTGCAAATATTGAGTTGCGCTCAACTCAGGTCTAGGCGGCTAATGCAGTAATTTTAAATATACATTTTTATTACTTTCAAAGTTTCCTCTTCATAATTTTATTCCGATAAAAAATGTCTCCAACTAAAAGTATTTATGCTTATACGATTTTGATTGAACGATAAGCAATAGAATAAAACAATCTGAAATATTTATTCAATAAGAGAAAATATGTCTCTTTTTCATAATTTTTAAGATTTGTGGCAAAACGCGGAAAAAGTTATCTGAAAAGTAGCTTAACATGTAAAGAAAATATTCAAGCCACCGACAGTAGTGCTTAATGGCTCTGCTGGATTTAAGACTCGTTTTTATTCTCGCATACTATATATTGACTTCAAAGCTTATGTTAGTTCTTTAGGATGAATGCATTTAAAATAAAACACCTGCATTCCAGTTCATACCAAAACAATTTGTTCTGAATAAATTGTGAATGAACAGCGCTGAAAATAAGTGTTAACTGTCTACGCTTTGAAGAACTGACATGATTTAACACTAAAAGTAGCTTTTTTACCCTCGGTTTATAAAATTACACACGTTTTGTTGGCTTTTTTCGCTAAACTTCCGCTTAAACCAAAGCTTTAAAACGGATATTATTTCTAAAGATAATATTCAATAAAACAACATTTCAAGGCATGTGTTATCTGTTTATTTTAAACCAAGTTGTTTTAGAACTTCAAACTTATCACTATTCACTTGACTTTAATTGAATATTCGATGATTTCTCAGAAACGCAAACGGTGACCGTCTTAAAACGCATATAAATTTGATTTTTCAAGAGTTTTGAAGTCTCTTGAAACAAGAAATTATAGAATGGAAAATTAACTTATTTTTGAACTTTTTTTTTTCAAAGGGACAAGCCAAGACAAGTTAGGACAAAAATGGCGTCGTAAAAATAAATATGACATTTTATTTGAATAACTATTTCACAGTCATAAAATAGTTTCTCTTTTCTTTTGATAAATACCACAATCACTTAACTATTTAATTTATGCATACGTGTATTGTGCATACGACAATATTATTGTGAATGTTTTCAATCTAAATAATATCCTTTGCCTTTTCTCAGCTATTGTATATTTGCGAAACGTTAAGCTTGGAAGTTTAAAATTGATGTAACGACTTTAAATTATAAAAACAAGACAATATTAATAAGGCCCTGTTCTCCTTACTGAAATGAGAACCATCCAATATAGTTTCAACCCTTACATGTTGCCGCTGAAAAGCATTCGGTGATAAGGTGTACGCTGTCGGTAGGCGACAGTTTGTAATTTGAACAGAGTGAGTAGCAACAATATGGTGTTCTAGCATTGAAATGATATTCCATCTGACGGAATCAAATACATACAAAATAATAATATAAAATATAGTTTCAACCCTAATGCTTACATGTTGCCGCTGAAAAGCAGTCAGTGATCAGGCGTAGGCTACAGGATTAATTTGAACAGAGTGGGTAACAATTTGGTGTTCCAGTCTCAAAAAATATTCTGTCTGACATTTTCACATACATAAACGATAATCACGTATAATTTAAGGAGTTGTGCAATAGCATTGACCTGGTATAATACTCTTTCCTCTGGTCAGCATACCAGCGTCCTCAGTAACATCCGCTGTAACTTATCTTCCTTGCAATACAAAGTATCCCCGTACATTTATCAGTAGTTTTTTTCGTTACTGTGAGTAATCGGTTACCGTTGTCATGCGATAATGATCACGTTTTTTTTCAAGATTATCCCCGCATGCCCGGAGTTCCAGGACTAGGAACTATCGCCTTATGGTATGGGATCGAGTCTCACTGAGGAAAAAATCATTTGAAGTCAACATTACAACATATAAATTCTTTAATTCACTACTAAACTATGTAAATACTTATAGGTCTATCAGCGAAACTCAGCTACCCGAAATAGTGCTCGTGTCTACTTTATTTTATCATAAGAACATAGTTTAGGGTAATATTAATAGACATTGATTGATTTATATCAACTATCACTGAAACTTTGGAAATTGTGATTGGTAAAACACATAAAATCGCCGCGTCGATTTTTAGCGCCGCGTCGATTTTGTGTCGCCGTTAATTCGCCGTAATAGTTTACATAATCCCAAAACAACGGTTTGCTCATGTTATATCTCATCTGAAACGTTATTAAAACGATTAAAGTAATTAGTATGCAGAGCCTCGCCTTCCCTATTGCCGCATCGACCTTGTCCAATATTACCTGTTGTCAAAAGCATGTATCATGTGATTCTTTATATTCTTCCTAAACTATAAATATCTGCGTTTTAAACCGTTGACACAAGCTGCTCAATGTCTGATTTTATGTCATTTTCAGGCTATGTTGTAGAACTATATCAAGTGTCGGATTATGTCACAACAAAAAAGATAAATCATTATATTGCTCCCAGAACTGACATTTATCGTCTTTGACTTTTACCAAGGTCAAACTGATATATGCGTGATTGTCATCTCGCTGTATACATTTTTTACTAACCGTTAATGGTGTCTTTTTTAAATTTACCATTAAAACACATGATTTTATTTCCTTTCTTTCACGTGTGGAGAGGCTATATTTTCTAAAGGCGGCTATTTCTGAAATGCTCATTTACTTTATTTTAATTATTACTTTCTACTCAATCATTCACACTGCCTCTAATAAGTAACCATTTTACCAACTGCATGACAGTTTGTATCAACTGAATTGTATTTATATTTAACACTTACATTGTGAAAAATAGACCACAGTGCCCGTGGTTTGAACCCCATAGTCTGTGGTGGCGCCGTCAAGTAAATGGTATTTTAGTATACCCTTGTTATTGACTTCGAAGTTGGAAAATATATAAACATTTGCTTTACTTGTATTAGATTTCAGTTCGCTATAATGCTTCATGCATAATGATATATTTACTTTGTCTGAAATGTCTACCACTACACGCATTATATTTCACCTCATACACAAGAGGTACGAACGTTCGTTTCTCTTAAATGTGTTTAGCACATCATGTTTATAAACTTGATAGCACTCTTTAGTTCACCCACACTAGTCGTGGTTTATATTGTAGATAATGAGCAAAAGCGGAATACAAAAGCGAACAAAACCTTGTAATGTCTGGAAGTTGTAATTTATAGATAACTAAATGTTACAAAATATGTCTGATTAGAGAAAGGAAAGTGTTAAAAAATCCTGTATTTTTGGTTGTAAAACACTCGGGAGAAAGACAATAAATAGTTATTTGTCATTAGAGCATACGAAATTTCTCATTTCTTGTCGTTCTAATAATGCTAAGCGAAGTCAAGTAAGTACAGCAGAGGAAATGATTCCAGTTAGTTTATAACAATAATAGGAAATTATGATTGATTAGAGTCATTAAATATTCATGATTTCGTGATACACAATATCGAATTAATATGCAATACTAAACGAACTTTTACATCTACTTTATTAAATCTGATATTTATAAGGTCTTCCTCACGATGTGTTTTTTTTTTTAAGTAAAGGAACCTTGGAAAGGGGATTTGCTTATTTCAGTCTTTCACGATGATTTAAACAATCCCAATGAGATTCATATGCAGTGTTATATACAAGGATATATCACTTGCAGACAAATAATCTCTGCCATGCTGGAGTGAAAGCTTATGATAAACGACATGTACAGGGGAAATCGTCGGATTAAACAGTTTACCTCGCGGCTTGCTTTACTTGAACAGGCAAAAGAGTGGAGACAACTGTTTCAATTTAAAGCCTAAAAAATATAATTCCGTTTTAGTTTTAAGCTTTTAGCATTATCACCCGAACAATAGACTTTAAGCTTGGTCTGGTTTAATAATGAGCAATTCAGGGATGATATTATTAAAACAGTACAAGTTTCATAACACTTATCGCAAATCAACATTCTGATTTTTTCATAATATTGTTTCATCTTTTAAAATTTATGTGAAAATGATCGTCGTATATATCGAATGACATTGCGTCTAGCTAGGAGCGAGCCCGCACCGTCACGACGACAGCGCCTAGTCCTCCAATTCCGACGACGCAACCAATTGAGCTAACCGGGACAACCCCAATAAAGGTTGATCGAAAGCCTAAAGTTTTCACTTGTTGCATGTAAAAAATAGAACCTGATTCATGTCTTAAATAGTTATGCAGAAATTAGAGCAAAAGCTGTTACTGTATAAGTTCGCATTGTACATGTAGCATATAACACACACAGAACACAGCCGAGTTTCTGCCATAATGGATTTAACAGAAATAAATGCAGGACTATATTCAATCTGCCAACCCGTTATGTTTAGAACTTAAATTAGAACATTTTCAGCTTATACATGTATGTACTAGGGTAGACGAGAAGTGTGCAAAGTCGGAACGAAGTGTATCAGTCTTATGAATACGTTTGCTATGACAATTGCATTTCCTATTTGGATTGAGTTTGACGATACAACTGTCAATCATTTATGAATTCTTATGTACATGTAATAATTACAAATTATTACAAATCTTTAAAAGTAAAATTTGTTTCCTACAGAATGTTGATCATTAATGACTAGTATACGAAAGCACGACACTGTGTTAGCAATATAATATTTGAACAAGCAGATGTTAGGCTTACATGTGATCATGGTTTAGCTTGTAAAAAAGTGAAATATGCGTATCAGGAATGGCCACATCAAGCAGACACATCCTCCCCACACAGCCATAAAATAGAGAGGAACAGAGAGCATGGTATTACAATAATCAGTTTCAAAATGTACGCCAAAAACAATCAACGAAAGTAAGAACCGTAGGGTTTACTTATCGCCTTGGAACGGTCAGTGGCAAAACACTTTGCCACGGGGGTTTAAACCAGGTTCTAGGGTGCACAAACCTCACACTTGCCCCAACAGGTTCTCATATTACAAAACCAGGTGTCTTGGTTAGATAACTCCAACATGGCCATCGGCTCAACAATGTTGCATGCAAAAGCACACAAACAAATAAAACATAAGAAGCTAATAGCTTTACAAAACCAATGGGCGGGTACTCTATTAATTAAGCTGGTTATAAATACAGATGTAACATAAGTGACTTTTCTATCTCTCTAGTACATTAAAATTCAAGGTTGCATTGTTATATGATTTGTTAATTGTTTATTGTAACGAAGAAATAAATGGAAAACTTAAAGCATACGTGTAAATGAATTTAATCTTGTTCAGTTTTAAGATATTTAATACCGAAAACTAACAGCCATTGTTCTTTATAAGTCTAACTGATAAAATGATAAGTTTCACTGAGAAGAAAGTTCAAACAAATAAAAGCAAAGTTCATATTGAATTGTTGAAATAAATCTGTTGAAGAACTGTTTGCAAACGACAAAAAATCACTTATTGTTCTCTTTATTTACCTAATTGTTATTGAAACTTTTATTATCGGAGGTTTCAGCTACTAGAAGAAATTTGATCACACTTCGAGGAAAGAATTGCCTCTTTTGATTCCATTTAGAAGATATCTCTCGTAGCATTCATCATCATAAATTTTCCGATATTCTTTTCTTCTGGCGCCGAGAAAAAATCTATTAAAATCTTTAAAGACTTGAACTTTCTTGTTTGTGTCGGGGATCGTATGGGGCTTTCGGATAGATATGTTTCAGATGGATACGTTTGCTTTTGCATTTACTTTACCCCTGTGGACTTTTGCTATACTGCAGTCAGGTGTGTATCAAACAGTTTTGTTGTTGTTGTTTTTCAATCAATTAATGATGTCTTTCAAATGTACAACATTATCAATATCTTAGTGCATTTTAATAAATAGAAGTAAAGACATATTAATATGCATATAGGATAAAAAAACTTAAAATTAAGGAGTTCTGGTAGAAAGTGGACCTTTCTTGCAATTATGTTTTAAATGATTTATTTATTTATTTATTTATTTATTTATTTATTTATTTATTTATTTATTTATTTATTTATTTATTTATATATATTTATTTTTATTTTATTTATTTATTTACTTATTTAGTTATTTATTGACTTATTTTTTATTTATTGACTTAATTTATTATTTATTACTTATTTATTTATTTATTTTTACGGCCCATGAACGGGTCCTATCGAACCCAGATTTTTATATTTGTCGTGTTCGGTGGCCTATAAATTTCCAATTTTCCTCTGTGGCCATAATTGACTGATTTCAAATTTTTAGTTTATGTCGTAAATACATTGTATATAGAACACATGCTCGGAAAACTGACAGCAGCATTTACTTACATTTTCTTCTTTTTGAATTTTATTTTATTAAAAGTGCACTCTTATCTGATTATTTAACTACGTCTGGAAAATTTTCATTACTCCGCATTCGATAACTTGTACAAAAGCAACATTTGCAAATGTTATCTGTTCGTTGATTACGAAAGTAAAACCGCGCGTAAATGGCTGCGGAATCAGGTGCAACGATATTTATTAGTGTCACATAATAATACCACACTAAAGTACGCCAGACGCTGTGGTTTGAATTAAATGTTAAAAGCTTGCAGGAAACAAATCAAAGACACAATGAACGATGGTTTTGGTATAAGTTAAATGTAGATTGCATTTTACCGAGTGATAATCAAACATACTTATAAAACTGGGATTCAAACATGCGTCAAACAAGAAAGCATAATTGCATTGATAATATTCCGTAAGGATTCAAGAACACAAACAATGCACTAGTAATACGGTGCAAGATGTGACGTGTAATGGTTCAATTTTTCACATATTGAAATCGATTATTTTTGTCTATCGTTATGGACACAAATTCTTTGTACATATTTAAACAGAGCATTTAATCTTATTTAAAAACAGAAACAGTTTTAAACAGTGAGTTATCGTTATTATTCTACTGATATAATAATATTTGATGGAACGCATTACATATAATCTTTCGGAATTAATAGTGAAAAATAAGCTGTACAGAATAAAAAATATACGTAAAATAATAATTTCAGATTAAGGTGCTCGGTAAAACGCCGGATTTTCTCAAAACTTAACAGCTATTTGAATATAAATAAAATGAATATTGCACCAAAACATAATATTTTATCATATTTTTTTTATATTAAGATGTAATCTTTTTTCATCAGGTAAATGTTATCTGAATTAAAATGTAATAAAACACATGTAACTTCAGATATATGTCTTAAAGTCATCTACATGTACATTAAAATATGTTACCTTATATTATAATGTAATGAGATGAACTAGGGTTTCACTTTGACAACAATAAAAACTTATTTGTACATAGGCAAGGCTTAAGGAAGACATTAACAGTATAATAATTAATTTTAAGTGCAATCACTTTTTGTGAAATTTATTGAAAAATATATTAAAATTAATTGAAAACAGTAAATCCGAAAATGGGAAAAATAGCGTAACACACATTTAAATTAAATGTGAAACACACCATATATAAATATAATTGCCCACAAAAGTTCCTGAATCATGTAAAGTCGCGATAAAGTGAAACATTTTCTTAATTATGCAGAATACTGATTCTTATAATATCGTTTATTTATATCATTCTATATTTAGTATAATTATAATAATTTGCTTAAATGCAAGTGCCTGATAAAGACGTCTTAAGGTTACCCGATATCGCTTAAAGGTGTCGCATATCAGAACGAAATTATTTAGTGTTTCAAAATATTAGAATTTATAATTAGAGCTGTAGAAGACCTGTAAACAAAGTTAAGATGACGTAATATTCTTACACAGTCGGCGTAACGGTGAATATATTTAAATCCGAAGGTGTTAAAGCATTACAAACGCATCAAAAATAACTCTTAAAATTACTGATAAGTCTATGATTTCGCTGACATTCGCTTCTATTTAGACATTAATAGGCCCACAGTAACACAATAAACAATTACCACTTTTCCGACATTGAAATATTCCACCATGGTTTGTGAACGGGCAGCTTTAGTAACATATTGTAAATCAACGTTTTTACCGATACAGCTAAATGGAACTATCTGGAACATTTAAGGTTATTGCACTTTAGGGATGATCACCTTGCAGAATTAACTGATATGATAATGGCGTGTCTAAAGTAACAAACAAACATTAGACAGATACCAGAAAGTGAAAGAGACATTAAGAAATAGAAATGCTTCTTTGAATTCCATTATTTTGATAAGGCTTGGAGCTCTTAGAGAAAATTTCAGTAATTGTTTATAGCAACTAGACTAGGGCACAACGGATTTCACGTAAATAATAGTTCACGTAAATAATAGTTTGATACTGTATCCAAAAATACTGTTAAATTAATAATATTCGTTGTGTATGGATTTTCGTAGATTTATAAGCCAGATAAGTCTCCGAATTAAAACAAAATATGCTATAATAATGAACATAAACATAGTTTGAAAAATTGCGTTCCACGAAATTAAGAAACCACGAAAATGTTTAACGGAAAACAACACATTTTGTTACCACTGATATCCATGGTACATGTATACATTTAACAAACTATTACATGTAGTGACTGAATGAATTTTTATCTGTTTGACAAATACTTTTTTTATTAATACATGTAACAACATAAATATGCTTTAAATGTTGAAAACTCTAAATATGATGCCATTTAAATTACATGTGCTATAACATTTTCCCAATATAGTTCTCCGGGTGTGACCATTTCGGATTTGCATATCACATTTTTGTAAGCAGATGAGGCTAAGTTGTAAGCTGAGAAAATATGATCGCTGCCGTAATACAAACACTTAACGATTTCCATTGCCAGTTTAGTTCTACTTAATCAGTTTCGTTGTCGGAATTGCAAGGCTATGCGCTGTCGCCGTGACGGTGCGTGTTTGCTCCCAGGTAGAGGCATTATCATTTTATAGATTCTGTACGCTTATGATGCAATTAAAGTACATTGCATTGAAAATGCCTAGTCACATGTCAAGACGAAAACATTTAGTCTTCCTGTTATCAAAATGTATAATATGGGACGCGTCACGGGAAAAGGTACCTTAGGAAAGTTGACGTCAATCCGTTTAATGACGTCATAAAGTTTAGCAGACGACATTTATTATAATGCAATTTGCGGTAAAAATACCATTTTATTTACAAAATGTGTAACAAAATCACATTTTATTAATAAGAAATTGATTTATATTTTTAAGTTCTTTCTAAATTTATTAAAAACTAAAATATCACTAAAAATGACCGAGGGTACCTTTTCCCGTGACGTGCCCCATATAAACTGTAGAAGAACTGTTAAAAAGTAAATGTGATGTATTACTCTTACACAGTTAACGTGCGACTGAATAAGTTTAAAACCAAATTATATTACTTTAGCGTTACTAAAAAAGTAAAATTCACTCTCAACAGATACTCAAGTGTAATGAATTCATTCTCCAAACTTTCCAATTTTGCTCATTTTCAGTCATTTGCTGCATAATATGCAGTACTGTGAACGTTTAATGTTACAAAATTTGCGTCTATCGTGCGTCCGTCTATCGTGTATCGTGCGTTCGTCTAACGCGAATCGTGCGCACGTCTAACGTGTATCGTGCGTCCGTATAACGTGTATCGTGCATCGTGCGTCTTTTAATTTTACAGTGCAACGTGAATAAGTTTCTCGCATATTCAAAATTATATGATTTAATGCAACCATTCAATTGATATTTTGATAGCATTTTCAAATTTTTAGAAATCTCGTACACAAATTGTATGAATCGTAGTATTTTGTATAGTGCGTCTATCGTGTATAGTGCGTCCGTCTATCGGCTATCGTGCGTCCGTCTATCGTGTATCGTGCGTCCGTATATCGTCTATCGTGCGTTTCGTTTGTAACCTAAAACGTTCACAGTACTGTAATATACTAGTAGTTGTACAACATGATGATCTACTAAAATGACGTTTTGAATTTGAGTAATTTTTGTGAATGGAAACTTGTTACTCAGTACATAATTTCAAATTAATACTCAGGCAATCAGTATTTCTAAATAACATTTAAAACCCTTATACATGGAAACCACTGGCAAAAGTTTAAACAACTCAAAACAATATCGCTGACGTGTTAACTTTTCGGAACTCGTCTGCATAATTCCCAAATAGGGGACTGGGTAAGGGCCTAGGAGGTTTCCGTTTATAAGTAACATCGGTAGTGAAAAACGAAATTGTAAAATATACTGAGTGACAAACTCAGTACTGAAAACGCAACTCTTTATTTTTGGAATATTGTTGATGTGTGTAAAAGTTTAATAAATTCGCAAAAATAGATGTGTTTAAAATGAATTAGACGTCGTTGGGCCAAGCGAGTAATTGTCGACGGCGAATAATGCATTCGACGAGCGATTTCCTGGCCGACACATACCTCCTTGGATCATGCCCAAAGCCTCATGTCGCTGGTTGTCTAAAAGTCTTGGCATTTTCACATTTGTATAGAGTAAAACTTGAAAACTGAAGATAGGATTTGTGTAGCCGTAAGTAAAGATTAACAGTACTTGTTTTGCGGTTATTCAAGCCTATCTTCATGCCAAAACGAAATATTCGTGCGTTTGTACGGGGTTACTGTCGGAGGGAAAGTTGAAAAATTAGTGTCAAATGTAAATGTCTCGATTGGTTACTTTTTAAATTTAAAACACAAATCCCTTTGCCAATTTATTTAACTTTTAAACTCATTAAAAATATTCCAAAAAATAAAGTGTTGCGTTTTCATTGGCACTCAGTATATATGATACTGTTAAAATAATTAACGTTTAGAAGGAAGAAAACTGAAGTTGTGTGTTCAATGGATGAGGCCTGAACATTGTTGACAAATGAAGTAATTAGTTGAAATGAACAGCAAAAAGACACTGACGAGTGCATCAAAATCTCCGCGGGGAAATCATGTGAGGAAACGTAATCATAGCATGTCTTTTACGTCCCGTGTTTGTGAAAGAAATTTTACTTCTATCCATTCCTCTAAGGAGTTTGCCGTCATGACTGTTGTTTATGAGTAACATACGAATTGTATTGGCGCGTCCATCCTACGATTTTGCAGCTGTTATATAAAGATCGGTCATTTCAGTATCATTTATGTGTTGCCTTTTTTCTCTTATCGGTCAATACCATATGTTTGAAGTCGAACAAACTTTATATTCCTCAGGGAAGACAAATTCAGACAAAACTGGTGACTTGTCACCGAGATTGCCACATATCCTGCCTGAATGTCATAACATGACTTGAAATGAACAATTCCCAGCAATTCTTCAAGACGTCTTTTGTACGATTTAGAATCTACCAGGAAATGAAAATGTTTCATCCACAAAGCAGAAGTGATTCAATTTTTCTGCGCCGCTGATTATAAGTTTTACAATTATACATGACGTTGACGAAACGTGTTGGAAAATGCGATATGCTTTTAGAATAGAAGTCTTATACTGTAAGATTGACCATATGATTAACATACTGACTGCCAATAAAAATGCAACACTTTAAATTTTTGAATATTTTTTATCTGTGTTAAAGTTAAATAAATTGGTAAAGGTAGATGTGTTTTGAAATCAATAAGATGCCGTTGGGACAAGCGAGTAATTGTTGGCGTTGAACAATGCATCCTACGAGTTATATCATGTCGACACATCCATCCTTGTATCATGCCTGAAACCTCATGTCGCTGGTTGTCTGAAAGTCATGATATATCACATTTGTATAGAGTAAAACTTGAAAACTGAATATGCGATTTGTGAAGCCGTAAGTGAAGGTTAACACATGAACTTGTTTTGAGGTCTTCATTCCACATCGTGCATTTGTAATATGTTACAGTAGAGGAGACTGTCTTTTGTTTCATTTGCTGTTCTAAAACCGTTACGATATTCTTACAACATTAATAAATAACTTTACTTTTGCGTTACTTTTGTTATTAAATGAACTACTATAATCATGTTTACCAAGTGGTAAACTGAAATTTTGCTGTTAGTGTATTCAAATTTGAGCGAGAGGGGTAGATGATAAACGAAAAAAAAATTAAAGAATACAAGAGGTTCGTAAAATTGACCGTTGAGTATCTGTTTCGCGTGATATTGTTTAAACACGCAACCCTACAGACTGCGTACTGTGTAATTTTATAATGTTATAATAATCCATTTGTTGAATAAGTAAAACATTTTCTTTATTCTCTGTTTCTCTTTTTTTCAGATCAGTGTCCTTTACTAACAGTGTTTTGCAAATAATCTTAACGGGAAAAGGACGTGAATAAATACGCCATTTAGATGCTAATGAGTATTTTGTCATCGATGGTAGTTTAATGACCGAAAACCCATTTCCGCATCATTTAAATGGTTTGCTATAAAACACAAGCTATCGTTAAAAAGATGTTTTGAAACCTTATAGCACTAATTTCAAGCCCTTTTCTTACTAAACCAGTTGTGTTAATATAATGATCTTATTTTTTAATAAAGCCAATGTTGTTTTGAAAGTTTTGTTTAGGCCTATCATATACACATTACATAATGTAAACATAATGTAAATGTTAGATAGCACCAAGGCCATACAAATACGAGGCCAGTGCCAGCCCAACCATGCAAGAGACAAACACAGTACACACCGTCCGTATCCCGTATGCCTAAGTCTGCCACCCACAATGAAAATCATTGTGCATGGTTTGAAATTGGCATATTACCATCATGAGATGTTGCTTAAACTGATAACTCAGGGCTAGGCGCTGTCGCCTTGACGGTGCGGGTTCGCTCCCAGCTAGAGGCACTATCATTTCAACTGAAGTAAGAATTTCGTATCATTAATATTTGTACATCATTAGACAAAAGGGTTTTAAACAACTGAACAAAAGAAAATACAATTAAAATTAAAACGTCACTTAGATGAAGGGTCTATATATTTCTGTTGTTTTTAATTTATTTAATATAACTGAATAATAAGAGCCGGCCGATTTTTCCATAAGATTTTCAGAGCCACTGAATTTTAAAAGCGGTGTGCTAGTACGTTGATATCGGTACAGTTTTATTGATTACACTGCGAACATGTGTTTGTCTGAGTGTGACACAGCTTCTTGAATATATGAAATTTCACTTTTTAATGATACCACAAGTTCTTTAGGATAATAAACCCATTTATTGAAACTGAATGTGCCTTAGTTTCGGTAATTTGTTAAATTGTTTGAAACAGTTGCGGGTTTACTACCTTTTAAACTTAAATGTATATTAAACTTTTGATATTTTATATTTAAAACGAAGACACTAAAGCGTTGATTAAAAGATGAGTATGTGCAAGACAATGGTTAAGACAAAACAGCTTTGACAATATGGATGTTTATGCCGTGGACTCGTTTGTTTGTACTCCACAAAGTTATTTTATTTTATTCAAAATAGTATCAAAGTTATTTTCAAATATTGCATGCTTTGAAGTGTGATTCAAAGATATAAAGATATCTGATAAAGCAAGGAAATCTATTTTGAAATAATACGCTCTCTTTTTTTCCAATCGAAGATGAGATGATGAAAGGAATCCTTCGGTAAATAAAGCCGTACAAATGTGCAATAGAATCCTAAGAATCTTACTTTATTAGTCTGTAAAATTGATGAATATGTGAGATAAAACTTGTGGTATTCGGGACTGGCATTAAAACCCTCTGATAAATCATTAAATTCGGAAAACAAAAACTGTAAGTAAATTACAAAAGTACAAATAATTAATAGCGATCTCTTGTAATGGAAATCACGTTTATCTTAGTAAGAGGTTCACCCGTTTTGCGTGGTTGTACTGAATAGCTCAGTGTATGGCTAGGAGCTGTTGCTGTAAGATACGTGTTTGATTTCTATTTGGGAAATATCATTTGAAATCAATTACGGATTGAATCGATATTTGATGGTTTTCATTTGGGTATGGAAAACAGTTGGGTTGTTTAAAGTGCGTGAAGTATTTAGACTCAATAATACTCTCTTTTATACAGAAATTATTAGAAGAATTTGTGATATTACGGCTTTTTCGAAGGGCTGTTGGAACAGCAAGATTGACGACAAAATGAATGACGGCACGCTTTTTCACAGCAACTCGTGGCAAAACGTGCGTGCTCGGCGACGTCACAGGTCATAACATTGTGCAACGTCCAATAAACTGTGAACGTTTCTTCTGGAGCCACGCCTTTTAAACTATTACGTCACACTGTTTACCATTGGAAATTATGATTCGTTAGGTGGATAAGACTTTATCGTAGAGAATGAAGTTGAAGTGTAAATATTAGAAATTATGATTCTTTAGATGAATAAGACTTCACCGTAGAGGACGCAGTTGAAGTGTAAATATCAGTACAACATATATACGTTGTTTCGTGTGACACGATTTCGATTCCAACTTTTGGCGAAATGATTTGAAGTGTTTGTATAGTGTTGCGGCCCTAGAAAGTCTCCCCGTAGAATTTGTCTGTGCTTAAATCAGTATTCGGTTGCCTATGTCGTGACATGACAATTGCGTTTATTAATGGTCAGCCGCTTCCTTTTCAGGGGTCGTCCCAAATAGCTCAATATAAAACGTGCTGGAAGTAACATTGATCGTTTGGATTCGAGACCCATTATAAGCAATTTCGTTACATGTATATATAATATAACAGCCGAAAAGTAATATAATTTATATTCCGGTCGGAGTCATCTTAAAAACAAAACAAACAGATCATACAACATTTTTCGACGTAAACTACTGCAAATGACCGTCTCTAATTGCTCGTTATATTTCTACTTAAATGCCGCTTTAGTAAGACGAACGTCATGTTGAGCATCCATTACTGGTCCATCGTCGCCATAAGAAATCCTTTAAGTTACATTAGAAGATGAAAAGAGGTTACATTAGAACAAATTAGTACATGGAAAGTTTATTATCGAAACACGAACATGTCCACTGTTGCGATTTGAACTAGATCTCTTAATGAAAAGTTTCTACAGCATTTAAAAAATATACGGTATTGTTTTCTTTATGTAACTTAAAACTACTGTAATTTTTAATCCATCTGAACTCTATTGAAGGCAGCGGTAGTCCAGTGGTAGAGCGCTCGCTTAGGGATCGAGGGGTCCCGGGTTCGAGCCCCAGTCCGGCCGCTTATTTCCTTAAGCAAGAAATTAAGCCTTCATTGCGTCTCTCCACCCAGGGGTATAAATGGGTATCTATGAGGAATACAAGTCAATGTTCCGTGGCTGCCTACGGCGCCGACTTTAAACGGACGACTTATATCCAGTGATTGGGGGTAAATATGAAAGTCGGCTGAATACGTTCAGTTATAAAAGACTTTAAACCCATACCTTTACCTTTACATTTATTGTGTCGCTTCTGTTCTCTAAAATATGGTTTATCAAGAAAAAGTATTCAGATATTAAAAATCTCTATGATAAAATTTCTCAATTTTGTATTTCCAAGCAATCTTTCTGAACTTACACTTTATCCTTAACATTCTCATAACTGGCACGACTATTATTAGAAACAACGTGTATACTAGTATAACATAGTTTTTACCGAACGGAAAATAACATTATTCTAGAATGCCCCAATGTCACGCTTTCCTTTCCAAAATTTCAACAAAACAATTAACCCCCCCCCCCTTTCCCCCCCAAAAAAAGATGCATACTGGGCAATTATTTCAAGCCGGTTCATACAATCGACCCTGTTTCGTACAACTGTGTTCAAATACTGAAAGTGAAATATGCATATCAGGAATCGCCACACTCACAAAAACACAGCCTCCCAACGCAGCGAAAAAGAAGAGATGAAAAAAGCATGTTGTTATAAGTATGTCAATTCAAATAAGACGTCACACACAATTAACGACATAGTGAACCCTTAGGGTTACCGCCTTGGACCGGTCAGTGGCAAAACAAAGAAGTATAACGTCAAAGGGACATAACTCGTAAAATTTAATCTGACACACAATTGTTCTCTGTTTTAGTTGAGTGCCTTCTCTGTGTAAAATGCTCCTCAATGTTCAACCTGAGATGTAAAGATGGAGATTTGATGCCGGAGTCTTGCTCAAAGAATGAAAGTTTTTGCATAACTTACGAAGGTACTCCAAAAGGATCAAAAGGTAAATTCTAAAATGCCATGTGAACCATTTATTCAGTCACACTAGTTGTAACAGTAACTGACTTCAAAATGATATTGCCTCTACCTTGGTGCGAACTCGCACCGTCACGGCGACAGAGCCTAGCCCTGCAATTCCGACAACCCAACCAACTGAGCTAACCCGGACAACCCAAAAAAGTTGATTGGATAGCCCTGATATACGTTATCATCACTGCATGACATAGGTGACGGATAATTTTGCTGATAACAGTACTGACTGTATGTTCGGGGAGACGTTTTACGGCCGCCACAATGCACAAATATCAGTAAGGAATGTTTACGAAGTGTTTCAATGACATGTTGTAATAATAAGATAGCTTTTTGGATGAGAATGAACAATTGATAAAACAATGGAAAACCCACCATTTCTGCTTTTATTGTTTTGACTATGAGCTTGGTGTAAATAGCAAAATGGTTTTGAAGTACAATAATGATTTTTAACAAATTAATTAGAAACGTGTTATTTCTTTTGAACTAGCCTATTTAGTTGTAAAAGAAACATGTTTCCATATGATTATATTTGGGTTCGTTAATTTTAATGTTGGTACATTTCATTTCGTTTTCTTCCTCAACTATCCCATGTTTGTTTTGGTAGTTATTTTGAACTTTTATAATTATGATATTGATAGCTACGCCACACGTGAAATTATATTTCTATCTTCCAAATATTCTTGATAACCTTGGGGAGTAGCTCAACATAAACGTTTACTTAATTTGATAAAGTTGCTCTGGCATTATCAGTTTAACAATAAAAAGCACCAAGAGCTTCGTGAACATAAATAAACGTTAGAAAGATATTGATTTGTTTTAAGTCGTATAGTAGAAATGAGAAAAGAAAAGCAATGATGTGCATTTATTTGGCTTCAAAATGTTGTTAATAAGCATAAATATCTCTTTTGTCTACTGCCGTTCCCTGTTCAACTCGCTGAAACCATAACAAGTGTCCTGTTCTTAAAAAAATCATGTCGATTGCATATTGTATTGATGTAAAGAATACTGAACCGGAAAAACAAGTATACATGTACCACATTTTATAATTATATATTCATTTAGATATTTTCATATGATAAGGCAAGATTTGTTTATTGTTTTATAAGTTATCTCAGTTGTTTGTTTGTTAAACCGCTCGGGTTCTTTCTTTATTTAATTGTTTGTGGCGTGTTTATTTTGACACTGATTATTAAATAATCATTCTCTCTTCTCCTCTCCTCCTTTTGGCCTTTTCGGAGGGTGTTTGCTGGATGTTGCCATTCCTGATATGCATATTTCACTTTTTTGGTTTAGTTGATCATGAACATAATCTTCCACAACAAGACCTGAGCAACTGCCCGTCGAATAACAATTAATAAAGAATTTCAAACACTACAATTTCAATTAAAATGGATGTAATTGCAACTAAATGGAATCCCTAGCGTTTTTATCGCGGACAAGTTGTCCTTTTTAATGAATGTTTTGTGTTTTCATTTACCACTGAATTCAAATAGTTGTGAATACTTTTGTAATGAATGTTTTATGATTTTATTTACCACTGAATTCATATAATTGTGAATACTTTTGTAATGAATGTTTTATGATTTTATTTACCGCAAAGACTAAACAAATTGACTGAATTCAAATAATTGTGAAAACTTTTGTAATGAATGTTTTATGATTTTATTTACCACTGAATTCAAATAATTGTTAATACTTTTGTAATGAATGTTTTATGATTTTATTTACCGCGAAGACTAAACATATTGACTAAATTCAAATAATTGTAAAAACTTGTGTAATGAATGTTTTGTGTTTTCATTTACATGTACCACTGAATTCAAATAATTGTGAATACTTTTGTAATGAATGTTTTGTGATTTTATTGACCACAAAACTGAACAAATTGACTGAATTCTAATAAATGTGAATATTTATTGAACCACTTACTTCTTCCTGAAACTCTGATTATAAGAAAGGAAAGGACAACAAATAATATTGCTTCTAGCTGGGAGCTAACCCACACCGTCTCGGCGACAGCGCCTAGCCCTGCAATGCCGGCAACTCAACCACTTGAGCTAGCCGAGACAACCCCAAAAAGGTTTATCGGATAACTCTGATATACGTTACCATCACTGCATAACATCAATACGGGTTATTTTACTGATAACAGTACTTTATGTACGGGGAGACTTTTTACGGCCGCCTCACTGCAAAATAGCGCTACTGTGAATTTCAAATGATATTGCTTCTAGCTGGGAGAGCACCCGCACCGTCATGGCGACAGCATATAAGATTTGACTGCATATTTTCAAGAACATTTTATTTCTTTTCAATGGTTACAGATATACATATTTGATCAAGGAAATATATTTTTTTTAATTTTCGTTTATTTCTAATTTTACAAAATTACATGTAGGAAAGTGGATACCTTTTTTTGAGTATATTTATGTTTAGTTACTTAGAAATATGTGCAATGCAAGTTGTTTTTCTTGCAAACCCATGTAAAATCTTTATTTTTAGACATATAATCGAGCATGGCTTTAATATCACGAGAAAAAACTGAGTTGTATTTAAACTCATATTAAATAGATGATTTTAAAAGTTCTGAAGAAACCCAGCTGACTATATGTACTATATGTATAATGTAGATTAAGGGTTTTTTGTGTTTTTTTTAACTTACATAGTTTTACTTGTTTAAAATGAAGTTGTGAAGATTTGGTTCCTTTATATTCTGATTTAAACTTAAAATATGCATATCAGGAATCGCCACACTCTCAAAAAACAGCCTCCCCACGCAGCGAAAAGAAGAGAGGAAATTAGTCTAGAGAGCATGTTTGTTATAAGTAACGATGTAAATTCCAATTACGCCACAAACAATTAACGAAAAAGAGAACCTTTGGGGATACCGCCTTGGAACGGTCAGTGGGAAAACAAATTGCCACTGGGGGTTTAAACCAGGTTCTAGGGTGCACCAACCTCACACTTGCCCAAACGTGTTCTAATATCACAGAACAAGCACAACTTGTCTTAGGGAAATAACTCCAAACCACTCATCAGCTTATCAATGTTGAATGCAAAAGCACACAAACATAAAAAATATATGAAGATTATGTTTGAAAAGCAAAAGGGGCGGATACTCAATGAAAAAAAGAAATGTAAAAAAAGTTTGAACAAAAACATTTTTAGAATATATCACTTGGCATTTGTGTTATTTGAAATATTTCAAAGATAATAAAAAGGTCATATTTCAATTTTAATAGATAAAAATCATGGTAATTTTGAACCCTCCAAACACGACAAATATGAAAATATTGCAGGCTCGGTTTGATTTAGCCTGCTCATGGGTAGTAATAGATATGCAAATTACTGCCCACGCCGCTTACACCCGGTTTGAGCGCAACTCAATATTTAATCCAGTAAACAGTACATCTTTGATCCATCCCAAACTATGGTATGCAAATAGTGGGGAACATTCAATGCGTGTTTTCTGATGATCATTCCATGATCAGCGCCGTATGGTTCCCAGAAAAAGAATGGGCATGCCCTAAACGAGAAAACAATGTGCGGAACTGAATAGAATTTTGACAGGAAACCCCCAGATAAACAAAGGTTTTGCCCTAATATAAAACAATGAGCGTTACTGAACAAAATAGAATTTTGAAAGGGGATCTGAGAATACAAGTCCTGCTTATCAAACCGGGAAGAATATCATAAGTGTGATTGAACAATATCGAAATCTATAATGACAGGGAAATTGAAACCAGCAACCTTAAAACTGGTCAGAATATATAAACAAATGTAATTTAATATGTACTATCATAAGTATCGTGCTCGACGACCTTCTAGGGACGAAACTGATCATATTACCCATGTAAGCATTTTTATTGAAGTTTTGTCTTGCTAACTTTCAGTTTTTGTATTGACGAAATAGAATAAAAGGGAATTCTCTTTGACGCACTGTTCTGTTGAAAGAAGTATCAATATGTAACAAACACACACTTTATATCCAATAGACAGACAACTGGTTTAAAGAGAATGTTTTCCCATAAATGACATCTGTCTAAAACCGATACATTTCAATAACTGTCGAACTCTCAAATCTTAAGATTTAAACGAAATGTATTATACGTTTCTTGTGATTCCTTTTATTGACATTTTCTTTTATTTCGTTTCAGATAAGTTCATTATTCGCGATTGCACATCGGAAAGAGATGAAAATGGCTGCGCAGAGAAATTATTATCCGAGAGAGAGGTCTATGTTTGCTTTAGTGTCTGCCAAACAGATGGATGTAATGGAGCAGAAACACTGATTTCACCGAGCTTTGTGCTAGTGCTATGTTTATGTCTCTTTAACTTGGTACAGGGAAAACTATGTTATGTATAATTGAATACGGAAAAGTAGACAGCCACGTGATATATGTAATTTGTTTAAAGATTATAGAAGATAAATTAGATGTTTTTTACGATAAGCAGTTTTCATTAAAATGATATTGCCTCTACTGGGGAGCGAACCAGTACCGTCCAGGCGACAGCGCCTAGCCTTGCAATTCCGACAACGTTGCCTTATGTTAAGAATACATAAAGCTATAAAATTTTAACAATCCTTTGCTTACTGACCATTTATAAATTAATGTATCTGTCACGTGTCTGTCTAGCTATCCGTTACATACAATATATGCGGAATACTTATCCAAGTTTGATATCGGTCTCTGTCACAAAGTTATATCTGACTAAACAGACATGACTAAATGTCTAAATTTACCAAAAACAGAAGAAATTGCTATTATTTACTCGTACTATATATAATATAACAACTTGCAGATGTTTTTGACGCCAAGTAATATAGATCAAGTATTCGTCCTGTGTTACCATATCATTACAGACGAACATATAAACGACATTGAACGTAAGCTTAGGGCATCTACTACAATACAAATTCATGATATGCTTGCGTCCTTAATATGACCAAGATATAAACACTGAATAATTAAACCCAGCCACGAGCAATAATAATCATGTGGTCATAAGTGCTTAAGAAGGAAACCATTCAACAAGTTTTTTTTGTGTGTGTTATAACACTTGTTTAACGAACACTTTCAGGAACTTTATAAAGAGAACTTTATATTTACGAGCTATTAAAATATAATGCATGCAGTTTGAGAAATATCACCTTATAGATTAAGCTGGGCTTCTCGTAAAGATTCATTATTAAAAAATATCGTTTTGCAGATGAAATAAGAAAGCAGTAGCAAGTTTTTGCCAAACCAACTAATTTGTAATTTCAATACCGTGAACTTGGCAACGTCATTTCTACATTACACATTAATTCTGAAATCTTTTTCTTCTAATTTTGTTGTAAATTAGAGAAATTATCTTTAAAAAATATGCACATTTACAAGTAAATTTGGGGAACAATTCTGGAAACTTTTTAGCTCTTAATGTTAGTTTGGTGATACAATGTATATTTAAGAACAGGGGAGATTACTTTTTTAATCTACTTGAAAGCCATATGTCATCATCATTCATTTCTACTAAAATCGAAAGACAATTTACATTGCTAAAATTTGTCTTTGAAAAAAAAAACAACAACACTCTGTTTTACATAACAAAAATATAAGGGGACTTCACATCCTGAAAATTAGGGATGGGAACGAGTAGGAAAATCGGTACTCGGGTACTCGGATCTTGTTCCGATCGAGTTCTCGGGTACTCGAAACCTTCCTCTAACGTAGGAGGAAATATCAGCTTCTTACGATCGTACCGGGTATGAACATTCCAGACTGTCTGTCATAATCGATTACTCAAGAAGATAAACAACACATTTACAGGAAACAATCACACTTTAATGACAATTATTCAATACATTTCGAGCATCAACTTTTTGATAACAATACAATCATAAATAAGCACGTGTCACAAACTAGAACATCACTGTAAAATTTGCACATCATGAAAATAGCGTATATTTACTATATTACTTAACATTAACTGACAGCATATTTCTCCAATCAGATTTGATTTCAGTTTTGCAAACTTCCAATCAACAATCGCATTTGAATATAATTACTCAAAAAACAAAATCACATAAATCGCCGACAAGAGACACGTTGTACTTAAAACATTCAGGCGCTAATTTTCATGCTTGCGAATTGTTTGTGTCACTGGTGTATCTACGGCATCAAAGAAAAGCGTCAATTAGGCGCCGATTATCGGATATTTGTACCCCTAACTGTTATCTTGTTTATTGGATACCAGGTGCCAGGTGTTTACAATCAACTGTCAGTCGGCGATTTTTAAGATTCAATATAGACGACTGTCATAAAATTTTGTTGATTTTTTTTATATTTTGTATCGAGTACCCGATTACTTGTTGAACTACTCGGGTACTCGAACATTTATCGAGTACCCGAGTACTCGGGTACTCGTGCCCATCATTACCTCTTACAAATATGGTTTTTGTATATTTGCGTCTAGTGTTCAAACTAAGATAAAAGTCTTAATTTGAATAAAAACTTACGTCGACTCCAAGCATTTATATATTTATACTTATATTTTATATGATTGGGTGCTATTGAATGCAACATTGTCGAGCTGATAGGTGGGTTGGAGTTTTTCACCAAGACTACTTGTATTTGTTTGTTCATATGAGAACCTGTTGGGGCAAGTGTGAGTTTGGTGCTCCCTTAATCTGGTTTAAACCCCCAGCGGCAAATTGTTTTGCCACTGACCGTTCCGAGAATGTTACCCCTCGGGTTCTTACTTTCGTTTATTTTATGTGGCGTCTATTTTGAAACTGATTATAGCATAACGATGCTCTTTTCTCTTGTCTTCTTTTAAGCTGTATGGGTAGGCTGTTTTTTTTCTTTTTTTCTGGATATGGCCTTTAATATCATTTGATAACACGCATATATGACTCTTATAGTGTAAGAAAAAAAGAATGCATATTCGAGATGGCACTTGTAAATATCAATCCACAGAACATTTCTTTTCCTAGACCAAACCTGCCTCGTCTGAACAAATAATTTCAAATACAACCGTTTTTCTTTTTTTTTTCGCCACTTGAGCACTTATGTAAGTACGAAGGATGACTATACGCAAAAAGAAAACAAAAAATTTGATTTTACAAATCAATTGAACACTGTTTAAGGGTGCATGTATTGATGTACCCTTAAACAGTGTTCAATTGATTTGTCAAATACAGAGTCTGACGCAAATATAATATTCTTTTATATCCCATGTATAAGTTACCAAAGGGACTTATACGCCTTTCCAATAATTCGATGAATTTTTTCGGTTACCTCCCCGGTCCAGTCACGTGACTGCTCTACGGGAAAAATGATTGCTCGCTGTATTAACGTAATAGGGAATATGTACCTACAACTTTCTTTTTTATCATAAAATTCTTTTTTTGAAAAATATATTTTCTCTTTCAATTAGTGATAATACATTAGCGTCATGATATTTTTGAAAATAATTTATAAAACAATCAAGTTTCTTTGACTAAAAGTGTCAAGTCATTATTCATCGGGTTA
The DNA here is from genome assembly GCA_038501625.1 of Corbicula japonica. NCBI lineage: Eukaryota > Metazoa > Mollusca > Bivalvia > Venerida > Cyrenidae > Corbicula > Corbicula japonica. The sequence continues at coordinate 243,242 of JAZAYU010000218.1, forward strand.
AACAGTAAACGACTTGAGCTAACAGCCAGTGTTCTATCCCCGGCTAAATTGAGTCTCGTTTCCGGATTAGCGTGTCTAATCAACTAATGACATCATGTTATGATTATGTCGGCGGCGATTGATTTTGAAGGCGGCATGCCATAAAAATGTCAAATTGTCTCGCACAAGGGGTCATCTGTCAATAACTTAAAGGGGCAGATATCATTGACCAATAGAGATCGTGTAATTACTATTTGCAAGGCATCTACACCTCCCAATTCTTAAGTATTTCGGAGTCCTTTAATTATTGGATATGCCAGCAAATGTATTTGATTTAGCATTTATATGGATTCTTAATCAACATTACGACACGTTATAGAAACAAAAGCCGTCAATAAGAAACAAATCTTGGCCAAACATTTTATATATGTTTAATTAAGCGTTTGGGCTTTTATGCCAAAATTACAAACTGTCAAACCTAAGAAATCTAAATTGGATATGCAATCATATTGTAATATAAATATTCCCATCTTAATTGGAAGCCGGTGTAACGTTGTAAAGTGACCCCCATAGAATAATGACCCCCGGTCATTATTTTATATAAAATAATGACCCCTTTCTATAAAATACTGACTCCCCTTATAAAATAATGACCCTCCGATTTTATCTGTAAAATGTTGACCCCACCTATAGCCTATTAAACAATGAACCTCCGGTTAATTATGTAAGTTCCAGAATTTTCGTGTTCCATTTCGTTGCCTAGCCACGGGCTTTACCATTTCAGAAGTCTGTCTGTCCGTCCGTTCGTCCGTCTGTATGTATGTCTGTCTCTCTGTCTGTCTGTCTGTCTGTCTGTCTGTCTGTCTGTCTTACGGTAATGTCAAACCCCTCACGGGGACGTAGACATGGCTGCGCGTCAAAATCGCAAGAAGGTTAAAAGAGTAGTTTAAAAAGAAGTTAAAACAATGTTTAAAGGTGTTAAAAATCAGGGGGCTGTACAACTAGGGCGAGACATCTTCAATGCTAGATATAGCTGCACTGAACTGCTCTGGGGTAGGGAGGAGGGCAACAGTAGGTGGTAGGTTGTGTAAATGGTATACAGTCCTAGGGAAGAAAGAAAATTTATAATAATCTGAGATTGCTGTAAATTAACCTGTAACTCAGATCTTTTTTATTCATTGCTTATCCTTTTTGTGCTAAATGACTTCTAAAACCACTTTTCGAATGGTCGTGAAAAGGGAAACAGAATAATATTTTTTAGTTATTTAATCATTGCTTATTCCACTAGTTACACTGTGTGGGACGTTTAATCACTATACAACTTTGATGACTACGAAAATGATTCAAACCACTAACAAACATGCACTTGCAGTGATTCTGCTTGTATAATTAATAGATATTTGGTTTCAGTCGCAGAGTGGTTTATGTAGTTGACTCCTAATCCAGTTGCCCAGATTCGATTCCCAGGCGAGGACGCTATCGAAGTATGTTACATCAGATCAGGATTAGACGAGTTCTGGTAAGAAGCCTAGAGATACTAGATTGAAATCCAGCCACCCTCGCCGCCTGAAAACTAGCTAGTTCTGTGATTATAAATATTTTTGATGATTAATATTCAAACAGGCCGTAAATTGCAAAAGTAGTTGCGTATCTTATTGATGGAACGTTCCTATGCAGCCCAGCGCCTGTGTTTTAAATGATAAACTGAGCGCCGCACAGTATGTATGCCTGTCACCCATACACGACCCTGGTAGGCACCGAACTCACAACGGTGAGGGGCAAGTGATTCTCGGTCGGAGACCTTAACCATTTTTTCATTCCACACAAATAGGCATCGGTAGTGGTGATCCCTGAAGCTTGGATCAATTCCATCTAATTGCGGTCAAAAAACCTGCTAGTACGGACGCATGCACGGACGGGTGCCATTACTCCTCCGATGCCTATCGATGGACATAATTAAGTGTACCATAGAGGTTTGGGTCGGGGGTCTTTATTCTACAGGGGGTCACATTTCTACGTGAGGGATCATTTTTCTACGTGTGAGGAGTCATAATATTATGACCCCCCAGTCATAATATTATGACCGCGGAGTCAATATTTTATATAAAATAATGACCAGGGGGTCATTATTCTATGGGGGTCACTTTACAACGTTACACCGGCATATGAATCCTTGGATTTTCTTCTACGAATGATACTTCTACAACAAACAATCAGATTAAGGATCCTGTTTTATTTCAAGACAGAATCAATCATATTTGGTTGTGAAGTGTACGTAACATTTTAAAAATTCAAATTATTTATTCGTTGACCATAAACGCCATAAATTATAAGGACAATTCTATTGTTCAAATGTGTAAGTATCAACAAATTTAGATTGTAAATTTTTTGTCTACAGATCATGTAACCAGATGTTGACATATTTCGATTTCCGGGTAATAGCGCATTGCCAGTCTTAGCAATTTGCAACATTCACACCAGTGAAATATATTTTCAGCGGAAAAGATATTAAGAAGAAATTGTTGTACAGAATTGGTAAAATTAATGCTTTTGTTTGTCCAAATTGCGTTTCATACTGCCTACTATCAACAAGAATGGTACATGTTCTTAAATCATTAAAATCTAAATATCTGACAAATAGTGAAAATATAAAAGTCTGGCTAGAATAACAGACCAGCAACTTATTTTTTCACCGCAGGCGACGAACGCAGACCTGCAATATAGTGGATAATGTTAGCTATTATGTGCTTAAGCCATTAGTGCGATCGTTCAGCTATCACGCAGAGCCTCGTTTCGGATTGATTTCCGGTCGCGGGAAGTAACTAGTACAGGACTGCGAAACTGTTTATTGGAAAGGCGCATATTACGTATAAAAATCGTCTTAATACCACGTTTATTACATTTTCCCTTTATCCCTATAATAACACCAAATTGCAAATCAATCGTACCCCGCCCACTTACCCTGTACATGTACAAAAATGTTCGAGTTACAGCGTTCACACGGAGTTTTTCGCAGTTCAAAACATATTCATGAAAAAGATAAACGTAAGCAATAAAACCTTTTTTTAAAAATGTGCTTCAGGATTGAGCTGAGGAACATTTTTCTTCTTTTACTTTGGTCGCTTATTCAATTGCGTGACTTCACACAGTTCTACACCGGGTCGAATGGATTGTTTATGTAAAAACTCGGTTAACCATCATCGAAAGTCGACTAAACATGTTGATGTGTATTTAAAATGACGAATTAATGCACAAATCTTCCATTCATGAACATTTTCATCTGAAATAATTTTAAGAATAACGTGACATACGTTTTAAAACATTTTCGAATGAAATTTTCCTATTTGTAAATCAGTGACTACACCTGTTGTGCAAATTTCTAATTTTGCATAGTAGGTTAGTTTAAGCATTTTTGATGTTAATTAACTCAACAAAACATAAAACAGAGTTAAACGTAGCGAAAACATTTTAAACTTCAAATTATTTTTTTTTTCATTTTTCATATTTCAGAAATAATAATTAATTTTAAATTCGCATCTCAGCATAAAGGTTTGGAATAAACGACAAAGGTAATAATAAACTCACACGCTTCAACTCAAATAACAACATTTTCCATATCCGGATGGACCTAAAAACAATTTATCTAATCCTTAAATATATCGCTGATCGAGTGTTTTAATTTGTGACGTCAAGACCTGCACGATGTACATAACACATATTTCAAACACTGATGCTTCTTGGGCGAAATGTCTAAAACAGCTAATCAGTATTAAATTTCAAAACTTATCACTGAAACCCAGGGGTCGAAGGCATTGAAAATAGTTGAATACGAAAATAAATTTATTCCTCTTAACAACTTGTCGTTGTTTGTTTATATATGAAACTGTTTGGGCAAGTGTTAGGATGGCGACCTATGAACCTGGTTTAAACCCTAGAGGTAAGTCTTGGTGCCACTAACCGTTCCAATGCAGTAACCCCTAACGTTCTCATTTTCGTACTTTTTTAATTTGAAATAGATCTTCTTATTAAACACAATCTCTCTTTTTCCTCTCTTCTTATTGGTTGCGTGGCGAGTCTGTGTTTTCCGCATGTGGCAAATCCTTATATGCATAATATGCATATTTCACTGTTAAAACATAGAAAACGAGTTTATAAGTTAAAAAAAATAGGTTTGGCAAAATCATTGAGCAAAACCATGGTATTTCGCAGTTACATTATTATAAAACTGTGGATTGCATGTATTTTTTTCCATCAAGAAAACTCATTTAATCACTGGAAAACAACTGATTGTATCCTTAAAATGTTACGCATTACATTTATATTTCGAACAAAGCTTTTATATATAAATGATTGGCCGTTAAAATAATACAAACATTAGAATCATAGAACTTTTAACAGTAATTCTGCACAAACTTATTCCATAAAAACCGTTAATGGACAGCGTAATGATGTTGCACTTTTAGGTATCTCTCGCGACAAAATTTGCTTACGTTTACTATTTACATAAAATTGCTGTATTGTCTGTTTTGTATGTGAGCAACAGACGTACTACGTGAAAAGTCAGCATAATGCACTTACAGGTTTCCCTGTGGACAAAATTTGGTTACCTTTAATATTTTCATTGTATAGATTTTTTGAAACGTGAAACAGGCGTTAATCAACTCCACAATACTTAAATTTCCACGCTCTACAAATAGATTAAAGGGGAGCTTTAAAGCCACCTACCATTACTCAATATAAAGTATAAACACAGCGGTAAGTTTTGTGGTGAACGGCCGAAGAGCGTAATTGATGACAGCGCTTATTGAATGTACGGAGTGACTTTTTACAGCCTCCTGTGATAATATTATTTGAATACTGAGATAATAAAGGAAAGTAGTTGAGGGTTAAGATAAAGTACATATTTTGTTTAGTTGTTGTTGGATTTAGGAAGGATCAAGTTTTCTTTTTAGTAAACAACACTGATTAAGGAAGATTGATTTACTTTATAGAAGTAACTAAGATTTAACACGATGGTAAATGTATATATTTTAACACATTAAATAGGGGCGCAAACATATCAGAAAGGCCACATGCAGGACAAAAAGTCTCTTAACAATTATAATGAAAGAGAGAGCAAAAGTTTATAACAGAACCAGTTTCAAAACTAAGGAACACAATTAACGACAAAAGAGAGACTAAAAATAGCCGCCTGGGAATACTCAGTGGCATACACTTGTTTAATTTTGGGTTCTTACCAGGTTCAATGGGGCATCTCTCCATTTTTTCACGCCAGGTTCCCATCGACCTACATGTTCAATGGTGAATTAACTTCACACATGTCACGCTAGGTTCGCTCAAGAACAAACCAGTAGCCTTGGTGAATTAGTTTTAATCCATCCAACACCCGACAATATTGCTCACCAAGCATGCATATACATAATGAAATGTGCATACACCACACCGTCAAGCGAATTGTGAGGTACTCGATGATTTTCTGAGATTAGCTCACATGACGTTAAACCAGCAAGATCGTAATGGAATGAATTCAATTTAATCGAGCTCTTCAGTGGTGGAGATTTTTTTGTAACCTTATGAACCTGTATTAACTCTTGCCACCATTGTAAATCCAAATCCAGGTCACTCTCTTACGTGTATATACATTCACCTCTGTTATAGACTGGGACTACTTTCAAATTTATACGTTTAGTTTAAATAAAAATAGTTCACCAACTACATTTTAAATAGCTTGATTTTCTTCGGTTTTAATGAAAGATGGTGAAGGTTTCTGTCATTCGTTATACATGTACCACAGGGTTTCAAATTCATAATTATGACTGTATAGTATTACAAAGAAGCTTCTTAGTTTGGTCAAAAATCTTGACATTGAGCCTTTCGCATAGGTGTAACGTGAGTGTAAGGAACGGCAACCCTGCGAAGGAGATTGCAAACAGGTAAGCAAAGCGAATCAATAAAGAGTAGATGCTCTACATTGGAACAATCATGCAAATAACATATTCGCTAGGGCATAAATTCGTGCAATTGTATTTATCCAATTTAATACCAGCTAAACATTTAACACTGGGATACAAATTTGTAACACACATTTAGTAATACTTTTATTTTTAATTTCTCTCTGATATCCCGACTTCGTCCGAACTACAATTGTTTTCTAAACATTTTTCTCAGACACTATATTTCTAAAACCGTTTGAAATTAAGATCATTTTAAAACCTGCTATGTTTAAACATAAAAACAATAAACATACAAAAAGCGGCAATCGAATACAACAAATAATTATATAAGCGCTACTAGACAGATCTATTAAACAGGCATTTTTATAGTGTAAACGGGCTAAGAAGAATTGAAACACTTATACTTTTCCTCGAATCTTGTAAATATTAACATTTGGTGAGAACAGTTAACTGAAGCGTATTTGGAAGACAGTTACAATGTACATGTACATTAATATGGTTGCACTTAATAAACGGATTTGTTTAAGGGGTTTGAGAGATTTTAGTAAAGAATAAAAGGTTTAATTAAACTTCAAAATTATAATAAAACATATTATAAAGGAGTGACATGGACATATCAAGAACGGTCATACTGAAGACACAGCACCTCTTACAGCCAACACCGGAGAGAAAAAGATATCATGGGTAATATATATAAAATGATCAATTAAGACACCTTAAACAAGAAACAAAGAAAGTGAACTCTGAAACTGGCAGTGGCAAACAATTTACCACCGGGGACTAAAACAATGTTTTGGTGTGCACCAATCTCACACTAGCCTCAGCCTGTCCTCATTATGAGAAAACAAGTCTTCGTAAATTAGCTCCAACTCACCCCTTATCCATTCAAACGATATGCTTAATTATTTATTATATGATCAACAAAACATGAAGCCTGACACTGCATGTTCGACTTATATGCCGAAGTAGGTTTGACATTATGAATAATGGCCTCAAAAGAAAATTTATAATTTTCTTTTTAGATTCATCTGTGAATTTTGATATTTTTTGGAGTTAAATATTTGATCACGATTAATGTATATGCACGTTCAAAGATAATTTTAGTATTATAATAAACTTCTTAAGTATCAATTTGTATTCCTTTAAATGTTTTCATTGCTTAAATTTAAAACAACGTCAGGAATTTTTTATAAGTTTAGTATTTGTCCACGTTATATGCAAGTTGAAAGATGAACTTAGTATTCTATAATTTTAATCTTTGTAAGAATCAATTTGTATTCCATCACATGCATGTTTTGCTGAAACAAAAACAAGTGTGATGATCTTTATTAGTCTATTACTTGTTCACGTTATATGCAGTTCAGAAATAACTTGAGTATTATTATAAACTTTTAAAGAATCCATTTGAATTTCATCAAATGCTTTTATTGCAGAAATTTAAAAGGTATTAGGAATTTTTATTAGTTTAAATTGTTCACGTATGCATGTTCAAAGATCACTTTGATTTAAGTATTATAACACAGTGACCGAATACATTTGAATTTCATTAAATGGTTTTATTGCAGAAACTTAAACAGTTTCAGGATATTTATTAGCTAATTATTTGTTTACGTTATATTCACGTTCAAATATCACTTAATAATAACCTTTTACAAAATCAATTTGTATTCTAGTAAATGCTTTTATGCCATCCGTCTTCTTATCCGATGTGAATTGATAATCTGTATATCAAGTTGTCGTCTGTCACACAAGACGCGTCTTGCAGTAAAACGAAATTCTGTAAATATATCCCTAGAGATCAGTGAAAGGAAATTTTTGTAAGATTTGTCCCAACAGATCACTGAACTCATCAAAATAGTTTTTATGACGCTACACTAGGCAAAAGGATTACTCGGAAGAAAATGTTTGTTTTGAAGAAACAATTTAAATTATCTGATAATTTCTGTTCTTTCGTGTAAGCTAAATACTTTCAATCAAATATGTCTAGCTTTTTAAAGTTAATATGTGTTTATTTTCTTTAACGTCAAAAGTACATATTATAGACATTCAAGAAGATGTCGCTGATTGCAATACAAGCTTTCTGCCTTACAATAAAATTCGTCAAATGACAAGGAGAAGCTAAGTCTACACAAAAGTGAAATATGCATATCAGGAAATGCCACATTCAGAAAACTCAGCCTCCCACACAGCTAATAAAAAGAGAATGAGAGAACATGGTTTATAAAATGATCAGTTTCAAAACAGATCACATAAACTATTAACAAAATTGAGAACCTGAGGGTTTACGGTCGGTGGCAAAACAATGGATGTTCAAACCAGGTTTTGGGGTGCACCTTCACTTTCCCCAACAGGTTCTAATATGAACAAACTATATTAATTTATTTAATATTAATTTAAATATAAAAGAGTAAAATATTTTGTAAAACAATGTTTCCATTAAATGACCTCGATCATGCAATTTAAGACGAGACTTTCTCTGAAGCTGATGACTATATGAAACAAAGATGAAAGAATAATGAAAATATTGCAAATTGGTTTGACTGAGTATGTTCATGTGCAGTAATGGGATGCCTTTTACTGATCGCGCCGCTGGGACCGGGTTGCGCGCAACACAATATGTAAACAATTAAGCATTCTTTTTTATTCATATTAAGATGGTGTGCATAAATAATAATGAGGTGAACAGAAACGCTAGACAGTAAACAAACCAATGTTACAGATGTCAACAACACATCCGGACGGTTCGCACATTACCAGGCCCATTGATGTCTTCATGTACCACCACGTTTATGGTTGTTGCGATTAGGAAATAATTAATTTACTAACGTTCAAGTGGGGAAAAATGCACTTCAACAGCTTGAATTTTCAAAAAACAAAACAAAAAAAAAAACCCGCAAATATGTATAACAAATAATTATTTACTTTACCCAGTTTCAAAACTCTTTATTAAAACGTTTCGGCCATTGGCCTTCTTCAGTTTTTAATGCTTCAACACTTCACTTTACATTTTCTTTCTTTTACATTGAACACACAGGAAGTAACCATGTTTATTTGACGTCCTTAACGTCATCATCGACGTCTGACGTCGCGCCAGTCCCACAGAGACTTTTTTGCGCCAAATTTCTAATAATTGATTTTTATACATGATCGTTATAAATTCTCAGGTAAGCTAAAAATGATAATCACAATTGATGGTTATAATTGTGATGATAATGATGACTGAGATGTTGGCTATGATGATGATGACAATGTTGATGATGATGATGATGGTGGTGTTAGTGACAATGAAGGAGCTGACTCTGATGGGGATGATGATGGTGATGATAATAGTGGTGGTGGCAGAGGTAGTGTTGGGTAGGATGATGATGATTATCATCATGATGATTATGATGGTTTCCGTTGGCGTGGTGATAATGATGATGATGGTGATGGAGAAAATGATGATGATGATGGCAGTGATGATGAATGTAGTTAATGGTGATGGTGATCCCTGTGGTAGTGGTGGTGATGATGATGAAGGTGGTGGCTCTGATGTTGATGATTACAGTCAGGTGGCAGTTGCCACTATGATGATGGTGATGATGATAATGTTGATGATGTTCATCATCATGGTAATGGTGGTTGTGATGGTGATATGTTAATAATGATGTTGATGGTGGTAATTGTAGTTGCAGTGATGATGATGATGATGTTGTTGATGTTGATGATGATGATGATGATGATGATGATGATGATGATGATGATGATGATGATGATGATGAAGATGATGATGATGGAAAAGGAGATAATTTAAAAATTGTGATGTTTACAGTTACTCCTACTGCAAATTCTATACAAAAAAAATAATTTAATTTACAATGTCACATTGGTTAATTCAAAAATCTCATCTATTTTACTATTATGACCAAATTAAACATTATTAACTATTATTACAGAAGAGACACAAATATAAGCGACATCCTAATACATGGAAAACTAAACAGATTAATGAAAACAAGAACAACATCAGAAATTCAATATACTCAAGCGTGTAAGGTATGTGATGCATTTAAAAGAGGCAATGATATATTCCAAAGTAAAGGAACGAGTCCACCATACCCAACTGCCCATTGCAGTTCTACCAACCTAGTATATGGACTTACATGCTGCACATGCAAGAAACTTATTTATATAGGCGAGACTGGGCGATCTATTCTGGAACGTTTCAAAGAGCATGACGCAGACATCAGATTAAAACGTAATACAGCAGTGGCACGACACTTTACCACTACAAAACATTCATCAAACAACCTGGGTTTGGTAATTCTCGAATTAATAAAAGACACTTCCAAGTACTACAGGAAACTAAGAGAAGTACACTGGATCCAACAACTACAGACAGAAGTACCAATACAAAGACTGACATGAACATTCTTTGGGCGAAAGCATATTAAATGCATTACCCATGAAGAACAGATTTTTAATCTTTAAGCAGACATCATTAACTCTTTATTTGATGATGTGATGTATATGATAATAGTTAATAATGTTTAATTTGGTCATAATAGTAAAATAGATGAGATTTTTTAATTAACCAATGTGACATTGTAAATTAAATTATTTTTTTTGTATAGAATTTGCAGTAGGAGTAACTGTAAACATCACAATTTTTAAATTATCTCCTTTTCCATCATCATCATCATCATCATCATCATCATCATCATCATCATCATCATCATCATCATCATCATCATCAACATCAACAACATCATCATCATCATCACTGCAACTACAATTACCACCATCAACATCATTATTAACATATCACCATCACAACCACCATTACCATGATGATGAACATCATCAACATTATCATCATCACCATCATCATAGTGGCAACTGTCACCTGACTGTAATCATCAACATCAGAGCCACCACCTTCATCATCATCACCACCACTACCACAGGGATCACCATCACCATTAACTACATTCATCATCACTGCCATCATCATCATCATTTTCTCCATCACCATCATCATCATTATCACCACGCCAACGGAAACCATCATAATCATCATGATGATAATCATCATCATCCTACCCAACACTACCTCTGCCACCACCACTATTATCATCACCATCATCATCCCCATCAGAGTCAGCTCCTTCATTGTCACTAACACCACCATCATCATCATCATCAACATTGTCATCATCATCATAGCCAACATCTCAGTCATCATTATCATCACAATTATAACCATCAATTGTGATTATCATTTTTAGCTTACCTGAGAATTTATAACGATCATGTATAAAAATCAATTATTAGAAATTTGGCGCAAAAAAGTCTTTGTGGGACTGGCGCGACGTCAGACGTCGATGATGACGTTAAGGACGTCAAATAAACATGGTTACTTCCTGTGTGTTCATTGTAAAAGAAAGAAAATGTAAAGTGAAGTGTTGAAATAGATGAAAAGGGAACTTTGAAAGCCACCGAACACGACAAATATGAAAATACTGCAGGCTCGGTTTGATTGAGCCTGTTCATGGGCAGTAATGGGAATGCTTATTACTGCCCACGCCGCCTAGCCCCGGGTTGAGCGCAACTCAGTAATTACACCATTAAATAGTACAATTTCGATCCAATTTTGAAGCATTAAAAACTGAAGAAGGCCAATGGCCGAAACGTTTTAATAAAGAGTTTTGAAACTGGGTTTATATACTTATTATCCCTACCAGGATAAATTAAAGGATATTTACTTTACATCATTTACATCACTGAACATCGTGTATCTAACCATACCTTACCTTTGTGTTCTATATACTTAAAAGATAGACTGTATTATTCGCACCGTTCATTTGAAGCATTCAGTTGCTTAACAAAGTGTCAATATACAGTATAAGTCGTCTTTAAGACCACCCTTAAAACACTTCCTACGTCATATATAAGATTTCATTATTTCCATCTCAAAATAAAGGCAACCCTACAGATTCCATTATTTCCATCTCAAAATAAAGGCAACCCAACGATTAAAACCACTATTTACCAGTTCCAAAGATAATCCTAATAGAGGTTAATAGAGGTTAATCAGTACATGTCAAGATGTTTAGCATCAAGTAATTTTCATTAAAAATAATAAGACTTAGTGTAATAAGTATAATTATTATAATGAAAGTTAGTATAAATTAACCGAACGCTATGTTTTATTTTTAATCTTTCAAGTTGACAAATCTGGTTAATGAAATTTTCTGTCAACGGAATTCTACAACAAAAATGCCTTTAATGAATTTGCTTGTAGTTTAGAAAAATTCGAATTGGAAATCGCAATATAGCTTAAGAGATAATATTTTCCTGAAAAACGCTTTGACTTTTTTGGGTTCATTACACAACGAAAGTGCGTTTAGCTTTTCAACGTTACGCATTAAGAAAATGATTCGATTTTCAACTGGTTCAAATAATGTAATGGAGAGAAGTGTCATATGGCCTAAATAAAAAATGTCCTGTTGGCATACACCCGCATACACGAGAAAACCTAAAATGACAAAACTGTAAAATGTGTTTTTATGAAAATAACAAGACATTTCTTCTAGTTCAAATAATGAAATAGAGAGCAGTGTGATGTCCCCGTTTGACATTAAATGCCCTACTCGCATGTTTACAGCATGATATTCTCATTAGTTTGTTGCATGCTATCTTCAGTCATTTGTGGCCTGATATCTTAATCTTTTACGGCATGACATATTGAGACGTATGCTTCACGTAATTCCATCGTTATCTGCATGATATTCGTTTTGCGGCATTCTTTTGCAGGCGTTTTAGAAATGATTACTCTGCCCCTTTATTTTTTTAATAAAATCTCAAGAACGTCAAGTTAGTCTTTACATGCTAGAAGTAGAATTAAATAATTTGATGTTGACAATTAATTCGCCAACAAACGATTTTTCACGGTTTAAATAGTCAAAGGTAATTTATTATATTGCTTTTATGACAAGAAGCCAGTGATAAAATACGTATATTTCAATTATGTCATCTATTTATAATTAAGAAGGGGATATTAACAAGTTACTGATAGGATATTTTGTATTATTTGAAGTATTTATATTTTTCGATTCAGCTGATTTGGTAAAATTTACTTTTATTTTAAAATTTCCCTTCGCTATTCTATTCAAATTATAAGCTTATGATCAAGACATCAATCATTAACGGGAGAAGTTAAAAACACACAGTGATTTCATCGTCAGAGATTGTTTTACTCCTATCAGTTATAATTATCATCATCGTTAGCAACAGATTAATTTTACATTACTCAGGATAACTTTCATCGCAAGTGATCAGCTAAGCCCTCTCTCTCTATTAAACATTCATCTAATTTACACAATGTCTGTTTCCTGGGAATAAACTTTCTGGATCAGGGCCTGAAATATAATAAACAATGAATAAAGGGGTGGATTAAATCAATCGCTTCTCTACAACTTACATTCTTTTTCATGTTTTGAAGGATGTCGAGCATGACTGAACCCTATCTCGAGAGCAAGAACACGATGACAGGGATAAAATAAAAAATCGAGCTTCTAGGTTCTTAACAAGATTTCTCATAAACAAACATAAACTCTTACAAAGGATTCTCATTTTCGTTAACTGATATTCGTGTCTATTTTAAAATGATACTTTTTTCAAACCACGCTTGTTTTTACTACCTACTTTTAAGAACCTGTTTTAAACCCCCTTAAATCCAAAGTTATCGAAATTAACCCAAACAAAAAATGCACGTGAAAATGAAAAGTTGTTTTTCTTGCAAAAACGACAATTCAATTTCAGTTCATGCCATGTTCTTCTTCGGCATTCTCTCAAATAAAATACACTTTTAATAAAGTTCAACTTGCTTGCTTTAGGAGAAGTCTAATTTGGCATAAGAAACAATTTATTTTCTTGCTCGTGGATGCTCTTAGTTGATTGGCATTATACAACCCTACAAGTGTCTGATGTTAACGAGTTTATCCACTAAGATAATGATTCTTGAAATTTCAACATTGCATGCGTTGCCGTACTGCTTTATTTAGAAAATTCAATGGCAGGGTGAAATAATCCTATATAATTTAATATGTTTGCATCATAATTATATAATCCATGTGTTCAAAATCTTGTACAGGTAAATGCTAAGTTACACTATCTCGTGGCAATTTGTTAAACCAATGGCTACTTTTTACAAATTGATAGATATCTTTATTCGTCATGGGCACAGGTCTCGACCAAAAGTCCGTTTACAAAATTATTTTCCCATTTTTACTTAATAAACTTATATAATTTGTTTTGGTCGAGGCCTGTGCCCAACAAAAACGTTTTACTTTAATGTAGGAATATTATGAAAAATGTACGAATACATACAAACCTGTGTTTATTTATTCACTATACATGCACACTTTTAATTAATGTTTTCACATTTTTGCTGGTTTTTCTAATACAAAGAATTAAACAATAGTTTTAAGCATAAAAATGATACTTTTTCATATTCTTTTTCATTTCTGCTAATTATTAGGCCATATACATGTAATCACCCTTGTGAACCTACCCCTTTTAGAATGTCTTCCACTTTTGGTGTCAAGAGCAAAGCGTTCTTGTAATACAAATTCTGACATAACTACATGTATGCACATTGTTAGAAGAAATGTTGCCTTGTTTTCATTGTCGGAGGGCCTGATCTACTCTATTCCAGAAAATGTCTCGTTGAATTTCATTATCTGTCCACTCAATATAGGTCTGATTCCGAATGATGTCAATTATTTCCAACGGAAGCCCTTTTGTATCGACAGGTTCTAACATTACCACGCACAAAACGTCCCTTCCTGTTGTTATACGTTCCATACGCGCCATATTCATTTCATACACACACCAATGACTCTGGAGAAAACTATTGCTAAGCAAAATAAGCGTTTTTCTAGAATTTGTGATTGCGCGCATGATATTGTCAGCCACAAAGTTTCCAGCCCAGAAGTCTCTGTCATGCACAAGTACTCGCAACAGTCTTTTCTCTTCCAATTCCGGAAGTAGAGAATTTTTAACAAATCGACCATTACTGCTGCAATAAGAAACAAACACGTCAAATTCAAATGTGTCATCAATTTCATCATTACCCGACAGAGGCTTGTACCCATGCAATCTGAGTTTCGCGGAGTAGTAAAAATATCTCAGATTCCAACGATACCTATACATGATGCATGCAACGCATCCCATAAAAACCAGAACGGTCGAAATCGAGGATAAAAGAATCAACACTAAGTAGTTGGCGCATTCAATTTTAAGTTTAGAAAATAAATTATTTGCACTTGATAAATTTACCAAACTTTCATTAATGTATTTGCATTGATACTCCTGAAAATTAATAAACGTTATTAGAGTTTTCTTCTCTACCGAGTCTGCGACCCAGGTAACAAACTCAGTGTTTTCACACGAACATAACAGACTATTATTTGACAGGTCTATCGTCAGCTCACCATTGGCAGCCACAATGCTGGTCAAAATATCCGTGGTTGATTTCGATATACCACTTATTATATTATACCCAATGTCTATAAAGAATAGTTCGCGTGTGCTCAACTCAACGTCAAATATCATCAGAAAGTTTTTTGATAAATACAAATCATCTAAACTAATTAAATGTATGAATAGTTTTGATGGAAGGAATGTAAGTTTGTTGTCTGAAAGATCGAGCATCTTTAGGTGTGTTTGCTTTTCAAATATTTGTCCATTGATGTCGTTCCTTATAAAAGGATTTAAAAAGTTTCTTGACACATTTAAAGTCAACAATCCTGGCATTGAATGAAAAAAATCGAGAGACAGCTGTTCGCAAGAGTTCCACGCTAAATTCAAATTTGTAAGACGCTCTAAACCTGTAACTGGACCTTTCCAACTCCATAGGACGTTATTCTGAAGGTTGATATGTGTCAGATTATTTGTCGGTTGTATACAGATTTCTCCTATTTCATACCGAAGATTCAAAAAACTTAAATCTATCCCCAACAGATCACCAATATTCATGCAGAAAATATGACTGTTATCAGACTCTACGAAAGACTGAACAAACGAGAGGTAGTCATTTTTAATACTTAAGGTAGTTGATTGATTTCCGGTTATGTTTTCATTACGTTCAATTCTGTCGCTCGGTGATTCGTCTGTTTTGTTAAAGTATGTGTTTGTTTCCCTCTTTAACATGTCTTTCAATATTATTCTTTTCAGAAGATTCCAGTAAGGCGCTTTCAATAAGTTCCACGTTAGTTTCTGCGTGTGTATCTTTGTCTAAAAACTTGTGATTTTCCTTGTCTAAAGTATCATCGGACAAAACGTAATGATAACTACAGTTAAACACAGCCCTATAAAGTGTTTGTCCTGCTAGGTCAACATAAATAAGTTTTCTAAATGAAGACATGAAGAAAACTACCATATAAACTCCGGGAAGAAGCATATTATCGCGCAAAGATAGTATCGATACATTTCTCGGCAACCAATCAACGGTCCCTATTGAAAAATATGCCAGCCGATTAGAGTCCAAATACACCTGTTGAACACTTATAGATTGTGTATAAATTAAATCTTCCTTTACAATACGGGTGCAATCGCCACACATTGAGTGTATTTTTACTAACCTTAGCTCGTATAAGTTACGATTTCGAAGACCAAAAGATATGTTAGCAAAGCTTTTAAATTCGAGCTTTTCGTTATATGACAAATCAAGTTTTTTTAAATCTGTCAACTCCAGAAAACTACCATTTTCTACTGTTTCAATCATACAACTTTCGATTGTTAAAGTTACAAGTCTTCTGCTAAAATTAAACATTCCAGGAATAATTCGACGGATGTCACATCTGCCTTCATTTCCACTCATTATAAGTCTTTGCAGTTTTGTTGCATTCAACACTGAAAACTTTGCAGCAAAATTCCTTCCGCTCAATCCATCTAAAAGTAATTGTTCCAGATTGCCAAGATGCGATATCGTTTCAACAGGATAATCTTCATCATTCCAAACGTCGTTCGATGCGAAACTCTGTTGCAGGTTTAATCTCTTTAACTGAAGTAGTGACTCAAAAACTGTTTCAGGTATGGACACATTGTTATACCTTATTTGATTTCTGTTGAGCTCAAGTGTTTGTAATTTAGACAATCCTGCAAATATTCCCGAATTTAAGTTCTTCAATAAGTTGTTTGATAGATCCAGGTATTTTAGTAATGTTAGGTTTTCAAATAAACCATCCGATATACTAGCGATATTGTTTCCGTTTAGAGTTAAAACTGTTGTTATGTTTGGAATACCACGCGGGACTTCATAAAGCTCAGCATTGGTACAATCTACCAGTAAATGGTACTGGCCGTTTGTATATTCTGATTCATCTTTGCAAAAGCATATCGAAGGCAGGCCAGCGCATGGAAATCCTGAATTTTGAGCGCCGATATGGTTATGGGCAACCAGTGAACCGACAAGATATAAATATGTGTAGACGTTGCCAGCCATTTGTACAGTGTGAAAACGTGCACTGAAAATAGAAAATTATAGGTTTTGTAACAACAATAAATGCATAATTAATTACATAACTGCTGTATAAATTATATTTATTATTTTTTAAATTTTAATAACGTGCATTCAATTTATGAAATTGGTTTTATCCCCTAGCTTTGTTTTACCGATGCTTGGAATAGTCATCTTTAATTCTAGTGCACGCAGTGACTTGCACGATAATAATCAAACCTTAATTTCTTTGCTTCTATTAAAATGAATTCGATAAAAGGGATATGTAATGGAATAATTGATAAATAGTATAAATTAATACTAATCGTCGCTCACAATATGTCCGGCTCGGTTCTGATGGGATCATTTAGCCATCGGGAAACTGTTTTAGACAGACACGAAACTCGCGCTGATTTTTCCATTCCAAACATTTCACTAGGAAGATACTTATTTGCTTCAAACATAAAGTACGGTGAGTTATACTTAAATTGACAACTGAAATTGATAGAGAAGTGGATATATTCGAGGCTTTGTAGTATCATGCAAAGAAAAACTTTAAATTCACAAAAAAGTGAAAAATCAAATTATTTCCAGTCAATTTAATAAACTGACTTACGTAATGATTGAATTTATTTTCCAACCAAAAGTGTTTTCAAAGAAACTGTGCTAATGTTTTAAAGACAAACGCGAAGTTTTTAGTGTGTTTGTTTTGTTTTAATATCTTCCGTTCTTTCTTAATAATTTGACATTTTATTGCTGTCAAGTTTTATTTCACTTAGATTACTAAATGTCATTGTTTATTTGTTCGGAAGTTTAATATGTATGATTGCTTTCGGTTTCACATCCCAGTTAAAACATCTTGTTGTTTCACTTAAAAAAAGTATCAACTATACACACTTGACTACACAACAAGCAATGAAAAAAGTGTAATATTTAAATGCATCAATTATTTTGAATTCAATGCCTGCATATTTAATAATCGGAAGTAATTTCATTCATTTATACGGTAATATTTTTTAAGGTTACCCCAAAATCAAATTTAAATACAGGCCAAAAACAGTATGATGGTGCTAATCAGAAGTAAACCAAATGTACATACCTTGTATCAAAACTAACACAGCTTACCTTTGTGAGAACACACAGGGCAGCACTCAACCGTAGACTTTGACCTTTGCATCTTCTGAGGTCCTTTGTCAAGTTTTTATATAGTTTTCTCTTAGATTTTCTAGTTTACGACAAAGGAATTTCTTCATCTTGGCTATCGTGGATCGGTTATTATCTGACAATACATGTACCATCCTGAGGTTCCCCTCACACCAGAGTTTGATATGGATAAAGATGTGTACATTTTAAACTACAAAATATTGAGTTGCACTCAACAAGGGTCAAAATGCGTGATATACCATTTCCATCATTTATCATTACCGAGCTAAATCAAACCGATTTAATATAATATATCAAGTTCGTTGATTCTCAAAGTTTTGGTTTCATCTAAATTATGATATTATCTTTTATGATTTATCGTCTGATGGTTTATCGTTATTAAGTTTTGTTTACTGTTTTACACAGTTTTATGCAACTTGACTGAGGTATTCTGAATAATTTCGTATCATTAGGCTACCTGAAGTGTTGACAAACCTGATGTATTAGTAAAGTCAACCCAGGATGAAATTATTGTTTATAGAACCAACGTAATTTGTTTGCTCTTAAAACTTGGCGGCCCATAGGAAATTGTTTACATTCATTCCACATTTTTCATTATAGCGGTGGAATAAGTGTT
>JAZAYU010000218.1:262936-468289 GCA_038501625.1 Corbicula japonica
TAATAGTAAAATAGATGAGATTTTTTAATTAACCAATGTGACATTGTAAATTAAATTATTTTTTTTGTATAGAATTTGCAGTAGGAGTAACTGTAAACATCACAATTTTTAAATTATCTCCTTTTCCATCATCATCATCATCATCATCATCATCATCATCATCATCATCATCATCATCATCATCATCATCATCATCATCATCATCAACATCAACAACATCATCATCATCATCACTGCAACTACAATTACCACCATCAACATCATTATTAACATATCACCATCACAACCACCATTACCATGATGATGAACATCATCAACATTATCATCATCACCATCATCATAGTGGCAACTGTCACCTGACTGTAATCATCAACATCAGAGCCACCACCTTCATCATCATCACCACCACTACCACAGGGATCACCATCACCATTAACTACATTCATCATCACTGCCATCATCATCATCATTTTCTCCATCACCATCATCATCATTATCACCACGCCAACGGAAACCATCATAATCATCATGATGATAATCATCATCATCCTACCCAACACTACCTCTGCCACCACCACTATTATCATCACCATCATCATCCCCATCAGAGTCAGCTCCTTCATTGTCACTAACACCACCATCATCATCATCATCAACATTGTCATCATCATCATAGCCAACATCTCAGTCATCATTATCATCACAATTATAACCATCAATTGTGATTATCATTTTTAGCTTACCTGAGAATTTATAACGATCATGTATAAAAATCAATTATTAGACATTTGGCGCAAAAAAGTCTTTGTGGGACTGGCGCGACGTCAGACGTCGATGATGACGTTAAGGACGTCAAATAAACATGGTTACTTCCTGTGTGTTCATTGTAAAAGAAAGAAAATGTAAAGTGAAGTGTTGAAGCATTAAAAACTGAAGAAGGCCAATGGCCGAAACGTTTTAATAAAGAGTTTTGAAACTGGGTTTATATACTTATTATCCCTACCAGGATAAATTAAAGGATATTTACTTTACATCATTTACATCACTGAACATCGTGTATCTAACCATACCTTACCTTTGTGTTCTATATACTTAAAAGATAGACTGTATTATTCGCACCGTTCATTTGAAGCATTCAGTTGCTTAACAAAGTGTCAATATACAGTATAAGTCGTCTTTAAGACCACCCTTAAAACACTTCCTACGTCATATATAAGATTTCATTATTTCCATCTCAAAATAAAGGCAACCCTACAGATTCCATTATTTCCATCTCAAAATAAAGGCAACCCAACGATTAAAACCACTATTTACCAGTTCCAAAGATAATCCTAATAGAGGTTAATAGAGGTTAATCAGTACATGTCAAGATGTTTAGCATCAAGTAATTTTCATTAAAAATAATAAGACTTAGTGTAATAAGTATAATTATTATAATGAAAGTTAGTATAAATTAACCGAACGTTATGTTTTATTTTTAATCTTTCAAGTTGACAAATCTGGTTAATGAAATTTTCTGTCAACGGAATTCTACAACAAAAATGCCTTTAATGAATTTGCTTGTAGTTTAGAAAAATTCGAATTGGAAATCGCAATATAGCTTAAGAGATAATATTTTCCTGAAAAACGCTTTGACTTTTTTGGGTTCATTACACAACGAAAGTGCGTTTAGCTTTTCAACGTTACGCATTAAGAAAATGATTCGATTTTCAACTGGTTCAAATAATGTAATGGAGAGAAGTGTCATATGGCCTAAATAAAAAATGTCCTGTTGGCATACACCCGCATACACGAGAAAACCTAAAATGACAAAACTGTAAAATGTGTTTTTATGAAAATAACAAGACATTTCTTCTAGTTCAAATAATGAAATAGAGAGCAGTGTGATGTCCCCGTTTGACATTAAATGCCCTACTCGCATGTTTACAGCATGATATTCTCATTAGTTTGTTGCATGCTATCTTCAGTCATTTGTGGCCTGATATCTTAATCTTTTACGGCATGACATATTGAGACGTATGCTTCACGTAATTCCATCGTTATCTGCATGATATTCGTTTTGCGGCATTCTTTTGCAGGCGTTTTAGAAATGATTACTCTGCCCCTTTATTTTTTTAATAAAATCTCAAGAACGTCAAGTTAGTCTTTACATGCTAGAAGTAGAATTAAATAATTTGATGTTGACAATTAATTCGCCAACAAACGATTTTTCACGGTTTAAATAGTCAAAGGTAATTTATTATATTGCTTTTATGACAAGAAGCCAGTGATAAAATACGTATATTTCAATTATGTCATCTATTTATAATTAAGAAGGGGATATTAACAAGTTACTGATAGGATATTTTGTATTATTTGAAGTATTTATATTTTTCGATTCAGCTGATTTGGTAAAATTTACTTTTATTTTAAAATTTCCCTTCGCTATTCTATTCAAATTATAAGCTTATGATCAAGACATCAATCATTAACGGGAGAAGTTAAAAACACACAGTGATTTCATCGTCAGAGATTGTTTTACTCCTATCAGTTATAATTATCATCATCGTTAGCAACAGATTAATTTTACATTACTCAGGATAACTTTCATCGCAAGTGATCAGCTAAGCCCTCTCTCTCTATTAAACATTCATCTAATTTACACAATGTCTGTTTCCTGGGAATAAACTTTCTGGATCAGGGCCTGAAATATAATAAACAATGAATAAAGGGGTGGATTAAATCAATCGCTTCTCTACAACTTACATTCTTTTTCATGTTTTGAAGGATGTCGAGCATGACTGAACCCTATCTCGAGAGCAAGAACACGATGACAGGGATAAAATAAAAAAATCGAGCTTCTAGGTTCTTAACAAGATTTCTCATAAACAAACATAAACTCTTACAAAGGATTCTCATTTTCGTTAACTGATATTCGTGTCTATTTTAAAATGATACTTTTTTCAAACCACGCTTGTTTTTACTACCTACTTTTAAGAACCTGTTTTAAACCCCCTTAAATCCAAAGTTATCGAAATTAACCCAAACAAAAAATGCACGTGAAAATGAAAAGTTGTTTTTCTTGCAAAAACGACAATTCAATTTCAGTTCATGCCATGTTCTTCTTCGGCATTCTCTCAAATAAAATACACTTTTAATGAAGTTCAACTTGCTTGCTTTAGGAGAAGTCTAATTTGGCATAAGAAACAATTTATTTTCTTGCTCGTGGATGCTCTTAGTTGATTGGCATTATACAACCCTACAAGTGTCTGATGTTAACGAGTTTATCCACTAAGATAATGATTCTTGAAATTTCAACATTGCATGCGTTGCCGTACTGCTTTATTTAGAAAATTCAATGGCAGGGTGAAAGAATCCTATATAATTTAATATGTTTGCATCATAATTATATAATCCATGTGTTCAAAATCTTGTACAGGTAAATGCTAAGTTACACTATCTCGTGGCAATTTGTTAAACCAATGGCTACTTTTTACAAATTGATAGAATATCTTTATTCGTCATGGGCACAGGCCTCGACCAAAAGTCCGTTTACAAAATTATTTTCCCATTTTTACTTAATAAACTTATATAATTTGTTTTGGTCGAGGCCTGTGCCCAACAAAAACGTTTTACTTTAATGTAGGAATATTATGAAAAATGTACGAATACATACAAACCTGTGTTTATTTATTCACTATACATGCACACTTTTAATTAATGTTTTCACATTTTTGCTGGTTTTTTTTTTAAACACAAAGAATTAAACAATAGTTTTAAGCATAAAAATGTTACTTTTTCATATTCTTTTTCATTTCTGCTAATTATTAGGCCATATACATGTAATCACCCTTGTGAACCTACCCCTTTTAGAATGTCTTCCACTTTTGGTGTCAAGAGCAAAGCGTTCTTGTAATACAAATTCTGACATAACTACATGTATGTCAGCACATTGTTAGAAGAAATGTTGCCTTGTTTTCATTGTCGGAGGGCCTGATCTACTCTATTCCAGAAAATGTCTCGTTGAATTTCATTATCTGTCCACTCAATATAGGTCTGATTCCGAATGATGTCAATTATTTCCAACGGAAGCCCTTTTGTATCGACAGGTTCTAACATTACCACGCACAAAACGTCTCTTCCGGTTGCTATTCGTTCCATACGCGCCATATTCATTTCATACACACACCAATGACTCTGGAGAAAACTATTGCTAAGCAAAATAAGCGTTTTTCTAGAATTTGTGATTGCGCGCATGATATTGTCAGCCACAAAGTTTCCAGCCCAGAAGTCTCTGTCATGCACAAGTACTCGCAACAGTCTTTTCTCTTCCAATTCCGGAAGTAGAGAATTTTTAACAAATCGACCATTACTGCTGCAGTAAGAAACAAACACGTCAAATTCAAATGTGTCATCAATTTCATCATTACCCGACAGAGACTTGTACCCATGCATTCTGAGTTTCGCTGAGTAGTAAAAATATCTCAAATTCCAACGATACCTATACATGATGCATGCAAC
The DNA here is from genome assembly GCA_038501625.1 of Corbicula japonica. Taxonomy (NCBI): domain Eukaryota; kingdom Metazoa; phylum Mollusca; class Bivalvia; order Venerida; family Cyrenidae; genus Corbicula; species Corbicula japonica. Next base: position 267,437 of record JAZAYU010000218.1, read on the forward strand.
GCATCCCATAAAAACCAGAATGGTCGAAATCGAGGATAAAAGAATCAACACTAAGTAGTTGGCGCATTCAAGTTTAAGTTTAGAAAATAAATTATTTGCACTTGATAAATTTACCAGACTTTCATTAATGTATTTGCATTGATACTCCTGAAAATTAATAAACGTTATTAGAGTTTTCTTGTCTACTGAGCCTGCGACCCAGGTAACAAACTCAGTGTTTTCACACGAACATAACAGACTATTATTTGACAGGTCTATCGTCAGCTCACCATTGGCAGCAACAATGCTTGTCAAAATATCTGTTGTTGATTTCGATATACCACTTATTATATTATACCCGATGTCTATAAAGAATAGTTCGCGTGTGCTCAACTCAACGTCAAATATCATCAGAAAGTTTTTTGATAAATACAAATCATCTAAACTAATTAAATGTATGAATAGTTTTGATGGAAGGAATGTAAGTTTGTTGTCTGAAAGATCGAGCATCTTTAGGTGTGTTTGCTTTTCAAATATTTGTCCATTGATGTCGTTCCTTATAAAAGGATTTAAAAAGTTTCTTGACACATTTAAAGTCAACAATCCTGGCATTGAATGAAAAAAATCGAGAGACAGCTGTTCGCAAGAGTTCCACGCTAAATTCAAATTTGTAAGACGCTCTAAACCTGTAACTGGACCTTTCCAACTCCATAGGACGTTATTCTGAAGGTTGATATGTGTCAGATTATTTGTCGGTTGTATACAGATTTCTCCTATTTCATACCGAAGATTCAAAAAACTTAAATCTATCCCCAACAGATCACCAATATTCATGCAGAAAATATGACTGTTATCAGACTCTACGAAAGACTGAACAAACGAGAGGTAGTCATTTTTAATACTTAAGGTAGTTGATTGATTTCCGGTTATGTTTTCATTACGTTCAATTCTGTCGCTCGGTGATTCGTCTGTTTTGTTTAAGTATGTGTTTGTTTCCTCTTTAACATGTCTTTCAATATTATTCTTTTCAGAAGATTCCAGTAAGGCGCTTTCAATAAGTTCCACGTTAGTTTCTGCGTGTGTATCTTTGTCTAAAAACTTGTGATTTTCCTTGTCTAAAGTATCATCGGACAAAACGTAATGATAACTACAGTTAAACACAGCCCTATAAAGTGTTTGTCCTGCTAGGTCAACATAAATAAGTTTTCTAAATGAAGACATGAAGAAAACTACCATATAAACTCCGGGAAGAAGCATATTATCGCGCAAAGATAGTATCGATACATTTCTCGGCAACCAATCAACGGTCCCTATTGAAAAATATGCCAGCCGATTAGAGTCCAAATACACCTGTTGAACACTTATAGATTGTGTATAAATTAAATCTTCCTTTACAATACGGGTGCAATCGCCACACATTGAGTGTATTTTTATTAACCTTAGCTCGTATAAGTTACGATTTCGAAGACCAAAAGATATGTTGGCAAAGCTTTTAAATTCGAGCTTTTCGTTATATGACAAATCAAGTTTTTTTAAATCTGTCAACTCCAGAAAACTACCATTTTCTACTGTTTCAATCATACAACTTTCGATTGTTAAAGTTACAAGTCTTCTGCTAAAATTAAACATTCCAGGAATAATTCGACGGATGTCACATCTGCCTTCATTTCCACTCATTATAAGTCTTTGCAGTTTTGTTGCATTCAACACTGAAAACTTTGCAGCAAAATTCCTTCCGCTCAATCCATCTAAAAGTAATTGTTCCAGATTGCCAAGATACGATATCGTTTCAACAGGATAATCTTCATCATTCCAAACGTCGTCTGATGCGAAACTCTGTTGCAGGTTTAATCTCTTTAACTGAAGTAGTGACTCAAAAACTGTTTCAGGTATGGACACATTGTTATACCTTATTTGATTTCTGTTGAGCTCAAGTGTTTGTAATTTAGACAATCCTGCAAATATTCCCGAATTTAAGTTCTTCAATAAGTTGTTTGATAGATCCAGGTATTTTAGTAATGTTAGGTTTTCAAATAAACCATCCGATATACTAGCGATATTGTTTCCGTTTAGAGTTAAAACTGTTGTTATGTTTGGAATACCACGCGGGACTTCATAAAGCTCAGCATTGGTACAATCTACCAGTAAATGGTACTGGCCGTTTGTATATTCTGATTCATCTTTGCAAAAGCATATCGAAGGCAGGCCAGCGCATGGAAATCCTGAATTTTGAGCGCCGATATGGTTATGGGCAACCAGTGAACCGACAAGATATAAATATGTGTAGACGTTGCCAGCCATTTGTACAGTGTGAAAACGTGCACTGAAAATAGAAAATTATAGGTTTTGTAACAACAATAAATGCATAATTAATTACATAACTGCTGTATAAATTATATTTATTATTTTTTAAATTTTAATAACGTGCATTCAATTTATGAAATTGGTTTTATCCCCTAGCTTTGTTTTACCGATGCTTGGAATAGTCATCTTTAATTCTAGTGCACGCAGTGACTTGCACGATAATAATCAAACCTTAATTTCTTTGCTTCTATTAAAATGAATTCGATAAAAGGGATATGTAATGGAATAATTGATAAATAGTATAAATTAATACTAATCGTCGCTCACAATATGTCCGGCTCGGTTCTGATGGGATCATTTAGCCATCGGGAAACTGTTTTAGACAGACACGAAACTCGCGCTGATTTTTCCATTCCAAACATTTCACTAGGAAGATACTTATTTGCTTCAAACATAAAGTACGGTGAGTTATACTTAAATTGACAACTGAAATTGATAGAGAAGTGGATATATTCGAGGCTTTGTAGTATCATGCAAAGAAAAACTTTAAATTCACAAAAAAGTGAAAAATCAAATTATTTCCAGTCAATTTAATAAACTGACTTACGTAATGATTGAATTTATTTTCCAACCAAAAGTGTTTTCAAAGAAACTGTACTAATGTTTTAAAGACAAACGCGAAGTTTTTAGTGTGTTTGTTTTGTTTTAATATCTTCCGTTCTTTCTTAATAATTTGACATTTTATTGCTGTCAAGTTTTATTTCACTTAGATTACTAAATGTCATTGTTTATTTGTTCGGAAGTTTAATATGTATGATTGCTTTCGGTTTCACATCCCAGTTAAAACATCTTGTTGTTTCACTTAAAAAAAGTATCAACTATACACACTTGACTAGACAACAAGCAATGAAAAAAGTGTAATATTTAAATGCATCAATTATTTTGAATTCAATGCCTGCATATTTAATAATCGGAAGTAATTTCATTCATTTATACGGTAATATTTTTTAAGGTTACCCCAAAATCAAATTTAAATACAGGCCAAAAACAGTATGATGGTGCTAATCAGAAGTAAACCAAATGTACATACCTTGTATCAAAACTAACACAGCTTACCTTTGTGAGAACACACAGGGCAGCACTCAACCGTAGACTTTGACCTTTGCATCTTCTGAGGTCCTTTGTCAAGTTTTTATATAGTTTTCTCTTAGATTTTCTAGTTTACGACAAAGGAATTTCTTCATCTTGGCTATCGTGGATCGGTTATTATCTGACAATACATGTACCATCCTGAGGTTCCCCTCACACCAGAGTTTGATATGGATAAAGATGTGTACATTTTAACTACAAAATATTGAGTTGCACTCAACAAGGGTCAAAATGCGTGATATACCATTTCCATCATTTATCATTACCGAGCTAAATCAAACCGATTTAATATAATATATCAAGTTCGTTGATTCTCAAAGTTTTGGTTTCATCTAAATTATGATATTATCTTTTATGATTTATCGTCTGATGGTTTATCGTTATTAAGTTTTGTTTACTGTTTTACACAGTTTTATGCAACTTGACTGAGGTATTCTGAATAATTTCGTATCATTAGGCTACCTGAAGTGTTGACAAACCTGATGTATTAGTAAAGTCAACCCAGGATGAAATTATTGTTTATAGAACCAACGTAATTTGTTTGCTCTTAAAACTTGGCGGCCCATAGGAAATTGTTTACATTCATTCCACATTTTTCATTATAGCGGTGGAATAAGTGTTATTTCTACTCCTTTCTTTTTTAATTTTTACATACACTCGCTCGTATGCAGACTGTCATCCAAGCACACTTCAATCCACACTAACACAAATCGATGCAAAACTAATGTTAAAAAAGTCAGACCTGCATATCAGGGATAGAAACACTGGCTCTCTACACAGCCCAAAAACAGAGGAAATAAAAGAGGTTGCGTTGAGGAAATGATTTTATTTAATACAAAACATTATTTAAAAAAATACGAAAAAGAGAACCTGAGGGTTATCGCCTTTGAAAGGTCAGTGGCAAAACAATTTTAAAAACACGTTCATTAATGCACGATCTTTACACTTTCCCAATATGTTCTCATGATGAACCATTTACAGAGGACAAAACTATTATATTCGCCACATCCGGTTCGTAAAAGCAATGTGTTGTTTATAATACATGTAATTAAGTCACGCGTTCAAACGACACGAACGTGTGGTCGACTTCTTAGAAAAGAAACTATCATTAAGATAAAATATGATTTACATAATTATTTGATCAGAAAATTGAGACCAAAACGGTTTGCAACTGCTAGGATATCGTAAGTATCAAACATACTGTATTCATTTATTAATGATCCACATGCCTGAATAAAAAACAATCAAAAAGTCATGTATTGGATTTTGATTAATTATTTTCAGCATAATTTATCAAAAACAGGTTTTGTAGTAGATTTTTATTATAATTTTATGTGCTTCAAAACATTCATTGTAGTCAGATTCATTTTAAGAGCATTAAATATTTAATATATCAGATTATTTTTAGCGCATTAAAATATTAGTTGTAGTCGGAAAAAAAACACAAAAACATTTCGTGTAGTCTTTTTTATTTTTGCAGCGCATCAAAATATTTCGTGTAGTCGTGTAGTCGTTGTTTTTTTTTTCAGAGAATAAAAACGTTCAGTGTAGTCGGATTAATTATCTTCAGCGCATCAAAACATTTATTGTAGTCGAATTCATTAGTTTCAGCGCAACCAAAACATTTATTGTAGTCGAATTTATTAGTTTCAATGCATCAAAACATTTATTGTAGTCGAATTTATAAGTTTCAGCGCATCAAAACATTTATTGTAGTCGAATTTTATTAGTTTCAGCACATGCAAACATTAATTGTTGTCCGATTTATTAGTTTCAGCGCATCATAATGCTGCATATGGTAGCGTGTCTTCTGATTATTTATGGAAGTTATCTTGTTTCTGCCGGTAGCATACGAACACAGAAATGTTATGGCGTGTCTTGCGGAAAAGTGAACTGCCCTGAGCCGCGAATTCCTCCCGGCGAATGCTGTCCTGTCTGTCCGTCCAGAGGTAAGTTCTTATAAATTAAATGCTTTTATTTATTAAGGTGATTCTTCCTTTGTCATTGCAATAACAAATATTTTATCCATAAAGAAGAAAACTATTTAAATCGCTCTCTGGGCAATTTTTTTTAATGTAGTTCAACAAAACTTTTCACATAAATACATATTTAATTGGTGCATCTTTATTTTACAAACGTAAAGAACAATTACATCTGACAATAAAAATCCTATAATATCATCAAAATCATCAAAACATAGAAACTAAGTATTATAAAATATAAAATGAGACTGACGGCAATATAAAAATTATGTTGCCCTTATGAAGAATTTTCAATAATCAGGAGAGAAATATCATTTTTATGATTTTGAATATATTCACGCGACCAGCAAATTCAACGTCAAACATAATTTATATGTTCAGCATCTATCGGTTTTAAAAAGAAGTATTAAAAACATTTGTTTAAGGCAAATTACAATGTAACACTCAGGTTTTTTTTCTTGAACAAATTGGGGGGGGGGGGGGGGGGGGGGGAATTTTCAAAACAATCGATATTTTAGTAACTGTAACTTATTTCTTTGTATTTTGTAATGTACAGATATGTACAAATACCACTACTTCAAAAGATAAAAATATCATCACTGAGCAAAATTTATGTATTAAATAAACTTTTTCGTTTAGAACATTAAAAATTTTGGTCACACCAATTTTAATTTAAATCAAGACAGAGTGCAAGTACTCAAAATAACGTATTTAAGAACGAACAACTGGACGCGCATATGAAATTGTTGCTTTGCTTTGTCTTGAACACCTTGACCCGTTTTTCATAGGTTTCAGAAATATCACTTTATTCTGCAAGTCTAAATTAAAATAAAATATAAGGGTTTATTATTATGTTACTGTAGGCAAGAGCTGTGTTGTTGGGGGCAAAACATACAAAGATGGAGAGACTTTCTACATTGACTGCAACGGGTGTTCATGTTCGAACGGAAATATTATTTGCACAATGATTGACTGTGGTAAGTGAAGGCTTAATTTATTTTTAGAAATAACCCAGTGTAAGGTATAAAACACACATTTCCCGGAACGTAGGTTAAATATTGTAGCCTGCATGTAAAATAATTTTCTGCCTTCTCAAAAATGAACCATGTACTAAAGGCAGATTTGTTTGTGTTCTATAAATCATTAATACATATTCATTTTCAAATTTTTTCAGCTTTGACAAGCAGAAAACAAGTACTATAGTTAAGGTTTGCTGAAAAAAAAAGTCATGCTTAAGAAGTTCAACAGCTTGTTTATACATGGGCTTTTTAACATCACGCCTTATGAGTATCAATTATGTGACATAATTACATGTATATCCATCTAAAGAAAAATGTTAATTTGCAAACGTTGCAAGTGGTACTCTAGAGAGTGGTTAGGCTCAATTCACTAAAGGTGTTTATTTCATATAATTTAAGTAATGTACATTGTAACAACTGCAGTAATGTTAAACAATTTTCAATGCGTATTAAGCTTTAATAGTTTATAAAGCTTTACTTTTATATATGCAGGTGTATTGAAGCCGGGTACATGTCCTTCGTATAATCCAAAAAAGCCTGGTGTTTGTGCAAATATGTGTACTGTGGATTCTGACTGCCCTGGTAACACCAAATGCTGCAGAAATGGTTGTGGGGGTAGTACTTGTGAGAAACCATCATAAATGTAACAGGTTAGTTCATTTATAATGTTTGTGTAATTTATTATGACCATTATGATAGCGAAGCATTGGCTTGGCGACACATTTCGGAAACATCTAATGAGACCATGGAACCAACTTACGCTGTCTCAGAAACCCTCAAACGCACACGTCTTCAAAAGTCTTGCGTCACCTATGTCTAACGACATAAATCTGAGTTTATTGCATAGTTATTACATGTATGGTTGCAATAAAACGTATAATACATCGAAAATGGTGCCAAGAAACACAATAGCAATAATTTTTGTAAAAAGCTTTCAGCTATAAGTACGTGTTTCAAAATCATCAAACTTCGTAACGGCAAACAAGCAGTTTTTAAATTATAGGATTACCGAAAGACTAAATAAATAAAACGGAACGTTCAGGTTCAAATAACATCTGCAATTTATGAACATATTCAATCTACTGAAACTAAACAATTAGTGTGTTCCGATGTTTTTGAAACCTTATTGTAATTAATTGATGTGTCTGAATGTATACTTTAAAAGATTTATTGAAATAAGTTTACTGATTTTCAATACGTTTTGCCAGTGCAGGGATTAAAAAAACACCCACACAGAACACTGAACTTTAATCAGTCATTTTTGTTTGGTGTTATCCGTGTGCAACGGACTTTGTGATCGTTTTCTAATATTTGATTTATTCTCACAGTAAAGTCTTTTATTTTTTGCAGATTGACACATGTTAAGGTGTTTAGTGTGAGCCTCTGTTAACAAGCAAATGTGACACTTGCTTAGTTGTCGTTCAACAATCGTCATGCACTTACTGATGTCATACACGATTTTCAATAAAATTTCAAAACAACCATGAATGGTTTGTTTATTTCATAGTTTTAGGTTTGATCCAAAATGTCTTTTCTCTGTAAATCAAGCAAAATGTCATGTTTATTACCACTTTGACACTTAATTTACCAGATCATTGCCATGGTTTACTTTTCTCAATGTTTAGAAAACTACTTTTAGTATTTATTCAGTTTATTCAAAGCGATCATACCGCACAAAATGAAATTTCGATTTGAAACAGTTTCTCAAAAGCGGTCAATATCATGTCTATGTAAGCAATACAAAATAGAACGTCCTAAATTTATACTGGCGTGTCAGTTTTGAAACAAATGTTAAAGTAAAACGATTCGAAAATGATGTGAAATCAAGGATGTAAGTTAAAGCCTTGAGCGTAAACCATTATTATAATAACTAAGTTAACGCAGTCATACGTAAAGATATAATAAAAAACATTATTAATAAAAATTGTGTTTACAAGTGTTATAATAGCAAAGCAAAAAAGTAAGTTACTTGCTTAAACTAGTTTTAAAATTTGAGCGATAATTATTCAACGGATGCAGTAAGCGGTATTTATATAAATTATAATTATACTTTCATTGCGAATATCAGTTTTGCATAATTATGTACTAGATGTTCTAGCTTGATAATCTTTTCCCTGTCTTTGACATGAAAAAGAAAACTTTTTATCTATAAACAAATTAACTATCAATCTTATTGATGAAAAAGGGAGAGAAATATGCTTATAAAATGCTCGCATGCTGAAAATTAGTCTCAGTCATTCAGACGCTCTGATTTCGCAAAGGCGATCAGTACGTATGAAGACAATGCTCGTTAAAAAACCAGACACTCCAAAACGAGGCTTGTAATTAGGACATAAGTATGGAACGCCGTTGTTGTCTTGTAAAAACTGTATTTTAGACTGTCGCCCTGTCAGCTGGAAATCGAAAAGACGTATGCTACGGCGAGAAGCATTTTTAACTGTATAATTGCGCCCACAGGCGTGTTCAAGTAAGCTGGGTTCTGCGGTTACCCGATATCTGATGAAAAGTTTATACAGACGTTGCAAGCACAATAGTAACCTTATCGCAACCTTAGAAATATTTTAGAATGAAATCATTTCAATAAGAAGATCATATTTTTTTCTCTTTCTTTTCGGATCAAAATTACGTCTGAAGTGAAAAACTTTGCCCTACAACCATTTTTTTTTAAATTTCTTAAGATAACTTCAAAATTCTTTGGCATACCCTAATGGCGACCTTAGAAACATTTTACAGTGAAATCCCTTAGATTTATTTTTTAAAAAGTATATAAATTTCCCAATTACGAAAAGAAAAAGTGATAAGACAATTTAGAACTGTAAAGAAAAATAAAGCTTGAAAATCCCAAAAATTCTATTTGCAATCAAACACAAAAACGAAGCAACGCAAAACAAAAACACAATAAATGCCCACATGATCAAAATGATACTGACAATATCCAAGATTCTTTTAAAGAACTTTTAAATGTGAAAAGAGAAGTCAACAATTTTTTGTCATTCATTTTCGCAACCATGAAATTAAAGGCCAAAACACACTTTTACAAATACCTCTTACTATATACATGTTTTAGACAAGATAATTATCTTAGATATTGTTGTTAGTAACTCATTACAGTAACTCAGGAAGGCATTTAAATTGATGTGAAGTGTTGCTTTCTTTTCGTGTTTGGCTGCAGAATTTAGGGTTTTTTTTAGGTCAAACTATTTTTCTTTTCTGTTCTAACTTTTCTTAACGTAATAATAATAAAATGATTTATTTATGCAAAGTTTGACGGAACTGCAATTTTCCGTTAGAGAGATTTTGATATTCTTCCCTTTTATCAATCACCGTACAATGACAATTGTCATACCATACAACGTGACAGTCTAAAACCATTATTAAGAAGAGGCAGCAACGGTGAACCATATATTTGCATTCATTTATGTAAAATGGGGTAGGCAAGTACTTAAACGTCCTTTGTTTATAGACCATATACCTGATTTTGTAGCTCGATATCATATTACTTAAATTTCACTTTGCCCAGTGTGGGTGAAATACGGTTAAAGCACTGTTAACAAATTTCATTAGAAATCGCGATTGATTTTGGATTTGTTTACCATACAAAAGCGCCACCTGTCGGTCAGACTTTTTATATAGCGATGTCTCTAGACGTTCGTCAAAGCAGTGTGACACTGATCAATGACAGAACGTCTTGATGATCTAGACTAGCTGAAAATGCATATTCCTAACAAAGAAATAAAGAGCAAGAAATAAACATGATTAATTTTACGATTCAACTATTGTTTCCACGTATAACAAAAGAAAAACCGATTATCGCATTGAAAACTTAAAGGTCACTAGCATTAACAATTTGTTATTCGGGGTTTGAAGTGATTTAGCACAATAACAAGAAGAAACCCTCATTTATATTCTTTGCAAAAGAACACTATACAGTTAAGTTAACTAGATAATTACATGTTGTTATTTTGTGTTGAGTTGGTTTGAAAAAAAATAAAAATCAGGCAAAAGAAAAAAGTTCTGAACTTTTACAGACGCCATTGAGCATATATTAAAACAAGTGTCACGAAAATACTGTTTTTTAATAAACTTATAAACGCCGTACATGTATGAAGCATGTGTCTGTATATTAAAATAAAGAGGAAATATATTATTTACTTTGTATCTTCTCATTCCCTGTAGGGCATTTATTAGAATAAAGTCACTTTTACTAAGACAATTTGCAAGTAATCAAGGATTATCACTTTTACAACTTAAATTGCCAAAATATCGAAGTAATATAAAATTTAAAAATGTTTCCCCCACCCCACCCACCTTACCCATTCTACTCAATGTTTGGTTACAGGAAAATTAATTTAGATCCCTTATAGTCCTACCAGAAAGAGTAGAAGGTCAATGAAAAAACCTTAATAATCAGTTACGAAATTCAATAATAACACTCTCGGTCTCAAATGTGTCTGGTACATTATCCATTTTGTGGTTAAATTTCAAAACAAAACACAGAAAGACGGAGTCTGTATGCAAATAATGAAACTTACACCGTGAGAAACGATGATTACCAGTTATTTGAAAGCAAAATTTAGCCCAGTAAAGGACACTGATGAACGTACATACATGTTACACATTTAACTCTACTTTAAGGGCTTACTACACTCCTCCCCAGCAAGTTCATCGAAAATTAACGAAAACTCAATAACGCCAAAATGCCAATTAATGAAAATTTGCACAAATGAATGTTACTTCATGTAATATGTATCTTTATTTTGCATAATATGGTAAGACACGAAAGAACAGTAAAGAAAAATAGCGCGATCGAAAAATTCCTTAAACTTTTATTTACATGAATTCACAAAAACTAAACAACAAAAAACATCATTCTAAATCGCCTACATAAGTGATTTGAAACTTACAACAATTCATTGTGTCCTCGTGACTTACATATGTAAACTTTATTTGATATAAGTAAAAGTGTGTTTGACCTTCAATATCCTGGTCGCTTCCTGGTCGCGTAAACGGATGCCAATCATTGATTTCTGTTTTAGACGTTGAAAGTTCTTTACAAGGTACACACCATTTCCTTGTCACACTCACCTAGGAATTTAAACATATGTTTTGTATTGCTTAGTTTTTTGTAAATTTAAGTAAATAGAATTTTAAGGAATGTTAAGGTCTAACTTTTTTTCTTTACTTGTCTAACGTGTCTTTTTGTAAGCAAAAGAAAGATACATTAGTAATATTCATTTGTGCAGAGTATCATTGAACGACATTTTACCGTTATTGAGATTTTGATAATGTTCTTTTAATCAATGAAGTGCTGGGGAGGAGTGTAGTGAGCCCTTAAATGTCGTTAGAAGAAAACGCTTCAAACAGTATATAATTGATCCAGCAGTCTCCGGCTTCGAACAGGAGAATTTGGAAAGGCGATGTTGTTTTTTTAAATAATGCAAACTTTAATGTTCTTTTCTTTTAAGAAGATTTCGGTCACACAATACGTCCATACAGTCAATTATAAATAAGTTTTTAATCTAACTACTGCAATTTTTTAACTAAACATTAGGTAGATGTCACGAGAGTGTTGTTCTTACAAGAATTTAATTAAGAAGTAAAATAGGCACAATATAATAAATAGCCAAACAGACAACAAAGTAGGTTCTAAGGGCCTAGCAAAACACACATTCATCCTTTGGTTCACATATCAACTAACAAACCGTGTCACATGCAAATTTACAATAACGGTCAAAACATAAGTTCATGTAGATGTGTTGTTAGTACCTAAATAAATGGTTTCAGAATTTGGAATTTTACTGAGTGTGTATCAAATTTAAACATTCTTACATTTAATTTACTGGTATCAATCCGTCGGCTTTTCCCCAACCAAATAACCATTCTGTACATTCTGTATATTTTTTATGAAATGAAAGTTAGACTTTACATTATTGTTGTAGTTATTGTGTACCTGCCATTTTGCTTTACAATGCTATTAGCTTCTTATCCTGTATATGTATGTGAGCTTTTGCATACACCACTGTCGAGTTGATGGGTGGGTAGGAGTTAGTTCACCAAGCCAAATGGTATTTGTTTGTTCATGTGAGAACCAATGTGAGGTTTGTGCATCCTAGAACCTGGCCTTAACCCTCAGGAGCGAATTGTTTTCCCACTGTATGTTCGAAGGCGGTCACCCCAAAGGTTCTCGTTTTCGTTAACTGTTTGTGGTATCTTAATGAGATGGATCCTCCCTGTTGCCTCTCTGTGTTTTGGCTGCGAGGGGAGCCTGAGTTTTCTGGGCGTGTCGATTATTTATAGGCATATTTCACTTTTTTATTATGCATGTAAGCATAGTAAGTCAGTTTAGTGTTTTATGTTCTATGAAGGCATATTTCACTTTTTTATTATGCATTGAAGTCAGTTTAGTTTTTGTGTTCTATGAAGAGTTTTGGTAGGACGTATGAGGTTAACTCTGAAATAACATGTTTTTTTCTAGATCTTTTTGAATGTGGACCTCGTTTCATTTGACACTAAGAAAAAAATATACAAAGGAAATCCTCTATTTTGACAAGTTTCACTACAAGCTGGAATGTTAGCATTTTTAGCTCGACTATTCGAAGAATATGTCGAGCTATTGTACTCACTTGGGCGTCGGCGTCGGCGTCGGCGTCGCCGTCGCCGTCGGCGTCCCGCTTTGGTTAAAGTTTGAGTGCAACCTACTGATATCTTAAAAACTACTATAGCTACAGCTTTGAAACTTGGCACACTTGTTCATCATCATGTCCCGGGTATGTATGCCAAGAACCATAACTCTAACTTTCATTTTGATCAAATTATGGCCCTTTTTCGACTTAGAATTTCAGGATAAAGTTTGCGTGCAAGCTAATGTACAAACACATAACTTCAATACTACTTACACTACAGCTTTGAAACTTGGCACACTTGTTCATCATCATGTCCCGAGTGTGTATGCCAAGAACCATAACTCTAACTTTCATTTTGATCAAATTATGGCCCTTTTTCGACTTAGAATTTTAGGTTAAAGTTTCCGTGCAAGCTAGTTTCTTTAATACTTCTTGTACTATAGCTTTGAAACTTTCAACACTTGTTTACCATCATGACCCTGACTATGTATGCCAAGAACCATAACTCTTTCTTTAATTTTTAATCAAATTATGGCCCTTTTTCAACTTAGAATTTCAGGTTAAAGTTTGCGTGCAAGCTAATTACTTTCATACTTCTTGTACTATAGCTTTGAAACTAAAGAAACTTGTTAACCATCATGACCCTGACTATGTTTGCCAAGAACCATAACTCTTTCTTTGATTTTTATTAAATTATTGCCCTTTTTTTACTTAGAATTTCAGGTTAAAGTTTGCTTGCATGCTAGTTACTTTCATACTTCTTGTACTATAGCTTTGAAACTTGTTCACTATCATGACCCTGACTATGTATGCCAAGAACCATAACTCTTTTTTTGATTTATATCAATTTATTGCCCTTTTTAGACTTAGAAATTAAGGTTAAAGTTTGCGTGCAAGGTGGTGAAACCTCATATCTTTCATTCTATTAAAACGACAACTTTAAAACTTTGTATACCTTTATTATATCATATATCAGGTTGATTTTCAAAGGCCCATAACTCATCCTTGCTTTTTTATTTAATCTGCCCTTTTTTCGCTTAGAAATTAGAATTAAGACCTAGAAATTATGGTTAAAGTTTCAATGTTAGTGTTTTTCATAGGTAATGCTATAGAAAAGGTTTAAAACAGATGTACTTAACATACTTTGGTTGAAAGGTTATACTATACTATACTATACTATACTATACTATACTATACTATACTATACTATACTATACTATACTATACTATACTATACTATACTATACTATACTATACTATACTATACTATACTATACTATACTATACTATACTATACTATACTATACTATACTATACTATACTATACTATACTATACTATACTATACTATACTATACTATACTTTACTATACTATACTATACTATACTATACTATACTATACTATACTATACTATCCTATGCCATACCATACAATACCATACCACACCATACCACACCACACCACACCACACCACACCACCACCACACCACCACCACCACCACCACACCACACCACACCACCACATCACACCACACCACCAACACCACCACACCACCACCACCACCACCTCCACCGCACCACACCACCACCACACCACACTACCACACCACACCACCACCACACCACCACCACACCACACCACCTCACCACAACCACCACACCACCGTCACACCACACCAGCATCACACCACCAACACCACAACCCCCCCCACCACCACCACACCACCACCACCACACCACCACCACACCACCCACCACCTCCACCCACCACCACCACCCACCACACACCACCACACACCACACACTACAACCACCCCCACCACATACCACCACCACCAACAACAACAACAACACCACCACCCTCCACCACAACACCACCACCACCACCCTCCACCACAACACCACCACCACCCCACCACCACCACATACCACCACCACATACCACCACCACCACCACCACTAGCAACAACACCATCACCAATAACAACACCATCACCAATAACAACACCACCAACAACAACACCGCCAACAAAAACAACACCACCAACAACAACAACACCAACTACACAACCAACAATAACACAAATAACAACAACAACACACCAACAACTACACCACCAACAACACCGTCAACAACACCACCAACAACAACATCAACACCAACAATAGCATCATCAACCAACAACAACAACATCAACACTGACAACAACACCAACAACAACAACAACAACACCAACAACAACAACACGCCATCACTACCACCACCACCACCAACAACAACAACAACACCAACAACACAACCAACAATAACACAAATAACAACAACAACACACCAACAACTACACCACCAACAACACCGTCAACAACACCAGCAACAACAAAATCAACACCAACAATAGCATCAACAACCAACAACAACAACATCAACACTGACAACAACACCAACAACAACAACAACAACACCAACAACTACACCACCAACAACAACGTCAACAACACCACCAACAACAACACCAAGAACACCACCACCAACAACACGAACATGAACACCAACAACACCACCAACAACACCAACAATAGCATCAACAACACCAACAACCAACAACAACACTGACAACAACAACAACATCAACACCAACACCACCCACAACAACACCATCACTACCAACACCAACAACAATACCAACAACAGCAACAACACCCACAACACCAACAACAGCAACCAGCATACCATATCTTACTATACTACACCACACCCCACCACATCACTATAGGTGGGCAGGGATAGTGGGTTGATGGATGCGGGATCAGGGGTGTATGGACTGGGTTGTGTAAACCCTCTAAAAAAACTACAATAATAAATTAAGTGTAATTTATTGATTTCCTAACTTGGATTAAGAAACTTTTGTTCATGTGTGTGTGTTGGGTGTCATAAACTCCTGAATCACTCCCCAGTTTAAATGAAGCCCAGTTTTAAATGTGCTTAAATATGTCTGACTTCGAATAGTCGAGCTTGCAGTCGTTTCCGACTGTCTCTTGTTGTTATTTGCTGTTGTGAAAACAAAAATCGGCTGATTGTTACGCCAATTATTTTGGACAATCATATTTTATTTCTTATTCAGAAAAAATAAGAAATCGAAACACTAAGTATTAAACCAATGAATATCTTGGATATCGGTAAATTCAAAAAGATAAAACACGTGTCGAGCATTTAACCAACGAATTTCGAATGAAACGTTTAAGTGAAAACTGCAAAAAAGCAAAAATGTCAAAGTGCAAAATGGGTAAGGGCTAGTCACCCGGACACGAAACTGCTGGTAAGCTAGGTGTTTCCAAGAAAGATTATTTCAATAAAAATATATGAGTTCACATTTTGAAGAAGAATGAGATTGCAAAATGACTGCAGATTTGTCAGAGAGGTACGATGCAGTTGCAGCAAATAAAATCAAGTCGTTTAACATTAGCTGCTGTAAAATGTTAAAATGAGTGGCTTTGATCCCGTTCAACCTTGAAATATTTTTCACCCGTGCAACAAAATTGCAAACGTTTGCATTAACAGTTATTACTTATTCATGCATTTAAATACAAAACTATAAAAGAGAATTGTTAGATGTCTAGACAGTCGGACCCGGAACATTAAGATAAAAGGTAAACTTTTATTAATTATTTATTGTCATGAGTGTTTTATCTAAATATTTATCTGATGAATTAAACATGTTCACCGCCATATGCACACCTTCGTTTTTGGGATTGATCTATATTATACAGTTTATTGGTGTAAATATTGAGTTGCGTTCAACCCGGGGCTAGGCGGCGAGGACAGTAATATGCATTTCCATCAATGTCCATGAACAGGCTCAATTAAACCGAGTCTGCAATATTATTATTTTTGTCGTGTTATTTGGCTTTCAAGATGCCTTTGTAAAATATTTCAACAAATAAAACCATCTTGTTTAACATTCAGTAGTTGTTTATGATCTTAAAATTGGTGCATTTGTTTCCTTTCAACATTGCAATAATTTTATGTTTGCACTTGGTTGCATATCAGATAGTACTAATTCATGCATTTAAATGCAAAACTGTAAAAGAGAATTGTTAGATGTCTATACTCTCGGACCCGAAAAATTCAGTCATTCTGACAAAAATTAGGAATTCAGGTAAACTTTTATTATTTATTATAATTGTTTATCTATTATTTATATGATAAATCGAACCTGTTTTATAAAAGTATTTACAAAAATATATAATTGTTCGTCTTCAATTTCAAAAAAGTAAGCATTGCTGTGGAAATTCGAAAAATGTTCAAGCGATTAATAATGACATATTTTAAAGGGAACAAAATCTTCTCTGCAATCTGCGACCCATTGTAGAAAAAAACACATGTTGTAATAGATGAAAAGGGAACTTTGAAAGCCACCGAACACGACAAATATGAAAATACAGCAAGCTCGGTTTGATTGAGCCTGTTCATGGGCAGTAATGGGACTGCATATTCCTGCCCACGCCGCCTAGCCCCGGGTTGAGCGCAACTCAATATTTAGGTGCTCTGGTCTCGGAAAGATCATTGAGTACCCGCCCTTTGGCTTTGCAATGCTATTAAATTCTTATGTTTATATGTTTGTATGCTTTTGCATGCAACATTGTTGAGCTGATGGGTGGGTTGGAGTTATTTCACCAAGACAATTTGTACTTGTTTTGTGATACGAGAACCTGTTGGGGCAAGTGTGAGGTTGGTGCACCCTAGAACCTGGTTTAAACCCCCAGTGGCAATTTGTTTTGCCACTGACCGTTCCAAGGCGATATCCCCAAAGGTTCTCTTGTTTATTAATTGTTTGTGGCGTCCTATTTGAATTGACATACATATATAAAACATGCGCGCTCTCTCTCTCTCTCTCTCTCTCTCTCTCTTCCTCTCTTCTTTTTCGCTGCGTGGAGAGGCTGTGTTTTTTGAGTGTGGCGATTCCTGATATGCATATGTTGCTTTTTTACACCAATAAACAGTAAGACGTATTGTTGATTTTTAACTTTAAGGACAATATTTTAGATCCAAAGGTACATTTATCTGAAAGGCTCGAGATGATACGGTTGTTAAAAATTGTGTTGGTCGTGGTGTTCGGAAGCTACATTGTGTGTTCCGAGCCTACTTTGCCACTGAAATGTGAATATGAGACGTGCTTGGAACCAGAATGCGCTGGCCCAACAACTCCGCCAGGAGAGTGCTGTCCTGTTTGTCAGACAGGTAATTGTTTATGGTTAAATTTAATAAGTTAAATGTAATAAGTTAACAGCACTGCTGTTGTTGTTGTGCTTTTGTAAAAGCAGCAGCTCGTGTAGTTTTAGTTAAAGTAGAAGTTTGGTGATAGTATTAGGAGCCTTTCATTCACTTCTTCACTTCAATTTTTAAAATTATTTCAGGCAAGTCTTGTGATTACAAAAGAAATACGTACACAGATGGCGAGAAGTTTAAAGACGATTGTAACAGATGTTTCTGCAGAAATGGAAATGTTGGATGCACAAATAAAGTTTGTGGTTTGTATTCATTTTATATTCTAGTAAACTAACTGTTGTTACTTTTAATGATTTACATATATTGCCGGGATTTTCCTTTTTTGTTATATGATTAAAATTGAATATTTTATAAATATCGTTATTTCTTATAAAAGCAAAACTGTTCATTGATATTGTTATACATGTAAACAAATTTATTTTAATTCATCTTCATAACCAGTAATTGAGAAAAAAAAAGTGAAGCAAGCATATCATGAATAACCATACTCAGAAAACACAGCCTCCTCAGCGAAAACACAGAGAGAAAACATAAAAGAGAACCAGTGGGGTTTACCGAATAAAAACGGTCAGCGGGAAAACAAGTGCTAATTATAGTATTTTAAACCAGGTTCGAGTGTGCACAATCCTCGCACTTGCTCCAAACGGTTCCTATAATAAGCAAACAAGCACAAATTGACTAGGTAAATTACATTTAACTCGTCCATCAACTAGACAATTTGAATGTTGCAGGCATAGCATAAACACGTATTAAACATAAGAGCTAATCACATTGTTAATGACCTTACTAAGATCAGGGCTGAAGATTATAAAGCTGAGCATGGAAACCTGCTCCATGCTCAGTATTATAACCTTGGGCACAGAATACCTGGAGTTTAAATGAACAATGAATTAATAATTTCAGGAAAGTCATGTGATTACAAGGGAAATACGTACACAGATGGAGAGAGGTTTAAAGACGACTGTAACACATGTTTCTGCGGCAATGGAAATGTAGGATGCACAAAGATGGCTTGTAGTAAGTGTTTTTCTATTATTATTTTATCTACAATGTAGCGGACAGTCGTTGTTAATAATATTATCCTTTGAAGGTTTAGATTTGTTCGTTATCTTTTTTGTTTATTTCAATACTTTCATTATAATTTCGTTATTAGAATTATTCTTTTATTGATATTATAATTAGTACATGTATGATTGTAATTTTAATTTGTGTTTTTATTTCTACAGTAACTTTCAAAGGTATTACAGGCAGGTCTTGTGATTACAAGGGAAGTACGTACACAGATGGGGAGAGGTTTAAAGACGACTGTAACACATGTTTCTGTAGCTATGGAAATGTCGGGTGCACAACGATGGCTTGTAGTAAATGTTCCTATTATGTTTCTAGCATCAGCCTAGTAAACAGTTTTTGTTATTTTATAATTTTAGATGTAGTTTTTGTCGTTAATTTCTTTTTCACTTCAGTACTGTTATTGTTAAAAGCATTGTCATTGGATTTATACAGTAACTCTAATTTGATGTTCTTATTAGTATTGCATGTACGAATTACCCTGTATTATAATTTTAATTTCATTTTCGAAACTTTAAGTTAAGTAATCATAGTTATAGCAGGCTTTTGTTAATAACCTCATTATAAGAGTCATACTTTTATTCATAAAAATATCAGTACTGTTATATTTTTAATTTCGTTTTTTTTCTATTCCAAAAGGAGGGATAACAGGTATTACAGGCAAGTCGTGTGATTACAAGGCAAATACGTACACAGATGGCGAGACATTCAAAGATGACTGTAATATATGTTTCTGCAGCAATGGAAATGTAGGATGCACAATGATGGCTTGTAGTAAGTGAGCCTTTCTTTATTCTAAGACGAGTGTAACACATGTTTCTGCAGCAATGGAAATGTTGGGTGCACAAAGATGGCTTGTAGTAAATGTGTCTGTTTATGTTTCTAGCATCAGCGCAGTAAAAGGATTTTGTTGTAATTATTTTGAAATGTTGATTTTGTCGTTACTTTTCTTTTCATTTCATTGCTGTTATTGCAATAAACATCGTAATTAGAATAATTTAATAGATAACTTCTAAAAACGTTATAATAGTTATACGTTATAACAGGTTTTTATTATAAATCTCGCTATAAGAATGATACTTTTAATGATAATTCTATTTGTACTATCTTAATTTTTATTTCATTTTTAATAATTCCAAAGGAGGAACTAGAATAATTACAGGCATGCCGTGTGACTACAAGGGAAATACGTACGAAGATGGCGAGTCGTTTGAAGATGACTGCAATACCTGTTTCTGCTTCAATGGAAATGTCGCATGCACAAAGATGGCTTGTAGTAAGTGTGCCTTTCTTTATTCTTGCAAGAGTGTAATGACAGGTATTGATATAGTGATAATTATTGTCGACTTATTCTTTCCATTTTATTTCTCTGAATATCATAATTATTGCTTTTAAGTACTATGATAATTTTTATTTCATTATTTACATAACCACTAATGGATATATTACTGTAACAGTAAATATGGGCTATTCGTGTGATTACAAGGGAAATACGTACACAGATGGCGAGACGTTCAAAGACGTGTGTAACATATGTTCCTGCAGTAATGGAATTGTCGGATGTACAAAGATTGCTTGCAGTAGGTACTTATGTCTGTTTACCACTATTATTTGAAGCACTATAATTATTTTTAGATAATTTTGTTATTATAATCACAGTTGTTTTCACTCTTTTTACATGACGTTTCGGCCATGCGGCCTTTATCAAATCAAACAAATCGCTTTTAAATTAGCTTTTACATTCTGACATATCTAAATTATCCCCGGAAATAAAAACAAAAGACGTTGACGTTGACGTCGACGACTTCATCATATGACGCGCCAAAAACTCATAACATAACTATCAATTAAAGTTCTGTTCATCTTCGTGTGCATACGTGTGCGTATGTTTTTGCGTGTGTGCCTGTACATGCAGGTGTGTGTTTGTAAATGCCCCCAACTGCGGAGTTCTGTGTGAATACACACCAACGAACTGGGGAAACACCGCGAATTGAGGAACTCCCCGGTTCAAGTTAAGAGTAAAATCTTTCCAAACTCGGTCGCATTAGTCATATTTTGGTTTACCACTGTTATCTGACACTCTCCCCGATTAGCCGGTCTTGAACTTGCTGATAACAATACACAATCTCAGCATTTTTCTAATTGTGTGTATGATAGAGTTTATCTGCAGTTCCCCGGTTGTGCGGAAAAAAAATTATACACTTCCCGCGGTTTATAATTCATTGTTTACATCATGGATGCCAGACGTTCCTCACGGATTATGAAAAGGTAAACATTATTTTAATTACATGTATTATGACAAAGTTTGTAGTTAAATTGTATTGAGTGAATTGAGAAAACAAGATGAGTGAATAAACGAAACATTTTTATATATATTATTTAAGGACCAATACGAAGCCTCTGGAATTTGCGATATCATCATGTAAATGTGAGATTGATCCAAATGGGTTTCATGTGCGATTTATTAATGAGGTGATAATTATGTTTTTATAATGCAAGTTTATACTCTCTTCTTTATCTTTAATGACAAATTCATTCAATTATAATTATGTTGGCGCTATAATAGCAAGTAACAGGATGATTTGTAAACATAAATGTACGAGTTTTTTATCATAGAAGTTTTAAAGTTTATCTACTCGGTGGTCAATTTGTTACAAAATTAAACGTGAATAAAATACTAAATGTCTCTGCAGGAGAGTGTGTTTCCACCAGGAGGCCATTTGAAAACGGAGATTTTTACTAGAATACCAGGGAGATTTAATTAAAAACTGTAATTACGCAAGAAATATTTAAAAAGACTATGAGAAGACTAGTGTGGGGAGCTTTATGTACCTTTTTAAATATAAGGAACGGAAAATTTGGTATGTTTTCCTTTTTCGACATAAGTTTTGTTTTCATTTAATATATGTTTACAAACTGACATATTTTAGGCTAGCATTTAAGACAGCTTTAAATACTAAATACTTGATTTCAATATTTTGAAATTATTGACTGCATCTTATCAATTCACAGTGTATTACGATTGATTTTATTTAAAATGTGATTTCTTTTTTATATGCAGTATAGGCGCTACGAAGGACATTTTCGTAAAAGGAAGAATGGTAAACGACGCCGAAAAAGGAGATCCTTTACAAAGCTGTGCCATTAAAATCATTGAAATAGAAGGCGATCCCCACTTGTGGATATTCGCAGCCCGAGATATTAATGTTGGTGAAGAACTGAGTTATGATTATGGAGAAAAAGACTTGCCGTGGAAAATGGTAAAAATCCGTTTTGTTGTGTCCTTGTGTTAAATGATTTTTGTCGTAATATTTTGTTTTAGTTTTGTTAACATATCTCGATTCAATGTAATTTAACAATGATTTTTCTGAGCTATATTTGTGATAATTCTGGGTTTCGCTCGTGTATGCATACTCGTTACTGTCCTTTTACAATTGATTGAACTAAACATCATACATGTAATATTGTCATTTTTGAAAAGGTTGGTTCCAAGATTCTGATTTTAAATTTTATATATTTTCATGTACATTTTAGTCCTCTTCAGCAATTCGTTCAACTTGGCATGCTACTTTTTATCGCATGATGTATTTATGTTAACTTCAATTAGTATGAAATATTTATAATTTTTGAGATGGATAAGATTATGTAGACTATGACATGACCTCTAGCTCGCACATGCCTAAATCCCAGTTAGGCCACAGTTACACAGACGGTCGCTGCCCAATCGGTTATTTTATTTTGAGTTTTTCGCAGTTTTGATCGGTTGCCATACGTTATTTTATTTCTGGTTTTCTGTGTAAACAGCCATCGGTGATTGACGAGTATTTAATGGGTTAAACGAATATTTCATGGTTTGCTGGTACACTTAAATTCTCATCTTTTTTCTATCGGTGGTAAGTATTAGTTGATCGGTTGCTTTTTGGTGGCCCATCGGAGATATCGGTTGTGGACAGGTTGTCGATCATCGGTGATATCGGTTTTAGACCGGAAATCATTTGGTGATCGATTGTAGACAAGTTCTCGGTCAGTTATTTGTAAAATATTTTCACAGATCGAGAATTTTAAACATGTTCAAAAATCCCAATCGGTAATTTTTTCACCGACAAAACTCATCTTTCCCCAATAACAGTTAATAGGTGGAAAACAGGTGACCCATAGGTGATTTCGGTGTTAAATCTCTTGTCATGGGTTCACTCCACAATTTGGCCGAAAAACTCACCGATCACTCACCGAAGACTTTGTATAACTGGGGTGATACACAGAGCCATTGGTGATCGATCGGTAGTTTTTTAGCCAGATTAGGAAGTGAGACGATGTCAACTTTTGGTCACCTGTTTGCCACCTATCAATTGCTATTGGAGGAAGATGAGTTTCGTCGGTGAAATCCTACCGATCGAGATTTTTAGACATGATTAAAATTCTCGGTCTGTGAAAATATTTTACAAATAATTTATCGACAACATGTCTACAATCGACCATCACCGATCGACATCTTGTCTAAAACCGCTATCACCGATCAACAACCTGTCTAAAACCGATATCTCCGATGGGCCACATATAAGCAACCGATCAACTTATACTCACCACCAAATAAAAAATGAGAACTAAAGTGTACCAGTAGAAGTATTTGTTTAATCCATTGAATACTCGTTAATCACCAAAGGCTGTTTACACAGAAAAGCAGAAATAAAATAACGCATGGCAACCGATCAAAACAGCGAAAAACTTTAAATAAAATAACTGATCGGGCACCGACTGTCTGTGTAACTGGGGCCTAAGTAAAAAGCTTTTTTGAGCCACAATTATTCATTGAAAAGTTAATGCTAAAATTGAATTGCAACATAAACTTTTGAAATTGAAATCGTAACATTTTCCAAATGCATGTTTTCCATTCCATATGCATATTTTAACATATTTAACATGTGTAAATTTTAGGAATGAGATACATGAATAAACTATGAATTAACAGTTAATGTCAGTGCTTTGTAGTTTCATGATATTGTGTATTGAGAGAGAGAGAGAGAGAGAGAGAGAGAGCAATGTTGCAATTTATACATAATAAAATCTTTAACTTGCTTACAGGAGATAGAAACTCACAAGTGGGAAAAACTAATTCTCAAACTGTGGCAAGTGTTTGCTATCAAAACTCGAGAAAAAAAGAACACCAAAAACGGAACGTCGAATTGCGCAACAGAGTGCATGAATATCACGGACACTGTGATAACTGAAAAGAGAGGCTTCCAGAAGCTATATTACAAGTTGCGAAGGTATCGAAATTACTGTTGATGTTGGAAGAAGGAGGACCAAAGCTAAAAACTGAACAAAGTATTGATGATGTCGTCACCAAAGAAAATGAATCATGTTCAGGTATAATTATTAATTAAATCATATGTTTTTAAAGATCAGTTGGGCTTTCATGTAATCAGTTCAACGGTAAGGCATCAAACATATTTAAGTCGACGTTTTAAACGTACTATTGATAAGAAGTTTTTGTTAAGACTTTCACAATGTTTAGAAATATGTTTTCTGGCTGAAATCCTGCTATATTCTCTTGAGATTTATTTTAAAATGTGAGCACCAACATATCACAATTATATTTTATCATCATAACATGTGAATTATTTTTTTTCACAAAGATTCCAACAAAATGGAAGAAACATCTGATTGCCATAGTTACTCCGACGACAAAACATTACCACCAACAAACAAGACGGTGGTATTCAATGGCGGAACAAAGGATAGTTCGAAAGGTTAACATATCACTTCACATAATTCAGTTTAACTTATTGCAGCTCTGATATCTTATTCTATTTTGTTGCTTTTAAAGCGCCATTTGTATCAAAGGTCATTTTAATCTACGCATACGAACAACAATCTACATAAAATCGCATAAGAAGCAATTTTCATTTTGCATCGCTCTTCAAAACTATGTGATCTCCAGTATTCATAATGATCTATTTGATGTGAAATCCACTATTATATTTAATAAATAAGAATAACGGATTCTATGAAAACAAGTCTGATTTTATTAACAGGGTTGTCTTAGATTCACAAATTTTCTCATATCAATCTTGCTAAAAGAATACAATTATAAATATTTAAATCCATCTATGATATGCGTTGGTTTCAGAATCATGAAAGCAGTGGAGCATAAAAAAGCTTGGAAAAATGAAGATAAGTCTGCAGTAAAGAAACACCTTAAACGTTACATACTAATGTCGAAGATTCCAAGAAAATCAACAATTGAAGAAAGCATCCAAAAAGAGACAGTCTTAAATGGAAGGACCTGGAGAAACGTTAACGACTTTTGCAGAAATACTATCACAACCTTAAAAAGAAAAAAATGAAGATGAAAACAATATTTTGAATGAAGTTCAATTTAAAGTGATTATGGATACACAAAAATAAACATTTATTTTTTTTAATTTCACAGTCTATACGTTATTTTCTGTCGTATAAAAAAGCTATGCTAAATAAACTGTAAACTTGATCTATGATTTATCAACACAATATTTTGTTACGGTATAAGACCTGTATTTACATGATAGAAACACAGAGAACTTAATTATCAAAAAAATAAAAATAAAATATGCATACCAGGAAAAGCAACTCTCAGTTGACACATCTAGAAAAACTTGCGACAAAGGTAGATTTTTTTCTCTTAAGTTTATGTATCAAGGAAATCCATGGATATAAGTTTGCCGAAAACTCAAGTAAAAGCATAATAATTTAATCCATAGCTTTGCAAATTCTGTTCAGTCAAAAAGATATAACCTTTGCATCATAGTGATATATCTTTTACATGACAGATGTGAAAGATGCTTATTTGTTTTTAGGTTGTCGTGTGCAAAATTGTTAACTCGGCATTTGCACAAAGTTCTCCATTTGGCTATAATACCTAACTACCCAGTTGGCATTTACACAAACTCCCCACTTGGTATACATTCATGTATTCCCCAGTTGGTCGATACACCAGCTCCCCGATTAGTATACACAAGTTCCACAGTTTGTATACACAACTTCCCCATTTAGCATACACAGCAAGCTCCCCGTTTGGCTTTTAAAAAGTTGATATACGCTTAAGATATGAACACCCTAGATTTAACGACGAACTTATAAAAGATAATCGATTAATAACAGTATATAGCCCGATTCATCAAAATGCACATCTAAATAAAGAAGTTCCCACTTGGTAGGTTTCCAACCTACCTCCCCGATTGGGTGCTTTTACGCGTATGTGTGTGTGCGCGTGTGTGTGTGTGCGTGCATGCGTGTGCATGTGCATCTGCGTGTGCATGCGTGTGTATGCGTGCGTGTGTGTGTGTGCGTGCGTGCGTGTGCGTACGTGCGCCCGTATGTATGTGTGTGTCTGTATGAGTGCTCGTGTTGTGTGCGTGTGTTGTGTGCGCGTGCGTGCGCATGTGCTATTTGTACATGATAGTTTACGCATATGTGCACGTGCGTGTGTTTGTGTATGCATGCGAGTGAATTAACGTGATTTCGCGTGTAAGTGAATTTGCATGTGCGATGTATTACATGCTAGTTTCTGTGCGTGCTTGTATGTACATGCATGTGCGCGCACGTATATGCAGGTTCACATGTATGCGTGTATGTGTCTAAGAGGGTTATATGTACATGATAGTTCATGCGTGCGTCTGTGCGTGTACGTGTGTGTGTGCGCACGTGCGCGTTTACAAGTGTGTTGACGTTTATGTGTGCCAATGCACTTGTCAATGTATGTATGCATGAATTTGATCTTATGTGAGTATGTGCGTAAGTGAAACTGTGTGGGTTATGTAGTACATAATAAATTGTGCGCGTGAGCGTATTCGCAAGGGCGTATGTGTATTTACGTGTGCGTATGCGTCCTCGCGTGCATATGCGTGTATCTGTGCACACACACACGCGCACACACACCTGCATGTACAGGCACACACGCAAAAACATTCGCACACGTATGCACACGAAGATGAACAGAACTTTAATTGATAGTTATGTTATGAGTTTTTGGCGCGTCATATGATGAAGCCGTCGACGTCAACGTCAACGTCTTTTGTTTTTATTTCCGGGGATAATTTAAATATGTCAGAATGTAAAAGCTAATTTAAACGCGATTTGTTTGATTTGATAAAGGCCGCATGGCCGTAACGTCATGTAAAAAGAGTGAAAACAACTGTGTTTACTTATATTCTTTATCCCTTCGGATATTTTAATGATAATTATAATTATCATTATTTTATTTTATTATTATTAAAATTGTTATTATTATTATTATTATTATTATTATTATTATTATTATTATTATTATTATCATTATTATTATAATTATTATTATTATTATTATTATTATTATTATTATTAATTTAACTATTTTGAGTAGTAGTTGTAGTAGTAGTAATCATAGTAGTAAAAGTAGAAGTAGTAGAAGTAGTAGTAGTAGTAGTAGTAAAAGTAGAAGTACATGTAGTAAAAGAAGTAGTAGTAGTATTACATGTAAAGTAGAAATAGTTAAAGAAGTAGTAGTAAATGTAGTAGTAGTATTAGTAGTAGTAATAGTAGTTACCGCATTAGTAGTAGCAGTAGTAAAATTACGTTATTTTTTAATAATAATAATAATAATAATAATATTATTATTATTATTATTATTATTATTATTATTATTATTATTATTATTATTTTTATTATTATTATTTTTCATATCGGTTTTGAAATCACCATATTAACTTACTGTTAGTTTTCAGATCCGTCCTGTAATCACCTTTAAGTTATTTATATGATATATTATTTTTCAGATCGGTCATGTTATCACAAAGGTCAATGGTATGCAGATGGTCCTTTTGAAGATGGATGTAACACATGCTTCTGTGAAAGCGGAATCGTAGCTTGCACAAAGATGGCTTGCACAGGTAACTCATTCTACACAAGCCTGTCAGAAAATGCGGTTAATTTGTCAAATTTGCTATATAACTTTTATGCAAACAAACAAATAAAACGTTCATTGTTATCTTATATCTTATTAGATTAATGATTCGTGTAGTAAAATTCGAGAAACAACATTTTTATTTTTTCTCGAACTGAAAACTTTAGTTATGAACGATAGCTTTAGTTATCTCCCGAGATCTAGGGTTTCACCAATTACTGTCATAGGCGGTAACCCTAGTTAACGTCAATAGCTATGGTTATCGGAACGAAATCTATAGTTATTGGTCGATAAACATAGATACCGGATTAACTGCGCAAACCGCTTGGCTTACTTTGTTATGTCCTTGTTTACATGATATACTGGGCAGATAAAACTACTTGCCTTAGTAAGTTTTTAGATAATATAATTTTGATAAAATAATTTGGGTAAACAACTCTTGTTTTACTTTTTTAGGATGCACAGCCGAGTCCGACGGAAAGTACTATTCCGAGGGGGATATTGTACCAGAACAGGATCCTTGTAAAGTCTGCATTTGCCGACAAGGAAAGGTGGAGTGTTTAGATCAACCTTGCAAACGTGGACCAACCGAGGAAGATGTTCTGTCGAGAATTTTGAATCTGTTTCCATAACAGGTGTCATCCGCTTAATCAACAAACGTTTAAGTTGAAATACTGAAATACGGAAAACGACGTTTTAATATTACGTAGCAAATAGAAACATCTTATTCATCGATACTAACGTATTTTATCAAACAAAATATAATTACATGATAAATGTACATTACATTTACATATTTAAGGGTTGATTTGTTTAATTTGTTTTACTTTTTCTGACTTGACTGTGTTACCTGCGCTAATATGTCCACACTTAAGCTAAGCTGATTACTGGTGTGCAATTGTATTTCGCATGAGTATATAATTTCGCGTTTTCTCGTTTGAGACAATGTCTTATCTTGTGTGAAGAAATATACATCTACAATAACGCATTAAAGATGGTACAAGTATACTCAACGAAACCTTCATTTAGACATGAGTTATACATAGTTAACTTTCCGATATCTGGACTGAATCATTTTTCAATCAGGTAATAAATAATAAAGACATACTTATAGTAATACTTTATAAAATTTACACTCTTTAAAATCCAATAAGCGGACATTTTACCCTTTATTAAGAAAAGAACCGATGTTAGATAGCCTAAATTACATAATTATTATATAATTATAGGGATACCTAAAATATTTAGCGCAAATTTTGTATGTTTAATCGGTTTCGTATCAATAATGTTAAATTTAGATGCATCATTATATAAAAGAACTTAGTAGTTGCACACAGAAAGAATTGAAACAACACATTGATTCTGGAGCACATCGACAGATTCGCATGGTGTTAGATCGTCTTTTGTAAGTTTATAATCTTCTAGAAAGACATCGTCTGAACAACCTGAACAACTTTCTTTCTCTTACTAGTTTCTTAAACAGGATATCACCATTTATGTCTTCAGTGATGTTAAAACAAGCTTCTTTAAGAATAGCAAATATGCTGCTACCGGCTAATTTAATGATTATTATACATGTAGAGATTATAGAGATTGCACATGTTTATGTAAGCTCTTTTTTCTGCTAGTCGGTTTTCATAAAGCGAGAAATCGTTCTAGTGAATTTACCAGATTTCATTCCCTTTTTCTGCACCCGTATAGAATGGTAAAGTTTATATTGTCAGCCTGGTATTGTCCTAGTACTCTCAACGTCTCAATGGATGTGAACAGATTCATATTCAAGGACCACACAACAGCTAAAACCTGATGTTAGCGATTTTTCGCTAACTTTATAGTAGAACAAAATACATTCCAATTTCACAATTTTAATGCTACGGACTACGCATGCATTAACTATTAATCTTTCATTTTCAGATTGTCACATCATTTAATTGCATGTGTTTTCAAAGTTGTTAAATAAGTCAATTTGTTCGTCTATTACCTTCAAGCAAGGTATCCTGAAGTTAAATTCAACCGCTTTACTTTCCATTTCTCGTCCTTTCGTGAAACACAGCACCTCCTTTAAATGGTAAGATTGCAATTTTTGCCAGGTAAAACTGAAGTTTTGTTATAATAATCGTGAACATGAATAACCTATATTGACATGTTACACTGTCACGTTCAAAGATCTAATAAACTGAGTTGCTTATTAAACATATATTAATGGTAATTTTAAAAACTCTTTTCATTGATATTCTGCATGGTTTGAAATTGGAATATTACCATCAAGGGAGGTAACTTAACTAATGTGAAGAGCTTTTGGTAGTTTTGGTACACATTGGGGAAGACTTGCAACAATTAGGTATATTTCAACATTATTTTTCCTTCTTGTATCGTAGACTTCTTCCGTATGAAATGGAATACATGAATGAATTATATATGATAACATCTGATTGTAACTTAAGTCGACCAAAAGTTTAAATTGAAAAGCGTGTAATTTGTCAAAACATTTCAATAGATGGGATGTGTGGATTGAGGACAAGGAAGTAAACGATTGATGCATATCAAATAAACCAAAATATCTCAAATGTTCGTGGAGAACTGTATAATGAAAACTGCAAGCGAAAACTGTTTTTTTTATTTAAAGAGAAGAGTTGCGATTAATAAAGATAGCGACTTTAAAAGTTTATATTATATAAATTTTATTCTAACGCTTTAGGGTAACTTATCGCATTCATTAGTAAATAGTTTACGAGACAAAATTGAAATTGTTGAAATGGAAGAAGCGCACAATTTAATTTGACAAGCATAGCTTTGGGATATATACTTCACATTAGTTGGAAGAATCGTAATGTTTCTTTAGGAAAACTATACGTACATGTAATTAACGTACACCAATATTGAATTGTTTCTTTTATTATAAATAAAATAATTAAAATCATTGAATTTAGTTTAAACTGAAAAACAAAATGGATCAGTTACTCGTGCAAAATCATGAAGTTGAGAGAAGAAAGAAAACTTATAGCACTGGCGATTATTTCGAAGAACCTCTCGATGCCAGTAGAGAAATTATCGACGTACTTCAAAAAGCATATTGTGATTTACAGCATATTTTAGAGAAAGTGAACAAATCGTTCGATCTTCGCGCGACAGGTGCAACTTTGAAATGTGATGGCGTAACTGTTGCAGCTAAACAATTAATTGAAGTTTGTAGCAATATAGTAGATCAATTCCAACCCGTAAGTATTCGTTCTATCTTTAAACTTTTGTACGTTAAATGATTCAAAATTTACTGATTCAACTCATTCAAATTATCTTGATTACAACCCTATTCCCCAGCTTAAAGTTATATCTAGCTTATTTACTATTTAAAACCACTTGATTATCAGCTCTATTCCAAAGCTGAAAGTAATATGACCTGATTTAACTTATTCATATTAACTGGATTATCAACAAAATTCCCCTGCTTAAAGTAATATTTTCCTAATTTTCCTAAATTAGTACTGATATTACTATGTAACTGCATTATCAAGAATAACTGATAACTACCTGCTAAATTCATAACAATATTCCCTTTTCAGATATTTATATTTTGGGGTTATTAAGACAAACCAATTCTTAAACTGCTTAAAACATTGTTTAATCCTTTTATAATTTTTGAGTGATCAACAATCATTTCATGTAAATACAATGTTACAGTACTAGTCTAATGTTTTTCCGATTCTGGTGTTTATGTATACTAGATTTTTATTATGGCCGTGAGTAATATTTCCAGATTAAGTGACATTTTGTAAAATATACTAACTAGATAAATCCTTACAGACATTAAAGTGATTATATAACGTGTTTACTGTTGAAAACGACTGATTTTATTTAACTCTCAAGGGCATATTTGTGAAACATTTTAGTAATACGCACAATACCATGTATAATTTATCAGTATCAAATATCCATAGCTTTTATAAACATTCCATAACATACATATATTTAACTTCCGTTTTTTTCGAAACTCATTTTAACAATATATTTACTCTTTTTTATTCAGGAAGACTTTAGCGAGGGTTGTCTCCAAAACAAACGAATATCAGCATTGATGAAACGTAAAAGCATTTCTAAAAACTTTCTCAAACATTGGTAAAACTGCATGAAAGTATAAGTTAATTAGTAGTTCTTATAGTACCCTTTTTT
Organism: Corbicula japonica; assembly: GCA_038501625.1. Lineage (NCBI taxonomy): Eukaryota > Metazoa > Mollusca > Bivalvia > Venerida > Cyrenidae > Corbicula > Corbicula japonica. The sequence goes on from JAZAYU010000218.1 coordinate 299,936, forward strand.
TATAATAAGAAATTAACAAAACTTTTAAAGAAAAAAAAAGTTATAATGGCTTCTTTCGGTGGCGTATTTGGATTGACATGGCTGTACGCTGACCCCGTACGCTAAGAGTTCGATTTCCAGTGTGAGCATTATCATTTGTAATTTACAGTACATGTAGCTCAATTTGTGCAGTCTGGCGGCTGTAGAAAATCTCCCCGTACATAAAGTCAGTAATGTTATCTATAAATAATCGGTTACTAAGGACATCTAATGATAATAACGTTAATCAGTGTTATCCGTGAAACCTTTTGTTATGTTGTCCCGGTTAGCTCTATTGGAATCGCAATCGGATTTACACGGCTAGGCGCTGTCGTATGAGCTATATCATTTTCTATTTAATAGGAGAACATTCTTAACACTACTACATGTGCACTAAGATGGAGAACTTAGTTAAGTATTCTAATAAATAGGAGAACTTCAAGACTATTGTGTTTAATTGAAAAACATTAATAATCCGTATACGTTAAAATAATATCGCCGAGAAGTATATATTAAATATATGAGATCTATTAAAAATTTATCCGAAGAGTCTGTTTGAACAAGACACCTATGCGTTAAATAAGACATTCGAAGCATATGCCTTAAATAGAAAATAATACCTTATTATGTATAATTCTGATTTTGACAGGAGACAGTGGGATCTCGTCAACAAGAGGTAGGATAGAATTGTCTATTGTTTATAAAAACACTACATTACACAAATTACTACACTGTTTTATATTGTCTTTTTCCGCCGGTTAATTGCCATTAACCGACAGTATTGTGATAGCACCATGCATCCCATTGAACAGTGTTGCGATCTTGTATTGTAATAGCACCATGCATCCCATTGAACAGTGTTGCGATCTTGTATTGTAATAGCACCATGCATCTCATTGAACAGTGTTGCGATCTTTTATTGTAATAGCACCATGCATCCCATTGAACAGTGTTGCGATCTTGTATTGTAATAGCACCATGCATCTCATTGAACAGTGTTGCGATCTTGTATTGTAATAGCACCATGCATCTCATTGAACAGTGTTGCGATCTTGTATTGTAATAGCACCATGCATCCCATTGAACAGTGTTGCGATCTTGTATTGTAATAGCACCATGCATCCCATTGAACAGTGTTGCGATCTTGTGTCATCACTATGTTACATGTTTAATCAGGTTTAATCAGGTGTCTGTTTAAGCCCATTTACTGAAAAACTTGAGAACAATTCGTAGTTTAAATTAAATGGGACAAATAAAACTAAACTTTTCTGATCTTTTTATAACTAACATCATTTTATATTGTTTCACAGCAAAGTGATAAACATCATTTAAAGCGATTGTTTGCCTTGGTAAGCGTAAGATTACTTAGCTAACACAACTTTAAATTTGTTCGGAAAAAATCAATATATTTTCTGTTTGGGGAATATGGATTGCAGCTGCTCCACTCCAACACCCAACAAACAACAACTATAAAACATACACACACATTATTTGCATACTTTCGGTTTCGGTTTGGGGCACAAAGCATGGCACCTGCTCGCCGAAACGCAAACTGGTTTCGGTTTGTAGCATTAGGCATTGCATCTGCTCCCAGAAAAGCAAAACGGTTTATGTTTGGAGTAAGGCATTACATTTACTCCCGTAAAATAACATGATTTCGGTTTAGGGCATAAGAAATTGCCTTTGCTTCCGAAAAACAACAAGGTTTTGGTTTTGGGCATAAGACATTGCATCTGCTCCCCGAAAGAAAACACCATAGTTTCGGTTTGGGAAGTATGGCAATGCATGTTCTTCCGGAAAACAAGACAGTTTTGGTTTGGGGAGTATAGCATTGCACCTGATACCTTATATCTGCAAACAAAACCATTGAAATCGGTTCCTATTTATTATTCCATTTACTAGTTACATGTTATGTATTTTTGATAAACACTTAAGTAAATATAAAGCATTAATTCGTTCAGCGACATCTTTGCAAATATCAATGATTGCGTATGAACAAGAAAGGATTTAGTGTATCTCTATTTAAAATTTTTTTATTGAACGAGGTTTCAATTTAAAATGTAATTCAAATGCAAACAAATTTAGTATCTAACTAAATTATTACACTTCTTGAATTTCAAGCCATTCAAACAGTCAAGTTTAAAATTTGAATTAAATTTATCTAACAAAAAGTATTTTTTTTACAATAAATGTAAATTTATGATTTTAAATATGTTCAGATTATTTGTATATTACAATGAAGTTACTTTATAAAATCTGTTAGTATTACAGTGCTTAAAGATAGAATCCTGCAAATAATAAAACTGTCTTTTGCTATTTTCAGGGTCAGTTTGTTCCAGCAATGCGTCCAATTTGCCTGACATGGTAATAACTAATATTCAGTTCATCCTGCTGTCCTTTGACCTTTCGAATTTATCATTATTGCGTTAGTGCCAAGACTTCTACGGAACCAATTTTTGCGCAACACTGTCGAAGTTCATACACGCTAGATAACACTGAAAGTCAATGCATTTAAAGTGGTGTTAAGGTCATTGACCCATGTAAAGTGATGTTGAGATCACTGACCGGTTTAAAGTGTTGTTAAAGACATTGGCCCAATTAAAGTGATGTTAAGGTCATTGGCCAATTTAAAGTGATGTTGATGTCTTTGACCCATTTCAAGTGATGTTATGGTCTTACCCATTCAAAGTGATGTTAAGGTCTGTGACCAAATTAAGTGATGTTACTGTCATTGACCTATTCAAATTGATGTTAGGGTCATTGTCCCATTAAAAGTGACGTTAAAGTCATTACCGAGCGCCTGGTTGCGCCATTCGTTTATGTGTAAAGATTGCCTATATTTAATAATTATGAAAAGAGCAAACTGTGGACTTATTTTTTTTCCATAAGGCAAATAATTCTTTTACCTAATGCATGAACTAGTAATAAAAAATATCATACATTAATAAAATGTGAGATTGACTGTTTCCGAGCCAATAAAATTTATATCCAGTTAAAATTTATTAATTATTGCCGTCAATTTCCACGGGACATAATCCTATAAACAATTACTTTATCATATACTAGATTATACTGCCAACGCATACATGTACATGTATAAGCCTCGTTTCGGGAAAATGTGACGTCGGTAATATTTTTTAGCATTTTTTAAACTCTGCTAATTTGAAACAAAAACAACACAAGTTTCTATTTTATTTCAATGTATTCTCTAATATTCATTATAAAATGTGTTACAAATTTTTACTAAATCATATATTTATCACGACGAATGCATTATATTTTTATACATACTGTTTAAATGGCACTTTTTTAACAGCGTTATGATTGCATAGTTTAAGGTTCGTTGTTGTTTTGTTATTGTTTTCAGGACAGTGAAATGCCAGAGTTGCAATCTGGAAAGATCAACAAAGACATATTAACCGATAATTTGCCTGTTGATAAATCAAAGGAACCCAGTGGTGTTTCGTTCTATCTTGGAGATGGAATTAAAGTTCTGCAAGAAGAAATGTACAAATTAAGTGTCGCTAGCACAACAGACGGAAAAGTTTGCTTTGCCTTTAAGCCTTCCACTGCGAGATGTGATCGACCGGTTTTTATTTGTACAAATGGTAGCGGTATTTTCATAATTCCTTGTATTCTTCGACAATATATTTAATATGTTGTATGCTAGGTATCTTTGTACTGTAATAAAACTTATTGCACTATATAATACATTAATTTATAAAAATGATGATTATTATTACTTTTATAATTATTATTTTTTTATTATTGTTAATAATCATCATCATTATTATTATTATTATTATTATTATTATTATTATTATTATTATTATTATTATTATTATATGAAAAAAGTACTATGTTTTTACAAATTAAAAAAGCACACGTTTATAGTAAAGCAAACACGCGTACAAAAAAAAATCAGGACAACCAAGATGCATGACATCAGTATCGATTTTAAACCTGTTTAAAATATTAAATAAATATTATTATAGTAAAATTAAAAACTCGACTTTACATTTAAGTTATTTTGATTTGGGGAACCTCACTAGAAAAGAGGCCTTTTTCCATTTTTAAACATTTAAATTAATACTCTGTTTCAAATTGGAAAGAACTTAACAATTATTATATTTTCTCATTACTTACAGATATAGTTTGACTAGCATAGAAACTTTTACTACGCGAAAATGCTTTGAAAGCAATGACATCTTCGCAACTGTGACGTCATTCAATAATTGACTTCGACTGCTTTAAGACTCCTTTTCACGTTCCTCATTTCAGTTTAAAAAAAAACAACATCATTATGCTTACAATTATTCTTTCCTATACTTGATATTGTAATTCAAAAGTCAATTATGCGATTATTAGGCCGGTATTCCATAGTTCCGTGATGCGTATTCCGTGTCCGCTTCCGCGTCCGTGTCTGCGAATTTTCACTCACCAAAGATATCGTTGGGTATATTCCATACCTCCGTGTCCGTGTCCGTGTCCGAGATGTAGAACGGACACGGAGGTATGGAATATATCCAACGATTTCTTTGGTGAGTGGAATTAAAGTTCTGCAAGAAGAAATGTACAAATTAAGTGTCGCTAGCACAACAGATGGAAAAGTTTGCTTTGCCTTTAAGCCTTCCACTGCGAGATGTGATCGACCGGTTTTTATTTGTACAAATGGTAGCGATATTTTCATAATTCCTTGTATTCTACGACAATATATTTAATATGTTGTATGCTAGGTATCTTTGTACTGTAATAAAACTTATTGCACTATATAATACATTAATTTATAAAAATGATAATTATTATTACTTTTATAATTATTATTTTTTATTATTGTTATAATATTATAATTATTATTATTATTATTATTATTATTATTATTATTATTATTATTATTATTATTATTATATGAAAAAAGTACTATGTTTTTTTTCAAATTAAAAAAGCACACGTTTATAGTTAAGCAAACACGCGTACAAAAAAATTTCAGAACAACCAAGATGCATGACATCAGTATCGATTTTAAACCTGTTTAAAATATTAAATAAATATTATTATAGTAAAATTAAAAACTCGACTTTACATTTAAGTTATTTTGATTTGGGGAACCTCACTAGAAAAGAGGCCTTTTGCCATTTTTAAACATTTAAATTAATACTCTGTTTCAAATTGGAAAGAACTTAACAATTATTATATGTTCTCATTACTTACAGATATAGTTTGACTAGCATAGAAACTTTTACTACGTGAAAATGCTTTGAAAGCAATTACATCTGCGGAACTGTGACGTCATTCAATAATTGACTTCGACTGCTTTAAGACTCCTTTTCACGTTCCTCATTTCAGTTAAAAAAACAACATCATTATGCTTACAATTATTCTTTCCTATACTTGATATTGTAATTCAAAAGTCAATTATGCGATTATTTGGCCGGTATTCCATAGTTCCGTGATGCGTATTCCGTGTCCGTGTCCGCTTCCGCGTCCGTGTCTGCGAATTTTCACTCACCAAAGATATCGTTGGGTATATTCCATACCTCCGTTTCTGTGTCCGTGTCCGAGATGTAGAACGGACACGGAGGTATGGAATATATCCAACGATATCTTTGGTGAGTGAAAAATCGCGGACACGGACGAGGACACGGACATGGGCATGGATCACGCATCACGAAACTATGGAATACCGGCCTTACTGTCTTAACGCAGAATTTATATAAGAGAGACAACGGTACATATTCACGCTAAGGTTTTTTTTACAAACATACGTTTGCATTTTGGCGTCAATTTCCATTATATATATTTTATTATAATTAAACGAATATTATCTATTTAGAACAAGAACAATGGGAAAATTTCAACGATCTGGACAGAACAGCCGAAGAGTGTGAAAACTTCAACAATCTAGACAGAACTGCTGAAGAAAACACTGAACCCTCGGAATGTGATAACACCTCTCGTCAGGTAGGTTATGAACAAGTCCAATTAAAGGAAGCCATTTTAACTAAAAGACAATTGGAAAGTAATATTCTGTATGCAGCTAATAAATATTTAAGACAAAATGATATGAAAGATAAAAAAAGAAAGTTTTTATACAAAAATGTACATGATAATATTAATCATACATATCACAGCGAAAGTCTTAGACAAAACTTAAAAAAGTTGTATAAAATACATAAGTATCATGACAAACGTTAACAACACTGATTAAATGTACGGGGAAAAGTTTTCAGCTGCCATATGGCACAAACAACGATACTAAAAGATTGAAATAGATGACAAGAGAACTTTGAAATACACTGAAGATGACAAATACGAAAATATTTGTTGACCGATTATGATTGAACCTGTAGGTTGGCAGCGATGCGTCCGAAATGCATATTTACCTCCCACGTCGCATATCCCAGGTTGAGCGTACACCAGCAAACAGTTTAATTCTGATACATCACAAACAATGATATGCCTATTGCGGTTTGCTTCAGTGACCAGACAATGGAAATTTTATGGTTACACTTACTTTAGACTAACATATTATGTAAGAACTGTATTTTGTAACCGAAATCATGGAAAGTTCACATTTCGCTAATTTTATTTTTTTATTCTTCAGACATCTTTTGAAAGTGTTGGTAGCGCATGTAGTCGTTGTGGAAGGAGGCCATCCATTATGTTGGCAAATATTTATGCAACGTGTGACTAAAACAGATGTGTCAAATCGCACGTTTTGTCATTATCCAGTGTGTGCATGGGATTTGGATGCAGACATAAACTATTATGTTTTGAAAATGTGTTAGAATATGACATTGCTATTTGCATATTAACAATGAATCGAAGTAGTATCACTTTATATAAACCGATTGTATCATCTTCCGGATATAGCGAGGTGATTGCATGGCTGCGATATAAACAATTCGTAAATAACAAAGTGAAAATGGAATTATTAGGATCATTTTAAGCAACTTCAACAAAAACAAGCAAGTTATATATTGTATGGTCATTATTGGTTGTAATACAATTTGTTTTGCGCATATATAGTGATAAATCTTTCAAAATTGCTTTTAATCACAAGAAGGACTGGGAAATGACCCTCATGATTGTATCAAAATACTGTTTTTCTCTACAAATTAACGCTCTGATGCACGAATACATACTAGTTATATGACTCTATGACATTAATATAAAGATTATTATATTACAATATTGCTTTAAATGTATAGATAGTGTAAATTATTAAAATGTTTGAGGGGTGTATTTCGTAATGACTGTATCATCTATAGCATTATCTTACTATCATTTATAGCAAACACACCTATTTTTGTTGTATCATGTAGTGCGATCTTCGTTGAATGATTTTCCAATAATCTGTATCACTTATGGCGATGCCCATTTGCTGGTTTTATCAAGTGTATGCTTTTAGGTGTGATGGAGGAGTTCGTCTACATGTATAGTCTATACAAATCGGATATATTTGGAGAAATAATATATCATGGCGTACAAAAACACGAAGAGAAGAACTTTAAAATAATAAAACAGAATGATGCAACAGCAGTGACTATATGTTATTGTTAGTTTGGAGGCTTGTATAAATATTAAACTCGGGCGCAGCTGGGCGACTGTTTAATTTTTCATACAAACCTCGAAATAAACTATAAACTGTTTTTGTAACTGATAAATTGGCATACACACAGTTTACACAAGTCAGTTGTCAAAACAGCATTTTAATGGCTAGTACATGTATAAATGTATTATGAGAATATGTTAGAACGCGAATTCGTTTATTTCTTTAACTGAAATCAGCAAGGGAATATACCTGGCTCTCAAGGGAAGACCTTTGTGATAGTCAATCCTTGGGTGGAAAACAAGACTGTCACATTGATTCCGTTGCTAAAGTTCCATTAGATCCCTTACTCCATGGGAAATGTAGTACGTTGTTTTTGCTGTACACTGTTTGCTATTACATTTATTAGAATATTTCTGAAAACGAGTGACCACTGTATATTCCGATCAAATGACATGGATGTTCCAGCTGACGATGATCTACATTGGTCGTAAATTGATTAAATGGTTTATCTTCAGCTTAAAATATCAGTATTTAAATAACTTGCTTTGCCTCAGAATTTGTATGTCACGCCTACCTGCGTATGTATTTATAATCGTGAACCTTCAGTTTCGAAACTATTACTTTTAAAAAACCTCAGAGTATGTTTATCAAATCCAAAACATTTTGGGACGACATTAGTTCTCAGAGCGACCTGGGTGTTAACTAATGGAGTCAGGTAGATCCATTTGTTTCGTGTCGCCGCAGTAAATAAAATCACATATCTCTGTACGAAGCACTTTTAATACATGTTTTTACATCAAGCCGTTGTTCTTAAATCCGAAAAATATACTAAAATCATCTTTAAAAATCGCCATAACTGATACATATAGATCACTAGAAACATACAAATGATTGAGTTAAAATGTTCAATAAATGATACAGTCTGGGTCGAAGCTACATGCATGTTTGGTCTAATGTTTTGATGTTTAATTGATCAGCTATGGTATAATTATTATTGTAAGAATAAAAATGATATGTTTCATCATCGCTAGGACGAGAATACCTCTCAAAACCTGTTTAAATATAAACATTTACGCGGATTTAATAACACTACACAGTGCAAACGGTACTTTGTGTGAGTGATTTAAGCGATTTTTAGCTCGACTATTCGAAGAATATGTCGAGCTATTGTACTCACTTGGGCGTCGGCGTCGGCGTCGCCGTCGCCGTCGGCGTCCCGCTTTGGTTAAAGTTTACATGCAACCTACCTATATCTTAAAAACTACTATAGCTACAGCTTTTAAACTTGGCACACTTGTTCATCATCATGTCCCGAGTGTGTTTGCCAAGAACCATAACTCTAACTTTCATTTTGATCAAATTATGGCCCTTTTTTGACTTAAAATTTCAGGTTAAAGTTTGCGTGCAAGCTACTGTACAAAACCATAACTTCAATACTACCTATACTACAGCTTTAAAACTTGGCACACTTGTTCACCATCATGTCCCGTGTGTGTATGCCAAGAACCATAACTCTAACTTTCATTTTGATCAAATTATGGCCCTTTTTCGACTTAGAATTTCAGGTTAAAGTTTGCGTGCAAGCTACTGTACAAACCCATAACTTCAATACTACTTATACTACAGCTTTGAAACTTTCAACACTTGTTAATCATCATATCCCAAGTGTGTATGCCAAGAACCTTAACTCTAACTTTCATTTTTATCAATCATGCCCCTTTTTCGACTTAGAATTTCAGGTTAAAGTTTGCGTGCAACCTACTGTACAAACCCATAACTTCCATGCTACTCATACTACAGCTTTGAAACTTTCAACACTTCTTCATCATCATAATTCAAGTTTGTCTGCCAAGAACCATAACTCTAATTTTCATCTTGTACAAATTATGGCCCTTTTTCGACTGAGAATTTCAGGTTAAAGTTTGCGTGCAAGGTAGTTACTTTAATACTTCTTGTACTATAGCTTTGAAACTTAAGACACTTGTTTACCATCATGACCCTGACTATGTGTGCCAAGAACCATAACTCTTTCTTTCATTTTTAATCAAATAATGGCCCTTTTTCGACTTAGATTTTCAGGTTAAAGTTTGCGTGCAAGATAGTTACTTTCATACTTCTCGTACTACAGCTTTGAAACTTAAGACACTTGTTTACCATCATGACCCTGACTATGTATGCCAAGAACCATAACTCTTTCTTTCATTTTTAATCAAATAATGCCCCTTTTTTGACTTAGAATTTCAGGTTAAAGTTTGCGTGCAAGCTAATTACTTTCATACTTCTTGTACTATAGCTTTGAAACTTATTCATCATCATGACCCTGACTATGTATGCCAAGAACCATAACTCTTTGATTTTTTTCAAATTACTACCCTTTTTAGACTTAAAAATTAAGGTTTAAAACTTTGTATACCTTTATTTTATCTTACATCAGGTTTATTTTCAAAGGCCCGTAACTCATCCTTGCTTTTTTATATTTGATTTTTGCCCTTTTCACTTGAAATTAGAATTAAGACTTATAAATAATTCTTAAAGGTTCAATTATAGTGTTTTTCATATGTAATGCTATAGAAAATGTTTAAAACAGATGTACTTAACATACTTTGGTTGAAAGTGTTGAGTAATTGTGGGGTGGGTGGGGGCATATACTATACTATACTATACTATACTATACTATACTATACTATACTATACTATACTATACTATACTATACTATACTATTACTATTACTATACTATTACTATACTATACTATACTACTATAATATACTATACTATACTATACTATACTATACTATACTATACTATACTATACTATACTATACTATACTATACTATACTATACTATACTATACTATACTATTACTATTACTATTACTATACTATTACTATACTATTACTATACTATTACTATACTATTACTATACTATACAATAACTATAACTATAACTATAACTATACTATACTATACTATACTATACTATACTATACTATACTTTTACTATACTTTTACTATACTATTACAACACCATACTATACTATACTATTACTATACTATTACTATACTATTACTATACTATTACTATACTATAATATACTACTACTATACTATACTATTACTATACTATTACTATACTATACTATACTATACTATACTATACTATACTATACTATACTATACTATACTATACTATACTATACTATACTATACTATACTATACTATACTATACTATACTATACTATACTATACTATACTATACTATACTATACTATGCTATTACTATTACTATACTATTACTATACTTATACTATACTATTACAACACCAGCAACACCAACACCACCATCAACAACATCAACACCACCAACAACAACAACATCAACAACAACACCAACAACCAACACCACCACCACCACCACCAGCAACAACACTACCACCACCAACAACAACACCAACAATGACAACACCAGAAACCAGCATACCATACTGTACTACACCAAGCCACACCACTAAAGGTGGGCAAAGATAGTGGGTTGATGGGTGTGGGATCAGGGGTGTATGGGCTGGGTTGTGTAAACCCAAAAAAATCTACAAGAATAAATTAAGTGTAATTTATTGATTTCCTAACTTGGATTAAGAAACTTTTGTTCATGTGTGTTTGTTGGAGGCGTCATAAACTCCTGAATCACTCCCCAGTTTAAATGAAGCCCAGTTATAATGTGCTTAATAATTCTGACTTTTCGAATAGTCCAGCTTGCAGTCGTTTCCGACTGGCTCTTGTTTAAAAGTATATTGCATAGAAAAGGTAATAACGTCTTTCAAAACAAGTGCTACGAGAATCGCATGTTGAACATGTATTTGTCGATTGGATTTTTCATTACAATACATACAAAATCTCCTCATTTTTGAACTGTTTACTATGTTTTTGTGACAAGCAGTGCGTTATATCCGGTAGATGATACAATCGGTTTATATACAGTGGGTATTGAAACCACTTTTGTCATCAGTTATGGAGAATGAAGATATAAAAGAGGAGCTAAATGTGACTTTTATCCAATTTACACTCCATATACACAAAGCTTGATTGATCACATTTGTTTCGTTAAACTATACAGTTGATTATGCATTGATATTTCACTCTTCTTGCTGCTTTCGTATCCTTGTGTTAAAACGGGGATTTTGTATAATATTGCATTGTATGTTTATGTTCTCGAGCATCCTTCTTGATTTTGTGTGTAGTTGCATGTCCTTAGTGTATACATTTAAAATTACTTATTTTTGAGTATTTGTTTTAAAATATCTCATGTTAATATCGTTTGATAACCTATTCCCTAAGACTTAAAGCATGTAACATTAAATAGTTTATAAAAAGCTAATCAGGTCTGTTGTTTTTACTTATTGAAGGCAAAAGTTTAAACCAAATTTTGACAGGGTCACGGATATTCGTTACTGTGATAACTACATTATTGCAGACCAAGCATGGATTCTTATTGTATATACATGATGAACGTTACTAGCAGACATAAAAAGCAAACCAAGCCACAGAAATGAACCTCAGTCAAAATAATACTGCCCTGAATCTAGTGATTACCATACTTTGTTCCTTTTTAATATATATACGTTTATTAAAAGTCAGTCTTTGGTCGTTACTCAAAGTGCGAATCTAACTTTTTGACGCGAATGATCTTTACAGTTCTAAGATTAATGGAAATTTTTCATTTGTCAGTTTTTCCTGAAGTCCTAACGATTGGTTGAGAACATTCCGTAAGCGATTTGTTTACACTTACGGAACATGCGCCTACTAGTATATATTTAGCGCCTGACTAAAGTCAGCGGCTTTCAACCCGTGAGAACGGACATAATTTTACAGTTGTAAACCACATACAGTGTCCGCAGAGAGGTGGAAAATCCGTAAAACATTGATTGTTTAATATTCCGTAAGTTTGGATGGAATTGAATATTATTTATACATTACACACATCAAATCAATGATAATTCTGTTAGTTAGAAAAATTTCTTAGTTCCGAAATTCAAAGTTCTATGCATCCTGAATAGCCATTGTATAACTATTATATCTCTTAAACATCAAAAAATGATAGTGACTCTAGCCGGGAGCGAACCCGCACCGTCACGGCGACAGCACCTAGCCCTGCAATTCCTGCGACGCAACCAATTGAGCTAACTGGGACAACCCCAAAAAAGACAATATTCATATATTCGGTTTACTTCTCCCCCCCCCCCTCCCCCTCACGAACAGAACCAGCTTATTTAAATTCGGACGAGTTTTCATTATGCTTTATTAATATAATTATATATTAATTATATTTAAAACAAGGTGTAAGATAGAGTCTTGCAGCCATTTCATCCTCATTTCACAAGGTAACATGTACTTGTACGTAAAATGTTTAATCACTTAAAACATGTTTATGTTGATAAATAAAAATACTTTTAGGATTTCGGGCATAAATTGTTATAATTAATTGAGAATATTGTTCTTTACTTCCGTTACGCAAAACACTTTTTTCATTATTGAGTTGCAGACAAATGCACAATTTCGTCATCATTTCAGTTTGGTACATGTGTGCTACAACTTAATGAAAAAACATTGAGCAACTGTTTTAAATTAAATCAAACTTTCAGCATTGTTTGAAAATGCGACCGACGATATCCAGTTATTTTAATATAAGAATTGCACATTGTCAATCGAAGGTAAAAATTGTATTGATAAATTAGTTGGTCGTTGGATAAAATACAGGTGTGTTAAGATGATGTACCGTGTTAAGTACACTATTTATCAGATTCTTATTGCGACGGTGACACATGTCCTTGTTCTTTATTTATAAATAGAAGCTTGTATCACAACTGATACAAATTGGCCATAAAAGTACACTTATAAAAACAATAAGGAAAAGTACGGCTACTAGGGGTGCACACGATTTTGCGGGGGTTATTTTAAGCAACACAGGTTCAGTTTTCGAAAAATGACGTTCAGTTATTTCTGGCCCCAGCATCTTCGGAATGTTCAGACTATCACGATAACAAAGACATAACACGGCTGTAACGACATCTTAAATAGTTCAATAAGCATATCAGGAAAAGCCATTTGCAAAAAAGAACGAGCTTGAATTTATATATTGACAGTATTTTCCTTGTGATTTTAACTTATTAATACATAAATTTATTGGTGAAATGTCAGATGCGAGTTATCTTACATTTTGCTTGAACGCGTTTAATGCAATTTAAGGTCAAACAACCATTAAATTATTCTAAATTATTCGTTTTGCTCTAAGAAAGAATACAAAACTTTATCTAATAAATCAATTTTTTTTTATTTTCGTTAATCAGCTTTAAAGTACCAAATTTAATAAATATCGATCTTTTAATTAAAAACTGACCCATTTGAACATGCAATGAACGCAATGGTTTGAATTTAATAAGGAAAAACAATCAATTAACATTGAAATAGTATTGAATAATTATTCGAGGACAACTCAACATTTAAGCCCTAATTTGGCGTATGGAAACAAGGAAACTTGCATACATTGGAAACTTATGCAATTGATGACCAATTTGAGAGAGTGTATAGACTTTTGAAATTGTTGGCACGATGTCATATTTCTAAGAAACGTTAATAAATGTTAAACTGCTTAGGGCTGCTTTTGCGCAGCAAGCTCTGTGTAACACTAACCAAAGTCAAAATCAAACATGCAAAGTTTCATTATTCAATTAATTATCAGTACTAAATAGACTAGAATATGACCCTTCTAGGCTGAAAAAAATCACGTTTATAATTTGTTTGCTACGTAATTGATTTTGTTAAATCTTTGAATCATTAATCTTAGGAAATTGTTTTGCAAATGAGCCTATTAGTAAAAAGTTAAATATAAACATGACTATTGTTTGCACCTTTAAATAGTATACTGATTATTTTATTAAACCTTTTGGATTTTATGGACTAATTATGTTATGACTCGTCGAAAATAAGTTATTCTGCATTAAAAAAGTACTATACATTGCGGATTTTATAAGAAACCAAGCGGCAATATCATGTTTAGCATCTATTGGGGATGAATTCATCTCTTTGCTTGTAATATTAAATGTTTCGTGCATGTTGGATACAGGATATGTAAATAATTTGCTGGAATTTTAAACGTTTCGTGATTAAAGGGACAAGGATATTACCTTGGTTTTGTACATCTCGACTGAAATACTTAATATATAAATATATACTTGAAGCACCAGCTATCGATTGTACCAAATTATATTTATTTATATTATAAATTCCTTTTTACTCGTTGTTTTTACTCGTCTCTATTGTAATTTATCTTGCATTTTAAGGGATGCTGTAATTTTCCTTTTGGCCAATTTGGTACGAGCACGTGTACATCTAGTTCCACAACAAGTTTCAAATTAACAATTGAATTCATGTTGCCTTACGTGATAAAAAAAGCACAAATCATTATTTAATTAACCTCAAATATGGCTTCCATAGATATTTTGACAAGAATTTCCATTGAAAATTTTAATTGATTTTCTAATGATTAGAAATAATTAATTATGTTTTCGTCAACAGACTAACATTTTAGAAACAGTGGCATTAAATAAAACTCAAATAGGACTCTCACATTTGCATAAATATGGGATCCTTTTGATATGTCATGTTGTACGAAACATTTTTTTCAATTTTTGTATAATATTTGTAATGATTCAATTTAAAACCAAACAAATTATTCCCTATTTCTTGGTATTGTAAACGTACCACTTTGACTGCTTTGCATCAATATTACGACATGAATAACAACTAACAAATAATAACTTAATACTTTTTAAATTGCATTTAATCGAAACAACGCCATACTCTTCATGAGGAGGAATTCATTTGTGCTGTGCTATTATATTCTATGCCATGGTTATCTTAACGCCTTGTATTCTCGAGCGTTATATATTCTCGAAATTTTTTCGCAATGACCTACCGAGACGCGAACACTTGTTACAAACATGGATAATTAATAGATGCTAAATGAGCTTTTAAGAAGACCTTAATATTCTGTTTTTCATAATTATCTTTATGTCATTACAGCAATTTTTGCACACATAATTTTGTGACCACTAATCATTCCTCAAACCATAACATTCATACACGTTTCATTATTCTTAGCTTTGTGTTATTTTCAACATTCCCCAGGATCGTATTCATAAATTTAAGGTTTTGCCTGTAAACAAGGATGTGGCATTAGAATCATTGTCTCGTTTAGAGATTTATAAACCGACGTACAATATGGGGCACGTCACGGAAAAAGGTACCTTCGGCCATTTTTAGTGATATTTTAGTTTTTACTAAATTAAGAAAGAACTAACAAATACAAATCAATTTCTTATCACTGAAATGTGATTTTGTTAAACATTTTGACGATAAAATGGTATTTTTACCGCGAAATGCATAATAAATAATGTCGTCTTCTCAAATTTATGACGTCATTTCAATGATTGACGTCAATTGTCCGAAGGTACCTTTTCCCGTGACGCGCCCCATATCATACGCCTATTTAAGTGCACGCGCAGCGTACAGATCCGTCACATCCAACGTGAGTTAGGTTAATATTCGGATTAATCGTAAAAGAAAGGTACAGTACCAGAGGTTAATTTTATAATGTAAACTTGATACAGCATCAAATTCATTGAAAATAAAAATTACACTAAAATAAGTTTTTTTTTAATGTATACTTGATACAGTCAACATGTTAGGCAAATTCAATTAAAAATAAATATTTTCTTAAAAAAACTTAAACAATGAACACTACAGTTAAAATCTATTGCATCATTATTTAATACTAAAATTTATTTTGCTAAGAACAATTGTTTATTGTTGGGATGGAGTCGAAGCACCAAAGAAGTGTGCGCCTGTGGTGTATACATTTAATTGGCTTAAGCCATCAGTGGCAAATAAATTTTGTCACATATCGCTCTGAGGCGGTGACTCTTGTGTTTTCTTTTCCGTTAGTTGTTTTTGTTGTTTTTAATTTGAAATCGATACTACATTTAAACACTTGAAATGTATTTCTTTTTGCTATATCGCTGTTTGGGGAGACCGTGTTATCCTGATTTTCCTATATGATATATCATTATTATACAGAAACAAAACATCTAAATATTCTTCCTTTATAATCTCATAGTTTACATGGCGTGGATGCAGAATATTCTACTAGTCATATGTGGAAGCTGTATGGTGTTCGCTGAGCCCGTCTTGCCACCTAAATGTGCACTTGTGTTATGTGCGGCACCAACCTGCCTGAAGTATTATACTCCTCCCGGAGAGTGTTGCCCCGTCTGCCCAAAAGGTTGTTTATTTTCTTAAATGCCATCAATAATTTTGTAAAGCAACAGCTATTTTGCTTGGTAACATATTATATTTCTTATAAAATTAATATATAAATTGTGTACACGTAGATATACAAATGCCGTGATTTAAGTGACAGTGTCATTCATTGTTTTCTCGTTTAGGGCAAACCCATTGTTTTCTCTGGGGACCGTATGCCGCTGAACATGGAATGGTATTAATCTGAAAATACCGAATTGAAGGTTCCATGTCCACCGCCATATGCACACCATAGTTTGGGATGGTCAAAATTGTAATGTTTATTGGTGTAAATATTGAGTAAGGCGGCGTGGGCAGTAATATGCATTTCCATTACTGCCCATGAACAGGCTCAATCAAACCGGGCCTGCAATATTTTCATATTTGACGTGTTGGATGGCTTTCAAAATTCCCTTTTATCTATTAAATTACTTAAAGTATTGCGGTTTGTTCAATGTAATTGTAATACTTACTTATACTAGGTGAAAATGAAACTTCGAAATGACCGATTACGACAGGTATGAACATACTGTATGTACGGTTTGTCTAAGTCAATGAAAAAGTATACCACTTGTAAAAGTCGCGTAAATCGCAATCCACAACTCCAGATAAAGGAATGGATTAGTATTTTTTTAAGTTCGTTTATCAGCGTGTATTGTTATTTACAAAAGTATAATGGTGGTAAGAGCTGTCGGAGAGAGAACTCTTGGTATTATTTAAGCCGCTAAGATTTAGAGAGCTTTTATAATCTGACAGAGGATAGTGTTAATCTGCTTTGTATAAAAACCGACAGTCATTCTAACGTCCGAGGTATGTAAAATCGTTGTGTGTGGAAGATCTATTGACATGCCTATCTAAAGTTTTATTACTTTTATTATTAAAGGCGCCGTGAAGCCGGGGATATGCCCAATAGCCATACAGGATCCTTTAGCGAAGTGTGCACCACAATGTGAAGCGGACTCTGATTGCCCTGATATAACGAAATGCTGCGATTCTGAATGTGGGGGTCGTCGCTGCCGTACTCCCATTACTACAGGTTTAATCCGTCAAATGTTGATTGGTTATTCTATCGCTCGTAAGCACTCTGTAGGTTCGTATCATTTCTCGTTGCTTGTGTTAACCACATCGGTCTTGCGTGATATTGTTTACACACGCAACTCGAATGCTACGATTTCATAGACTGCATACGGAAAGCGAAAACAGAAATTAGCAGTTCTGACGAAATGTTTTTATTCAAATCAGTTTTGGAACATGTTAAACATGTTTAACTTTTCAGTAACATTTTTTAGCTAGACAGTTGTCTTATTGCAAGGCATCAAATGTATCATTTCAAGAATTATTCAGTTAAAGACAATAAGGACAACGACAAAAACATATTTGCAACAACATTCAATTAGTGAATTGTTTATATAAAGGACGTTTACTAATAAGCTGAAGTCCTGTTTCTTTATTATTTCATGACGAATAATATATCAATGGCAGCAACAGCAGCAGGACATTCATCATAACACTCATCAAAATCATCGTCATCTTATTCATTGCAGTCATCATAATCATCATCAATAGCAGAAGCGTCGTCGCGTTTCTTCATCAACATAAAGCTCATTAAACTTCATGATCATCATCATCACCATTATGAAGATTATTTTAAGGTAAGACCTGTGTAATAGGCACTATTAAGAATCCAACATCTGATTATATTTTCATCAACTGCTTCATACCACTGACTTGTATGCAGAAATTTTAATGATTTTAACCGTGTAGTTTTTGAGATTTTTAGCTTTTTTTTATTTAAAAAAGTGAGAAAAAAACGTGAAAGTATCCAAATTCTTTAATCGGTGACAAAATTTTTTGTTATTGATAAATTCAACCTTAATTTTTTTACAGTTTATCCAAATATGTTATATTTTACTAAACCAATTTAAGATATAATATATAAATACAGAATTTATCTTAAAATGACATTTTTGACCAAATAAATTTAAAAAATGCATTTTTTATATTTCACGAGACTAAATTAATAAAAATTGTGCAAAATCCTGATTGGTGCAATATACCAAACTTTACCATTTTTAACTATATACCTTAAACAAAATTTAAACAAAATTTCAGAGAAGTTTACCGTCCAGTTTTAGAAATTTTCAAATTGATGACTTGAATAAACACTATTCTGATAGCGAAAACCCCTTTAATCTTGATTATTTTGCTTATTTTAGTTTAAATCATGAGAATTTCATATTCAATGACAGAATTACACAGGAAAAAAAAGAAATATGCCAATATTTAAGCTCTAGGCTTACAAAAAAAAATAGCTTCCAGTGGGATTTGAACCCTGGTCCTCTTGCATGACAGAAATCTATCCTAATTTACTACTATAGTTACCTCCCTTGGAAACTCTTCTGGATATAGGTATTCATTACACAGGTCTTACCTTAATTAAAGATAAAATAATAATTATTATTATTATTATTATTATTATTATTATTATTATTATTATTATTATTATTATTATTATTATTCTACATCTAATAAATTCATCCAATTAGTGTCCTTTAATTGTACCACGTGACCGTCCAATATTGTCCCGTATTGGATCCAAAAAAGTCCGTATTTTTTTCATATTGGATGATTAAGTGCAAATGCACTTTACCATTGTTTTACAACGATAAAAGCCGTTGACCGTAAAAATGATCCGAATGAAAGAGAAATGTAGAACGGCTCGTCCAATATGACTTTTCAAGCTGTGTACTCGTCCAAATATATTCCCGTATTGTACAGTTTAACGTCTAATAACCTATTATTATTATTATTATTATTATTATTATTATTTTAGTAACTATTATTATTTCAGGCAAGCGGTGTGTTTACAAGGGATCTGTCTACAAAGATGGTCAAAGTTTCATGGACGACTGTAACACATGTACTTGCACAAATGGAATGGTCGGATGTACCAAAATTGGATGTAGTAAGTATTTTCTTTATGTTTTTTTTTTCTATTGAAAATTATAAGTCTGCACAGCTCGACAAACTATTAAATATGAATCTATTTATAAGGAAACTCCCTTTGCACCAGAGCGCTGAGAAATTTTTTTTTTTTGCATTTGAAATTCGGACGAAAGGTAATTACTTAGCATTCAAAATAAAACAAATGACTATAACGTGTGGAATACAATTCTTAAATTTTCCATGAAACGTCTTCAAAACCAAAACTAACTCTTATAACTCTAATTAGTGATCTCAGTAATTAAAAAATCTTATTAAAATTATTATTTTTTGAAAAAATCGCGGATCCAGGTAGAGTAAGTGTTAACCTAGTACCGGTATTTCTTTTACGTTTTCCTTTGAATTATAGAATGGTCTCAGTTAAATGACATGTTTGGTATTTTCACTGGTTTGCAGCTGTTGAATACCATTTTATTAAATTCACTGTTTGGCGAGCTACCTTTTTAACTTATTACCTAATTTTATCTTAGTCATTCGTGTTATATCCTTGATCGTCAGAACTCCGCTCTGTGTATATCGTCCGATATATCACCGGCAGCTATTTTTTATTTCATAACTGGAAACATTGAATTATATATTTTTATACCGGTACATCGCGCATATGTTTCCGTTGATACATGTATAATGTCACAATAAAAACATGCATAATGCATTTCATTGTTACTTCAGATTATGCTGCACAATGAAGGCTAGTATACACGACCAGGTGAAAACTGATCCTATTGGCCAGATAACATCTACAATCAATAATTTAAAATCGAGTTTGATACATCCCCGTATGCTTTTAAATGACCTAAGAGTATGAAGTAAATGTTGAAAGTTGAAAGCTTGTTGTACCTGGATATGACAGCAATAATATAAAATATTAAACTTTAAGATAAACTTTAATAACATTGAATGAATAATATTTTATGCTTATCACTCATCCTTGAAATAATATCAAGTAACATCAATATCGCAAATTCTAGCATTAACAGTCAAAAATGTAAAAAAAAAATGGAAAAAATGACGCATTAACTAGTTTCTACTTTTCAACTAAACTTAATATTTTACAATGATAATGATGCGCGTATTTGAACAAATGTCCATTTTAGGTGAGTCTTAAAATAGAGGTTTATGTTCAATTGATCACGTGAGCGCTACTTATAGAATGCAATAATTCAAGATTAACACCATAGATGTAAAATTGATAAACTTACGGGAATAGGTCAAAATGTTATCAGAGTTATAAGCACTTTAAATTTATGCCACGGACAAATTCTACCAGAACATGGATGCAAAACAGTTGTCATTACCCCAGTCCCATTGCATTCACCTGAGATAATAGCAAATAAAATACTTCAAGCATTAAAAAAACTTATGTAACATTAAGGGCGCGTCGAGGGTTGTGTTAAAGACTACGGTAATCGTAAATACACTGAGAACGAGTTACATGTAAGACAGTCATGTGGAGAACCGTCAATATTCTACCGTTACTACAAATTTCGATTTCAATTAGATATTGACGCAGCTAGCAACCTCCGTAAACACCTGTTGTACTACAGCACTTCACAAGACGACGACCATGTTTTTTATGTCATGCCGCTCGAATCAAAAGACGCTGTATTTTACTTCCAAATTAATTTCGCTGTCAATCAAATTTTTGTCGCTCTGGGTTCATTCCCCTTGCGGATGTTGAAACAATAACAAAAGGTGTGGCTTAAAGTGAAGCAACCTGAAGACGTGATAAACTATGAACAGCGTTCTGTCAATTATACTTCCGGCGCATCCTGTTTGATGGCAAGCCAAAATCTAACTGTTCCGACGCATCCTGTTTGATGGCAAGCCAAAATCTAACTGAAATCTAAATTTGTAGTAATCGAGAGCGACCCGATGTGGGGTCTTACCTAGTGCATAAATTTTAAAAAAAATCAGAAAAGGCTGTAGACTAAGTATTTCAGTTATGATATAACTGACAACTGACGTATAACTATATGATCAGTTTAACGCTAGATTTACCAAATAATACTCGATAAAAATCTGCCCACGGGATTAATCGCAAATAGCAAATTGTTGTTTAAATTGAGCAGAAAATAGTTTTATTGTACTTGCCATTTTATTTATAACAGTTATAACTTTATGATGTACGAAATAACATAAGAACACTATTAAATAAATATATCATAACCAACCTGTATTGTTAATTATACCTTTAACATAGTAATTGTTTCCTGATGCGTGAAATAAGTTCAAAACTAGTAACATTACCTCATTAGTAAATATGTCACTATATTCAATCCAGGATATTTGTATCCTGATCACGATTTACCTACTGCCCACTCCCTTAAAGGACGTCAACAACATCAAGATATTAATAATGTTGTTTTTTACAAATAATATATAGCGGTTTTCTTACAATTCATGTAAACCATTACATTTGAGACACCTGACGAGAAAGGATCGTATATTTCAAGGATATTTTTCATAATAAGGTAATTATTGTTTCGATATATTTGCCCTCTAGTAATAAATTTCAATTAATTACGAGTTAAACTAAACATAACGTAATTAATCATGATACTTCAAAAACGAAAGCATAAGGTAGTTAACCTAAATTGTATATAAATTATATTTATTTATATTAAATACCTGCTTTATTTATATAAATTACTGACAGCCAATCATATATGTTCATAAGTGCATAAGTGCAACCAGTTAATGATAAAGGTAATACACAATGTAAATATTCAAATTATGTTATAGACACAAAGAAAAGATGGTCAGCCTGAAATCATTTGTAGTGATCGTTAGCTTTATTCAGTACGCCGAGTCAATTACGCCACCGAATTGTGCAGCCGTATCGTGTTTAGCACCTGACTGCCCTAACTCTTACACTCCTCCCGGCGAATGCTGTCCCGTTTGTCCGAAAGGTAAATGAGTTACTATTATGCTTTTTTAACAATCGTTTTGCTATTGCCCGTTCAAGTGCAATACCCCACCAACTCATGTTCTCTTTTACGTAAATGAATTGCGGTTTCTTAATTGCGCCCATGTTTTTTTTTCTTTTTTTATGATTTTCGGCTGTGCGGGGAGGCGGTGTTTATTAATGTGGCTTTTCCTGATATTCATGTTTTGATGTTTCCCCTTCTTTTTTGAGGAATCATACTAGTATTTTTTACACAGGCATCGCAAAAGTTGAAATATATGTATTAATTCTCAGCATAAAATCATAAGATGAAATAAAAGCGTTTTATCTCATTTAAATTGTTAATAAACACTTAAACACATTTTATTTTTGTTTAAGAAGTAAAGAATTAAATTGTTTGTGTATTTGTCGTAAAATATATTAAGTTTAAGATTTTAAATGCTTGTTTTCTTTTCACGTGTGATTGTGTTGGGAGACTTTATGTACAAAAACAGCCGCTTACATGTATCTTTTTCACGGTCTAAGTACATGCAACAGAGAAGGCGGGATCGTGTCCCCGACCCAGAGGTCATGGAATATGTGTATCCTTATGTGGTGCGGATTCAGACTGTCCACTAGACAAGAAATGCTGTAGCAATGGTTGTGGCCAGGTCTGCCAGTCACCTGAAGGGGCGGGTAAGCTTAACCTTGCTAAATTTTAAATCGGCAAGATTCTACAAATCGAAACTTCATAAACCATAGACTTTAATTAAAATGCGGAAAACTTTTTATTTTGGTTGGCAAATCATACTGGCATGTGTTAAAATAGTATGTACCTAGTTTTGCATTATTCATTATGAAAGGTCTATTAAATGAGTTGATGCTCACATGATAGTCTGCGGTGCAAGTAACTGTTCGTTACTGGTTTGCAAGTGAGATAAAACATCTGACAACCATCCACGTGCCTGTACCCTCACCCAAAGTTCTATTTGGGCATCAGTGTGTATGTTAATGTATGCTAGTTTCGTGTCTTCCCTATGTCAGAGAGGTTTTGTCTTGGGATCAATAATTAAATGTCGTTTTAATCTTTTGATTATTAATTGCTTTCTTAAATTAATCCCATACCATTAACTCTAACCGCAGGTTCAAAATTAAAACAATGTTTTAATAAAAGGGAGGTAATTTTAAATTAAGTACTTTGTAGGTGGCTTTTAAAAAGTGCTGCAGAATAATAAGTTTTTATGTTTTTCCTAGTAATGTGTGGTCTTTTTAAAACACAACAAGCAATATAGCAATTTTCTAGTTCCTGGACCTTTAATTGCATAGAATGAATTTTTAGCAAACGATAGGATAACTGTAGCGTAACTGTTCCAACGTTAAGTATTATTTACAAGACATAAGCTAAAATTGAAGACTGATGTTGTCAAATTATCACAAAATTGTCAAATTATCACAAAATTGTCAAATTATCACAAAAAAGAGTTAATTAAGTCAATGTCTTCAAGTTTTGTAATAAAAAATAACGGACAAAAAGACACCAATTAGAACTTTGGGTGGTTGTATAATGTTTCAATGAACTTATCAGTATAAATGGCATATGTTGCGATGCAGTAATTTGGTTAAGTAGATCTATGTAAATGTTTTATCAATTAATAAAACTAGCCAAATCAACCTTGCTGAAATTTTAGATGTAACAACAATTATTGTAGTGAACACGTATTTTACAGTATTGCCAGATAAATGCAGTCTTGTAAGATGTGCCATGCCTGCGAACTGTATGGATACATACATTCCTAAAGGGCAGTGCTGTCCCGTTTGCAGAACAAGTAAGCTCTATAATACTGTTGCAGAGGTATAAAATGATAACAGTCTTTAACGAACTTACCTTTATCGAACGTTATCTAAACTTTTGTTTGTTAACTAGTTTTTGCAATATTGCAAGGTTCTTGGTTTATCAAATGTGAAAAAATATATATTAGTTTTCAAAACCCTTAATTGTATTGCGCATTTGAGCATGATACATAAATCTTTTTGAATTTTTAGTGAAGCTCAAACCTGGACTATGCTATATATATTCAAATAGATGTTAGATGAGCATTGAAAACCACCGAACACGACAACTATCAAAATATTGCAGACTACGAGTAAATAAAAATAGTTTTTATTTTTATAGGCAGGTCGTGTTTTCACAAAGGTACACTTTACAAAGATGGCCAAACTTTCAAGGACGATTGCAATTTCTGTTCATGTAGAAACGGTAGGGTCTCTTGCACGAAGATGGCTTGCAGTAAGTAAACCAGCCCTGTTTAATTAGCTCACTCGTATGACTTATGTGGTATTAAGATCTACATGAAAATGAATACTATCTTTTTTTTAAGGATCGCGTTTGTGTTGATGATACAGAGACTGAAAACACTTCGGTGAAATCTACTCTTTCCTATTTTTTTGTTGATTTACACTCCAAGCTATAATACAGAAATTGATTCAGACTATGTGTTTAATGTTAATGTAACTTTATTCTGTATCCATAACCATAAATATAAAAACATATCAACTAAGGTAATTAAAAAGAAACTTCCCACATAGCCCTCAAGCTATAGTCAAGCTTAACCAAAAGGTAATCAAATGTTATGTATCAAAATGTTTATATATGATCTGTCTCTTCATGTCTGTGAAAAAAAATGAGAGTAACATGGCATCACTTACACTTACACTTTTTAAATTTGAAAGAAACTCAGTCTTCATATTTAATAATTATGACGATGTTTACAATCAATGAAATCAGTTCCTTGCGCCATAATTATTCACTAAACAACTTTTCTAAATAAACACCTTCGTACAGGGGCATTAATGGCCTTATAATTGAGCTATTGCTCTAAAACTTTCAATAAAACATGCAAATAAAATTAAATGATTTATTAGTAAAACATTATATACAAATGACAGACAACTGACTGGTTGTCCGTATTCTTAATAATAATGAGCAATCAGTTGTCTGTCATTTTGAATAATGTTTTGCTAATATTAATTGCATGTTTTATAAAAACTTTAGAGCAATAGCTCAATTATCAAGCAATTATTAGTATCAATGCCCCAGTACGAAGGAGTATATTCTAAAAATGTTAAGTGTTATTATGTAGTTTGTATTTGTCTCAGATCCAGATATAAAGGTGAAGCCGGGAAAATGCCCATCACATCTTGGTCTTGGTGGTGGCGGTATTTGTGTTGAACAATGTAGCGGGGATTCGGATTGTCCATTAAACCAGAAATGCTGCAGTAACGGATGTGGTCGTACCTGTCAAAACCCAGAGAGTACAGGTATGTCAACTCTTGTTGAACCTAAACCAATACTAGTTTCGATTGATCATTGTTATTAAAATATAAATTATGCTATTTTAAACATGAATTCACTAGCGTCAGCTACAGTGTAACAGAATTACGACAGTCCCGAGAACAGAGCTGAAGTCGAACCAACAAGAACAAGATGGCATAAATATATGAAAAGAAAGGCTTAGTATACAACTCAAAATTTGATAAGGATTGCTTCATGTTTTATGATGAATTATTGCCCCTACCAGGTTTCAACCGCTGTTTCGCTTTAACAGTTTTCCTGATCATTCCTTCTTCGGCACAAATATGATGTCAACTGAACAAAATTTCAGAATCACCGCAGATATTTTATCGTTTATAAAAGGAATAAACACATTCTTTTAACTGATCTTTATCAAATTTAGAGTAGTATATTTAAAAACATCAATAATTTCACAGATTGAAAAAGCATTTATATGTTCGCAATTACATTAAATAATAACGTTATAATTTAAAATAATTACACTTTGCGTCATTCTAAATGGCTGCCTAAATAAGCATTTAAAAGCATTTGATCATAGTCAATAAATTATTTGTTTGTAATTCATGTTGATTTGTTACTCCGAAAAAGTTCCCAGGACTTCTATTTTTTTGTGTGAATGAAAAACATATTGTTGTTCCTGTTGCTTTAATCGCACACTGTTACATCTAGACGGGAGAGTTCTTCTTTAAATACATTTATTCTTATTAAGTTGTGTACTGTTTGTTTCAGATTGCAGTCGAGTTATCTGCCCTGCATGTGTAGGATTTACAAAACCCGGAGAGTGCTGTCCTACTTGCTCTAGTGTCGTTGCATAATGGTCAGAATATTGTGTAGTGCACTGGCAGTGAATTTAACCAAAGACCCATCCGATTTTATAGTGCCATTTTTCTCCTTGTTTTCATTAATAGGACCCCAATACAGAGTTGTCTTTTCTAAGATATATTATTATATAATATACTATTCATATTTCAGATTATTCTTTAATACTTAAATGTTATATTTTCAAGATGGATTTTTATATATTTAGATGTTGTTGTTTTTTTTATTTTTCAAAAAAAATATTTGTGCTTCCTTTGATAACAAAATCTGCAAACTGGACAAGCTGCACAATGAATATGTATGCCACCACATTTGCCCAGAATATCTTCAAAGAAATTTTTTATGGACATTTCAATCCGATAAAATACGTTTATTGCATAAAACTAGTACATGGTTTATATCCAAATAGAAGTTACTAAAATGAGATAACATCTTAAAGAAGTCTTGGCTTGGTTTTACGATAAATGAAAAAAAAAACACTTGGTTTTTGCGTTAAAGAAATATTTGTCGGAGAAGCGTCAAATTTACTTGATAAGATTGTAGTGATAAACCTTTCAAAGAACTGATTCTTGCTCATGTTTTCGTCGACCTTAGCAAAAACAGTTCCACTATTATTGTTAACTTATTAAAGTTAACTTCAATTTCAAATGCATAAATTCTTCACAAAGGGGAAATAAGTTAGAACTCTATGTAAATGTTCATTCCTATATTCAAACTTTTTGGGACTCGTGCCCTTTTGCAAGATTAACACTTTTTTCTGTGTGTATACTTGAGAAAGGACATGCGTCCGTCCAAAGATTTTCGTTGAGTATTTTGTTGTTGTTTGTTTTGTCGTTTCCCGTTACGACACTGAACCGTGTTCTTCTTAATATCGTGTTACATGTATTTAACAACTGTACTAGTAAATAAATACAAGTGGTTCTAATATTTTTTCAATTATTTAAAGGTATTTGGTCTTTAATGAGTTTTGCTGTTTTGAGACTTGCAACACCTTCACACGGCCCTTATATATTATTACATACAGTATATTACATGTACAATAGATCAAAAAGGAACTTTTAAAGCAACCGAACGTGGCAAAACAAGAAAATATCGAGGGCTCTGATTGATTATTATTAATAAGAGTTTGCATGGGCAGTAAAAAAATGCACACAAATGTTTCCACTGCTCTTATATTACCGGTTCATACATTTCACCGGTGTAATCCGTGTATTCCGAATATTTGCTTACAAAAGCGCACTTCCGGAATTCATTGTTTAGAAAACATCGCACCTTGTGTCAGTCAATTTTTTATGCATTACTTCATCCCTAAGGTGTTTAATCTTACCTCTGCTTTTAACCTACTTTTAGAAAAAGAACAAAATGTCTTTAAAAGTCGTGATGTTTTTTATTTCATTTTTCATTAACAGGTTGATTGGACCATTAAACCATAAGAGAGAGAATGTCACGATTGAATTTTACTCAAACACATCATCTGATTCCAAAGACATTGTGCAAATGCGTTTGAATTTTGCAATTAGATGTGTGGAATGAAGATTCCATTTACTATAACTGTCAACAAAACATTACGACTCACAGACGTCAGTGTCGCTTCGATGGGTCACGGGAAGCTGTTGCATAGAAATATATCGTTATATAAATGGAATTAACATGAAAACGATAACAGCTAAATAAAAAAATCAAGTTACTGTCTCGAATAAGGTATATGGAACTCTGAAAGGTAACTCTGGAAATGCAAGCAATTTACCTGTTTAGGATAATAACATTCGAGACATGTCAGATAGGTCACAGCTTTCGGGTCAAAATCAGAGTATGGTTGGTTTTAAGATGTTGTGGCCCTGTCTACAATGGTTTTCGTATTTCCAGTCCCAGCCTATATTTACTGGAATCACAGTGCGAATTTATTTTGATTAACAAAAACTTTGTTCGATTTCATTCTATTAAAGGGACAAATAAAGGCAAATGACGAAATACTTATTGCAATCTAAATTTTACTAAAGAAATGTATTTATCTAAGGATGTACTAATGTTTGGAAGTTTAGTCTTATTCATGCCCTAATGACCAAGCACATACTAAAACTTTTTAGGAAAACCCCGTTTGCATGAGAACTCCGAAATTCATTTACACTATACCAAACAGCTCTTACCTTAAATAAGTATGTGCTTATTAACAATAAATTTTGGCATTTCGTCAAAATAATCATAAGGTTGTCAAGAAATTCCTAGCTTGGTCCAAACATGCTATTACAGTTAAAATAAGTGCAGGCAGTGTTATCCGAATGTAACATTAACTGTTAAACTCAATTTATCTCTGTACATGGATGCATTTCAATCAATATGTTTTCAGATTTTAAATATTTTTTATATTCATTTCAATTGAACTTAAGGTCAAAAATTAAAGAGGTTTAAATTTCCCAAATTGCTGAAAAACCGCAAAAAATGCGTAATGAATACATTTTAATGAAAATAAAACGTCTAAACAAAATTTATCGCTTGCGCGCTTTCACACTTTTTTATACTAATATTAATAGATCGTAGACATGATGCTGAATGTCATTTTTTTAAATCAGTTTTCGTCACGATACTGAAATGAATAAAATCACTTTTACTTCACGCCGGTTGCATTAAATTTGAAATGCTGCTTTATTATGTCAGACAAATTTTCGTTGTCAGTATTTAATCTTGATGTAAAAGTACATTCAATCAGTACTGTTCTCAATTACCATCGTTGAATTCCGTTGAGCACGGTTCTTATATTTGCGAAAATAATGAGTACCGCTCAAACCGTGGCTAGGCGGAATGGAAGTTTACTTCCATTACGGCCCATGAACAGGCTCAGTCAAACCGAACCTGCATTTTTTTACAGTACTGTGAACGTTTAATGTTACAAAATATGCGTCTATCGTGCGTCCGTCTATCGTGTATCGCGCGTCCGTCTAACGTGTATCGTTCGTCCGTCTAACGTGCATCGTGCGTCCGTATATCGTGCATCGTGCATCATGTGCCTTTTAATTTTATCGTGCAATGTGAATACGTTACTTGCAAAGTCAAACTATATCATTTAATTTCAATCATTCATCTTATATTTTTATAGCATTTTCAAATTTTAGATATCTCGTTAACAAATTATATGAATCGGCAATATCGTGTATCGTGCGTATACCGTGTATAGTGCGTCCGTCTATCGCGTATCGTGCATCCGTCTATCGTTTATCGTGCGTCCGTTTATCGTGTATCGTGCGTTTCCTTTGTAACCTTAAACGTTCACAGTACTTTATATTGCATTTTTCAGCGGACAACTTTCAAAGTTCTTTTCACACTGATTTCATTTGATGATAATATGTCTTCAACTCATACCGCTTGATGATAATATGTCTTCAACTCATACCGCACTCATGACAGTTAGTTATAATGACCAGAAGTGCTCTAGAAAACTTGAAGCTAGAGCAATGTCGTACATTACCACAAAATGTGTATGGAAAAATGTAACAGATAGCTGTACTGACCAAAAACAATCCAGCAAAGGATGAGGTCAAGCCTGACTAGACCAGAAGCAGCAGATTTTAAAATATGTGTTTAATTAATAATATCTATTTGGTTCCCTAACAAGGCCGGTTCATTTATAAGTACACATATCAATGTTCATAACTGTTACTATGAACAGTAGAAACTGAAAACTATTAAATGTCTCATATATAGTGATTTATATTTAGAAACGACATGTAAATATTAAATTAAGTTCCCAATAAGTTTGACCTGAAAAATATGCACAACTTAATAGAGTTACCAGGTCCTTGATATTTTAGGTCCAATATGCTATGTAATGATTCTTGTACATTGTAAACGCATGTTTTAATTAAAAACCAAAATGTAACTTTACAGTCCGGAATATTAATTTTGTAAACAAACGCCATTTTTCTTAAAAGGTAAAGATACAGCAATGATTTGCCAATCTCATTTGTTGATTTTGACAAAGCATAAGATGTGCACGAAAAGCATATTCAAAATCTTATTGTTAACATCGGTTGTATACATTTCGTGTATGATGATTTTAAATGAAATCCGTACTTGTTTCATATATTGCATTGTATTATATTGCTTTTAATGTCGAACTGAAACCGAATATCGTATGGTGGAAGAACCTGATTGGTCTGTATACACAAATGCAATGAATTCCAGTATTCAAAACAAGAACATTTTTGAGAAATAATACATATCAGGAGAATAAAAAAGACGTTTCGATAGCAAAATAATTAAGCACGGGAAAGTCTCGTGACTTTCGTGTGACAGGTAATGTGATGATGTTCTCCACTCTTGGTAATGCGTGTTGATTATGTCTTCATTATTCAATGAGAATTATTTTAAATTATTATTTTCTTACTTGAATAAAAAAAGTATTATCAGATTTAGTACTTTACTTTAATTTCTTTTTTGTAAACGATTGCTTGCTGTTATCTTGTTTGTCCTAGTGCAAATGTATATTTGAAGTAACATAAAAACAGACGAAGTCTATTCTACATGCACCATTGTAGCTAGTATGTTACTTGGTCATATCTTCCAAAGTGAACTAGGAGAGATATAACTAATGATTTATAAGTTTCTATGAACATTTAATAAACTTTAATTTCCTTGAATTTCGCGGGTATTAAATTTCGCTCAAAAGGCGCAATTAATATCTGTTATATTTGAATGAGCATTTGTATTATTCTCATACATGTAAAAATACATTCTCAATGGTTAAGTTTCGCTGGGGTTTGATTTTCCGTACATCGTCTAACCCGAATTAAGCGAATAACCCAACAAATTATATGAAAAAAATGATACGATAGTCTCCGAGTCAATGGGGAATAAATACCAGATTTATCAGGCTTGTTTCTTTTTGTTTCCTATCCGCCCAAACATTCTTGCGAATAGTTCAATATGAATCAACTTGCCTAGAAGGTTGTGTTTGTGTTGATAGAGATGTTTGTACTTGTTTGACTGTACGAAATGGTTACAAATGTTATTATAAACTATGATATATTACATTACATTTGAGAAAAAGAGTTTTCCTTTATTTGTTGTCGATTATGACTTACGTTCATAAAATGTTTGTATCGATACTTTCGCAGAAATAATTTGAAACAATATTTCTCTTTTCTTAAAATCAGTTATTGTATTCATACATTGTATGTGCATGTATTTGTAGTATATAACAACCCGCCCGGCTAGCTCAGTTGGTAGAGCATCGGACTGTCAATCCAGGGGTCGTGAGTTCGATCCCCAGCCGAGGCGGGAAAAATTTCTCCGTAACAATTGAACTCGGACATTGCGTCTGAGAGTCATTTGTCCCTCACCTCTGATTCAAGTGAGGAAGCAGTCAGTCGCTTGCGGAGAAATTGGTTAGTACTGGTTGGATAGTACTGGTTGGAGACCGCCGGGATATAACCTAGCTGTTGAAACCAGGCGTTAAACCCGAAACAAACAAACAAACAAACAAAGTAGTATATAACATGATTATAGCTTAACAAAAAAGATAAATCTTGATCAAAAATGAAAAAGAATTATTAATACACATATATTTGCATCTTCATTAATAATATTCACGCCCGGTAAACACTGCCTCCTTCACCAAAAAGTGATGTTAAGAAACTGAGGCATGTTCACTTCCGTGCTGGAGGCATCGTGATATTTTTGTCAACAAAGGTGAGTACAATATTTTTAATTACATTTTCTTTAGAAAACATTAGTTGTTTCACAAATCTAAGAATGTCAATCCATGTAAATATGATTGAACCTAATGTTCGACACCATTTTTTCGTCAGATATTACAAACTGGCTTGTCTACAACTTTTACAATGCGAAAGAAACTTGCATATTTTGATATAGTCTATCAAAATGTTTTATTCTGGGGCCTGTTATTATTGATATTGACATTTTATTCGTGGATATTTAATAAATGTAGTCCCCAAATGGTCTCTGAACAAAACAGATATGGCTAAAGGTCACATGTAGCGAACTAAGCCCACTTTAAAGGAAGTGCTGTAGGCATAGGGATGGTGCAGGCGGCATGGACGATGTGCTGGAGCCAAAGCCATCATGTTTTTTACAATTGATGTACGCTTATACACGAATGCAATATAGATATGGTTCATACAATAATAATTATAAATGAAAGAAGCTTAGACCGGGTCGAACTGCAACGGTAACGACATACATCCGAGCATTCTACTTTAACTGGGACTTTGAAAACTTACGCTAATTATTACATTACTTAACAATCAATTCGTTTGCTGCTTACATTTAAAGCGTACATATCGATGCCGAGGATCAATTCATGTATTGCTTACATTTGAACAGGATTCTAGACCTGGTAGTCTAGATCTGATTTAAAGCGTACATAATGAGAAGCTGGTGATCAATTTTGTCTTGCTTACATCTAAGCGTCGATGAAACGTAAATGATGATCAATCGTTTGCATTTCAATGCCATTCGTTCTACGATCCAATTGATAATGTGTTGATTTTATTTTTCATTATTTTAACAAATTTATCGAATACATTTTTTTATTTTTATATTCAGCAGCCACTTATTCAACACACAAGCAAGAGCTCAAGTTTACAAAAGGAGAAAAAACTGTATAAACCTTTACACAACATCGGGAGAACCACAGGGTGAACAACCCAGAAGTCAATTTGGGTATAAAATAAACGGGCCAAGGTTATTGCACTCGACAAGACTCAGTTTTGCAAACGCATTATACCAGTGATACATAAATACATTTATAAACTTTTGGCAAGCAGAGTAGATTCAATCTGGACAGTGTTCTTTTTCTTTCTAGGGAGTCCTGAATGGAAATAAACCTGTAAAGATTTATTTTATGTCTTTATTTTCTTTTGAAACTGAGATCATAATAACATGAAGAAAACATGACTATTTGTTGTTCTACATGTTAACAACAATGTCTAACTAAAATAATACCTAACAATGTAATAAATCTAAACTTACATCGTACTTGATTAAGAACTAATGAAATCGTCTGTTTTTTCTAGAATACAGTCTCATATTGTAATTAGGTTACAAAAGCAGACAAAATGCAAAAACTGACAAACACACTGCCACAATTAAATGTATTTTGAATCATCCAAACAAACTTTTTGGCCATAAAGCGTAAAGAACTGATCTCACTCCATAGCTCTGGTATTTAATTTAGATTTATGTACTTTAAATATAGTTTTTAAAACAAAGAAAGCATATAATTCATTGTAATAAAATACGCATTGACCTATAAATATGAATACATTTGTACTATAGTTTAGTTTTGAAGTCTGACATAAAAAAAATTATAAACAAAATTTAGCTTATTAGCAGTTACTGTATTTGGTGTAAGAGTTCACAAACATGAATCACTGATGTTGACTGTTTTCTGAAGTATACTGTTTAATTAAGGGTTTGGAAAAAATGTTTTGGACACAAATCACACCTAAAAGTTTTCTTTATCGGCATACCACTACTCAACTTGTGCATTTTATAATTTCTGTGGTAAACAAACATACTATTACAATTTTGAAATTGATATTTAACACGACCATGTTCGTTTCTAAGATAATCATGTAAAAATCTGATATTGTTTAGTCTTTTCTCACAGATTGTACATTTGTGTCGTTTAGCTTGCACGTGAACCGCTTGAGTATAGTTCTTCAGTGAGTTAGTGGAGGCAAACCGTCTTTGGCAGATAGAATACACTGTATTGACTGCAGCCTTCTGGTGCATTTTTAATATGAAAGCTTCTTCTCCAATTTGAACTATTCAGAATCCGCAGATTTCGCAAGAAAATTGTTTTTCTTGTACCAGAATTCATGGCAAATCTGAAATGGATTTACACTAAATATGAAACTGTAACATGATTATAAAATACTAAGCATGTAAAATATGCATTAGTTATGATACTTGAATTTTAAAATGCCTTAGAAGTAGCGGTATCTGAGAGTAATAAACATTCTCAAATGAAACTTAAAATATTTAATATTTGTCGTGTTCAGTGACTTCCAAGTTTCCGTTTCTCATCTATTTTAATAAAGAATAAATATACATGTATTGAATAAACCTTCGAAAGTCTGATATTGTAAAGTTATAATAGAATTCTTACGTAAAATTATACATGATTTAGAATTGTAATAGCAAAAAGGAGACGTTAAAAAGATTGCCCTGGCTCCAGCACCTCGTCGATGCCGCCTGCACAATCCTATGCTTCCATCACTTCATTTAAAATGAGCTTAGTTCGCTTAATGTGACCGTTAGTCATATCTGTTCTGTTCAGGGACCATCTGGAGACCATATTTATTATATGTTCACCGATAAAATGTCTATAGCAGAAAATTACAGGCCCCAGAATCAATTATTTTGGTGGAAGGTATTAAATGTGCAAGTTTCTTTCACATTGTAAAAATTGTAGACAAGCCAGTTTCTAATATTTGGTGAAAAAAATGGTGTCGAACATGAAGTTTAATCATATTTACATGGAATGACATTCTCCGATTTTCGAAACAAGTAATGTTTTCAAAATAATTGTAATAAAAACACATTATACTAACCTTTGTTGACAAAAATATCACGTTGCTTCCAGCACGGAAGTGAACATGCCTCCGTTTCATTTGGTGAAGGAGGCAGTGTTTACCGGGCGTGATATTGTCTAGTTGTGTTGTGAGCTTTCATTTATTTTCAGCTTTAAAATGATGCACACGATTTATTTTTAGTATATTAATAAATTCATCTAGTAAATATTATCAATAGTCAATAGTCATTGGTCAACGGTTAATTGACGTAGGTGATAACGTAGTTTACGAACCGGACACTGGTTTATAAATACCTGCAAACAGGACATAATAGTATTAAGATGTTTACTGTTTACATGCAAAAACTCATTTCCCGTAAAGTGTAAATATAAACACGTAATTTATCACTTACTTAATAGATTGTTGATGGTATATAAAGGCAAGTTAATAAAAAAAATGTAAATAATTGTGTTGTTGATTTAACTAGAAATAAAGACAGTCAAGTAAGTAGAAAGAAAAGAGATATTTCAAGCTATAAGAATGCTACTAGATATGACAAATGGACTCGCATTTTTCTTATAAGCAATTGCGGTTTGTTTTGGTGTTTTTATAATAATTAATAATTTTTGTTTTTACCTTAATTGTGGCTTTGTAGTGGTTGTGAAAAATATAAACAAAATATTGCTGCTTTTAATTTTTAGTTTCTATACTACAGCAATTACCAAAAGCATTTATTACCATATAAATATACCTTCGCTTATATGTGATATTCTGATTTCGTTTAACTCTTTACACTGTTTTATTTTTAGTTAACGTATTTGTAAGTCATAGAAAATGATCTTGTTACTAGCGAGTCTTCTGATCGTTTGTGGAAGTTATATCACAAACGCCCAGTCTCTGATGCCACCGAAATGTGCAGCGATGTTTTGTATGGCACCAGACTGTCCGGATGCCTACGTTCCTCCTGGAGAATGTTGCCCAATCTGTCCAAAAGGTAAGGATTCGTACAATTATCTAGTTAAAACCATCCAGTCTGTTAATATTAAATAATTATTAGTTAAGAAACCAAATGCCTTGGTTATGTATGTAAAACATCTAAATGCCGTATTTAACAAGTATAAGGCGTTAAGGGCCAACGACACTCCTCCCCTGCACGTTCATCGATAAAAAGAAAATTTTTCTTTACTGTGTGTTACCATTTGCAAAATAAAAAATTATAGTGTCTCTAGCTGGGAGCGAACCCGCACCGTCACGGCGACAGCGCCTAGCCATGCAATTCTTGCGACGCAACCAACTGAGCTAACCGGGACAACGCCAAAAAACGTTGATCGGATAGCCCTGATATACGTAACAATCACCGCATGACATCGGTAACGGGTTAATTTTACTGATAACAGTACTGACTTTATTTACGGGGAGACTTTTTTCGGCCGCCACACTGCACAAATAGCGCTACTGTGAATTTCAAATGATAGTGTCTCTAGCTGGGAGCGAACCCGCACCGTCACGGCGACAGCGCCTAGCCATGCAATTCTTGCGACGCAACCAACTGAGCTAACCGGGACAACGCCAAAAAACGTTGATCGGATAGCCCTGATATACGTAACAATCACCGCATGACATCGGTAACGGGTTAATTTTACTGATAACAGTACTGACTATATGTACGGGGAGACTTTTTACGGCCTCCACACTGCACAAATAGCGCTACTGTGAATTTCAAATGATAGTGTCTCTAGCTGGGAGCGAACCCGCACCGTCACGGCGACAGCGCCTAGCCATGCAATTCCCGCGACGCAACCAACTGAGCTAACTAGATACATTTTATTTAGTAACACTCATTTGTGCAATGTTTCATTGAACTGCATTTTGCCGTTATCGAGAATTTGATAATTTTCTTTTTATCGATAACGTGCAGGGGAGGAGTGTAGTGGGCCCTTAAATGAATTAGGTAAACTTTGTATGAACTTGTTGAGTATAGATGTTAACACTGGTCCGGTTCTGAAGCTGCAAAAGTGCTATTTTTTTCATTCTGAACCAGATGCACATCTATAAATATACTGAAAGAAGTAAGTTTAGCAAATAAATTAACATAATTAAGACATCATAGAAGATATTCAAAATGAAATACCTTTTTAGTTGGCAATAAAAAATACCTGATTGATTTCACATGGAATACATGACAAATCACTAAAAATAAAAATAATCAAAACTTTTATGTAATAAGAAGCTATTTTTTTATTGAAGGAAGATGTGTTATGTTCAATTTATATACTTGCTAAACTTTATTCTTTCAGTATATATTATTTTAGGTTTGTCTGCAATCTTTACAATTTTAAGTATATTTAAAAATTGAATTGTGTACCCGCTGGTTAAGCTATCATTTATTCCAACATTTCAGATAAGCCTGGAAATTGTCCTCTACTGGGCACTGGTTTTTCCGGAATTTGTGTTGAAATGTGCAGCAGTGACAAAGATTGTGCACTTGACTATAAATGCTGCAGCAATGGGTGTGGTCATACGTGTCAGAAACCCGCGGGAGGAGGTAATTTTGCTTTCAAACTTCACGGAATGCAACCAAAAAGCTGGTTTAAACATCCAGTGTGCCTAAACGGTTTGCTACTGACCTTTCCAAGTAAGGTAACCACTTTAGAAATTAAAGTGGTAATGCATTTTAACTGATAAAGTATGAATGACTTCATATCAATTTGAAACAAGCACTGTGATTAAGATCCGGAACACTGCCACCATTAAGGCTATTTCCGGTTTTCATCAAATGTCCCAACTGTCGCCTACTAAAACATTCTCTAACGTTGATCAACTAAACAGTAGTCTAACAGTGCGTATTGAATGAAATCATATAAAAAAACTTTTAATTCCTTAGTAATTAAAGTTTTCTTGACACGACAAAAAAGTGAGACAGCTTTTAACACGTTTTGCCTTCGACATTTTTGCTTTTTTGTTCTGTTGCTTTTGTTTCTCTATCAAATAGTTAGCTTTTAAATTTTAGCAGCAGATAAGACAGTATGTAAGTTACTCAAAATTGTGAGAAAGTATTAAGTGCTATTTTGCCATACCCAATGGTTTCAGTTTCATCAATGTAATAGCTAGGGTGAATATGGTAACTTTCTAATGACGTCCAGTTTATGTTGAAACATTGAATAGTTCACTAGTTAGACTTACATTATCTCTATCTTTTTAGATATAGTTAAACCTGGAAAATGCCCTCGACGTGGTGCTGGTATTTTCGGTATTTGTGTTGAAATGTGCAGCAGTGACAAAGACTGTGCACTGGACTACAAATGTTGTAGCAATGGATGTGGTCATACATGTCAGAAACCCACAGGAGGAGGTACTTTCACTTCTAAATATTGGTTTGGGTACTTAGTTAGACGTTTTTTTCCACCAGTTTCAGCAATGGCTCTGATTACATTTGATAAAAACAAAGGTTTCTTTTAGCTTTATGAATTGTAACCGCAGATTTATAAGCTAGACCTTCTTCTTTACTACTGACAGATGTTAGGGACATCTGTACAAAACGCCGGGAATTTAAACCACATTGCGATGAAGCCGTAATTCGAATTCGCACCCCCAACGGGGTACAGAGCATTATTATTAAATTTATTTTTTTTTTAAATGTGGATGTCAGGCGTTTATATCTAATTCCTGGGCCCTTATAGATGTATTGATAAATTCGTTATTATTGATCATTACATCTGAGTTATCTCTTAAGTTATGCTGCAGTTAAAATATTTTTATCTAATTGTTTTTCTGATTGTTCATCAATACGCGCCTCTAAGGTTTCTTAATTTTTGTCTTACTTTTCACAGATCCATGTAATGCAGTGTTATGTCCCAAACTGAAATGTTTCAATCAGTATACACCACCTGGAGAATGCTGTCCGAAATGTGGTTCGATATTCCCACCGAAACCAGGTTAGCTGTGTTGCACGTTTACATATGACGTTTTTTTTTAAAGTTTTACTATGTCGTAATAAAATTTATTTTCTTTATAAACACTTCCAAAGTCATATTTTATTGTTGTATGTTTTAATTTTAAAAGAAAATGGCAACATGTTGTTTCTGATCCCTTAACAAACAGAAAGAGTTTAATTAATAAATCCTGATGAAGGCGTAAGCCGAAACGTTGAAACATCCAATAAAATAATTTTAATCGAGTTTGATATTGGATATTGGATAAGACATTTTTTATTAACAAGTTAGCCACATTTACCACATTGACCACTAAAATCCAATTTTAAGTGATTAAGCATAGTAGAACTACAGTTAGATTTTATTCGATACGTGTGTTTTCGCAAATAAATCTATTTCAAATTTATTTCACCTGAATGTGTCAGGCGTCTACATCAATTTCCAGAGCTCCAAATTTCTCACTTGCTTAACAAAGCTCTTCGAAAAGCAAAACTCAGTGTTTACACATATGTTTGATTTTCTCTATTGATTTGAATATTCAATATAAAATAAATGAAAATTTAGACCTGAGTTATCTGTTAAGTTATGCTGCAAAAGTTAATATTTATATATTTTTTTCCTCTGTTTGTTCATTAATACGCGCCTCTGAGTTTTCTTAATAACTCAACATGCTTTCCACAGATCCATGTGATGCAGTTTTATGTCCCAAACTGAGGTGTTTCAATAAGTATACACCACCTGGAGAATGCTGCCCGAAATGTGGTCCGATATTCCCACCGAAACCAGGTCAGCTTTGTTGCACATAACACTTCAGTAATTTTACTGTTACTGTCGCAATATAACCTCTTCTCTTTATCAACACAATTGAAAATCGTTTGTTGGTTGTTTTACTCTTTAAAGAAAATAATTTAACCAAAATTCAATTTTGTATTTTCTAATGCATGAACTTATGTATGACAAAAGAAGTTTTAAATTGCCGTTCAGTGTCTCTTAAAGGTCTCACCGTATTTCACTTCAGTGTAGATATTAGTTTGAAATACCTCTCTTGATGGTATTATGCTAAAATCAAGCCAAACGATATGTAATTTTTGTGGGTGGCATCATATAGGCATACTATCCGGTTTTGGTGATACGATGGTAGATACGGTTTGTGTCTCGCATGGTTGGCTAGGCGCATGGTCTTGTGGTTATCTATACATATACATGTAACATACAAACCGGTTTCACCACTAAACTTCAATCACATTAGATTACACAGTAGAATTGCAGTTAGATATTATTCCCATGTGCGTGTATTCGCAATTTAATCATTTTCAAAAGTCTTTTACCTATTTATTTTCAGACTGCACGAGAGTAGCTTGTGCTATGGTTGCTTGTGTTGGAGAATCGTACATTCCACCAGGAGAGTGCTGCCCTTCATGCAGAAATATAATGATCTAAATGTCTTATGGTGACAGAGAAAAGTCTGAACATGTGTCTTCAGTGAAGACAAAAAGAATACTACACTCACCAAAAGTTCTAATTGTCAATTTTCTCTCTATTTTTTTTTAATTCAAACGACATATTATATTTTATTAATTAGCAACATTTTTGAAACGGAACTATTGATGACCTTATATAACTTTGGGTAGTGTAGTATAATTCTAGATGAAACAGGATTTAGTTACGTGTATTGGGATTAAGTTGTGTTGTGATAAAAAATATTAAATTATGACACCACAGAAGCATTGAAAACAGAAGACTTAGCTTGATTTGTCGCTGTAGAAATGTTTAAAATGTTCATTTCAAAAGAAATGGCGACCAGTGCTGACCAATACAAAAGAAATAAAGCATGCGGATACGATACAGTATACTATAAAAATCTTCTATTTGGCGGCCCAATTATAACTAAAACCATCACAAAACTATTCAGAGCTATGTCTTTCTTTGCTAAATACCAATTGATCTAAAAAGAGGTATAATAATTACCATATTTAAAGGTGGAAACAAGTGTAAGAGTGATCCAAACAGTTACCGAGCAATATCCCTCTGTTCCTCAATATTAAAACTGTTTGAAGAAGTATTGTTGCTTCATATCGAATGCGAACAACCAATTACCGTTAACGCATTACAAGGTGGGTTTCAGAAAAACGTCAACTGTATTATGACGTCATTCCTGCTAAGGGAATCCATCTATTA
The DNA here is from genome assembly GCA_038501625.1 of Corbicula japonica. Lineage (NCBI taxonomy): Eukaryota > Metazoa > Mollusca > Bivalvia > Venerida > Cyrenidae > Corbicula > Corbicula japonica. Next base: position 341,567 of record JAZAYU010000218.1, read on the forward strand.
CGCCAAGGAACACGGTTCGAAGCTGTATACCTATTTCCCAGACGTACGTCAATGCTTCGATCGCGTGTCTCACAGCGTACTGATGCTGAAGTTGTACAGAACTGGCATCAACAAGTCTGTATTTGAAATCATACTTAACAGGTTCAAAGATGTGTACAGCTGTGTTAAATCACAAGGTCATACGTCAGAATGGTTCCCAGTATTACAGGGAACCAGACAAGGTCAAGTCCTGAGTCCTAGACTCTACCTCTTCTTCGTAAACGATCTGGTGAACATTTTAGACTCTTCCGAACACTGCCTTAAGATTCAGGGGTCAAAGTACGGATGTCCCACCTCGGCCGACGACATGGTATTAGTGAGTTTAACTAAACGCGGCCTTGATAACATGATAGACATTTGCTTTAAAAAATCTCTTTCAGAAATATCTATATAACGCACAAAAAAGTAATGTCGTAATATTCAACGAAAATAAAAATGAATTCGAAAACAATAAACGACAATTCAAACTCGGACATGAATATATTAAAGAAACAGATAAATATGTACATCTGGGCGTCCCATGTAATAAATACATGACACTAAATGAAAATATTTATCTTGCATGCACCAAGATACGTAAAACTTATTACAGTTTAGCCGATTGCGGTGTCCATAAAAATGGGTTGCATCCTCTGTCTTCAAAACACCTCTATGAAACTGTTGTTTTGTCCAAAGCTCTATACGGCTGTGAATTGTGGTGACTTGACCGATTCTCAAATTTTATCACTTGAGCGTGCTCACCGACACTGCGTCAAAAAACATGCAATCTGTGCACCAGTCTAGGAGAACCGATGTTGCGCTTAGCTCAATGGGAATTTTATCTATAGAATTTGAAATTGATAAACGAAAATTACTTCTATTTGGTCAACTTGGTAACCTTGACACAACGAAAAGAATCAAAACTTTATTTATTTCGAGACTTTTCCAGTTTATGATTAAACCAAGAAAAGCACAGGGTTTTATACCTGACCTTTATAGGATCTTCGGAAAATACCATATAACGCACATATTCTTAGATTTTTACCACAACGGCTTATTTCCTCCCGCCAATGTGTGGAAACGGCTTGTTAAAACAAGTATAAGAAATTTAGCTTATCATGAATATCGAACAAGGCTTTTATTAGAGAATGACCTCAAACAGTTTTATTATATTCATAACGAAATCTTACCTTTTAATTTATGGCGTTTGAGTCAATTATATCGTGATACACTACCTTTTTGTAAAACAGTCAAGTTCGCCCTAGGACGCTACTTCTCAAGAAAATATCTTACTGTTTGTCCGGCTTGTAAGAGGTTAACTGACTCTGTTGTTGAACATTTGATTCTTTTTTTGTATCATAAATGATTTGAATCGTCATAACCTATGGTGCTGTGTTCATGAAACACTCGGAAATGTAAACTTTGAAAGTTATTGCAATTTGCAACCACATGATCAAATAATTGAAATGTTTACGGGTTTTATTTTATTCGATTTAGATGAAAAAATCTAAATAAGACTTATGGCAAAGACTTGTAGATTGTTACATTACATGTGCAAACCTTTGGTTTTTACTAATAAATAAGTGATACTAACGATGAGTTCATGTGCTTTATTCCTTTCTTACTATTTCGTTTCGAGTAAGGGAGAACTAGTGGGACATGAATTTACTAGTTGACCGATTGGTTGGTTTATCGATTGATTGACCGATTCATAAACTAATCGACTGGTAAGTTGATTGATTGCTGATTGGCTAATTAATTGGTTAAATCACTAACTGATAAGAATCCATCAGATAAAAAGATTATAGCCAATAAACCTAAAATAAATCTTTATTTATAATTTGAGGCACGTCACGGGAAAAGGTACCTTCGGTCATTTTTAGTGATATTTTAGTTCTTTCTAAATTTAGAAAGAACTTACAACTTTAAATCAATTTCTTATAACTAGAATGTGATTTTGTTACACATTTGGACAATAAAATGGTATTTTAACCGCGAAATGCATAATAAATAATGTAGTCTGCTCAATTTTATGACGTCATTTCAAAGATTGACGTCAACTGTCCGAAGGTACCTTTTCCTGTGACGCGCCCCATTTATACTCTAAAAGTATGTAAACACCTAATAGTGGCGTTAAATTCACCTTTTTGTTCATTTCTTAATGTTGTTTGTTTGCTTGTTGTTTTTTGTGTGTGTATTTATTTTCCTTATATACGTGTTTGTACATATAACATATGCTTGTCTGTAATTTGTTCTTTTCCTGTAACTTTATACGTTCTCCTTTGGAGGAATAAAAGATTATCTATCTATCTACATCAATCCACCTCTTTTTAATAGAACGTTTGTTTTCTTGAAAACATAATGTCCGTTTACTGATATTATTCTTTTCTGTCAAAATATGCGTAAATCTACCTTCAAAAACGCATTAAATAAAAAACACCACGTTTTATGTATATGGTAATGAACCGTTCTTGAGCCTTCTCCCGTCCGTGAGGCAGTTTTATCAACAAAAGGAAGGTTCCTACAATAGTTGGGGTGGACTGGGGGATGATAAGGGATGGATTGGGGGTCAGATTAACTCCATTGCTTCCACTTGTTTTAATGTCTGTTATATATATCAAAGTTATTGTACCAGTGTGAAATGAAACAGTCGCAAATTCCTACATCTTATTTAGAAATAGCTTTATTATATATAAAAAAATCAGATTTCTATTCATAAAGATCTAAAATCGTATGCATATGTATTACTGCAAAAAACATTTGAATAGAGTATTGATGACTTGTTTTAATTACAATAAATTTGAAAAAAAATTACCGTTTTGATTTCCTATTAATTTCTTAAGTGTAATGTTGATGCACCATCAAACATGGTTTAACCCCCCCCCCCCCCCGTGGCAAAAACGGTTTCGTCGCTGACTGTTCCAAGACGTTACCCCTCAGGTTCATTTTAATTCGTTAATTGTTATTCGGTGTTATATATGAAATACCTGGATCTTTTGATAAACCCATGCTCTCTGTTCCTCTCTACTGTTTGGCTGGTTTGGCTGTGTGGTGGGGGCCTATGTTTTTTGGGGTGTGGCTATTCCTAATGTGCATAATTCATTTTTTCCAAACAAAACGGTAACTGTTTGGTTGTGAAACTGCTAATTTAAAAACATATTCCCGAAACATTGAAAATAACATTTAAAATGATATATTCCAGTTATAGTAATGAGTTAATTTCTAAGACCTTTTGAAGACTGACGAACAATTATCGTACGTTTTGAAATCCGTAATTTTAAACTGAACATGTATTTTAAAATAAAATCTGGGTATCAATGATTAACTTGCAAATGATGATTGTGATATTGAAACTGACTAAATATGTCTTCAACATCGGCAATCAGCAAAACCGTGGAGTAAAATAATACGTGGAATCACATCAAATAACGTCCATACATATGTAAGGTAGAGCCACGGGTTCTAATCCACGAGAAACAGAAACTGTAGAATTGACGCTTACTTGACAGCTATGTGGTCATAAGTAAGAGTAGATTTGTCTTTTGATAAAATTTAAACTGTTAATTACAGCCATCATATGTATTTTGTAATTGATGGGACTCTTTACAATTTGAGAACTACATGTATCTATTAAAGTTTAATTTGAAATGCAAACAGAAATATGTACAGCATAAAATGTTAAACAATAAACACCTATATTATGTTAACCACAAACAATACGATGTTTAACGGCATCTAAGATAGTGTCATTCCTTAACAAATCATCCTTCGAGATTAATGTTTTATTATGTAAATCAGCACAACAATATACTAAAGAACCTTACCAACATGATATTTTACAGCGCTCTGCAGGCCTGGTGATTAACCCATCTACAGTTGATCATTATGCTTACCTCTTTGGTTGCATGACGGTGGCAGGGGTTTAAGAGTTTATGAAGGTTTATGGGGAAATCTTTTCTTAAAAGAACCTAGAAGCTCGATTCGTTTCTTTTATCCCTGTCAACGTGTTCTTGCTGATTTTACTCCAGGAGCTCTGGTCTCTGTAAGGTCATTGAGTACCTACCCTTTGGCTTTGCAATGCTATTAGCTTCTTATGTTCGCTTCAAAATTTAACTATATGTTGTTATGTTTTTTTTTCAATAAACTCTTTTTTAATATTCTCGCATTATTTTTTTTCACAGCCCATAGCATTTCTTGTTGGGGCAAGTGTGAGGTTGGTGCACCATAGAACCTGGTTTTAACCTACAGTGGCAATTTGTTTTGCCACTTACCGTTCCAAGGCGGTATCCCCAAAGGTTCTTTTTTTCGTTAATTGTTTGTGGCGTCCTTTTTAAGTTGACATACTTATATAAAACATGCTCTGTCTCTTTTCCTCTCTTCTATTTCGCTTCGTGAGGAGGCTGTGTGTTTTTAGTGTGGCGATTCCTGATATGCATATATTACTTTTTAAACGATTTCATTATGTTTATTGTGGTCAACAAAATAAAAAACGTTCATTCGTGAAAAAAGGAAACTTCATCACAAAATGTAGAGTTTCTTCTCTGAACATAAATATGTGGAATAACATCACTCTCATCCTGTATTTAGTACATAAATACATTGCCAAACGAAATTTAGATTAGCGCGTTGGTTTTCTTCTTTAATCATAATTAAATAACTTAAGTTATGTTTTATTATCTAAACGACAACTTATGCACATTATTTATTACCTATCATGAAAACAGAAGGTGTTCGCATAAGAATGGAGAGTATTATAAATTAATAAAATTATAACCTTTAAAATGGTAATAAATCATGACATGTTTCATTTGCCTGCGGAATGCATTCGACTTATTAATATTAAATGTTGTTTTGTGGATTAAGTGTAACTTACTTCAGGATTAAGGATATAAAAGCAACACAAGTTAGGATTCTATATTATATTTATTGTAAAGTTTGTGCATTTTAACAGTGGTGTATTAAGAGGTTGTTTTAGTTTCCTATCACCATTGGGTTTAAATGTTGAAGGAAGAGGCTTAGAACATAGGAGTATGTACACTAAGTTTAAATATTATCTGCATGAAATGGCAATATGGTACATGTAATAAAATTGAGAATGGAAACCAATCTCAAATTTTAAACAACCCATTGGTCAGTTCTGACCACGACTGAAATGAAATTGATGCGATTTAATATTGGACTCTGTTCTCAATTTGTATAATCTTTGCGCTAGAAATTTAAAACATATAGTGACGTAGTAAAAATGTGTTTAATAGTATGCAATAATTATTTGTAAAGTTTGAATTTTGTTAAATGAGTACAAGAGGATAAGAATATAAGTCAAGGAAAATGACGAAACTGACTTTGTAAACCTGTAGACTCATGTCTACCTAAAATGTGTCATTCTCATGAAGTTTTAACGACCTGTTCGAAACGGTGTGATTTAAATTATTGTCTGCGAATAATAAGTGTGTTAATTAGTTTGTTACAGTTTACGAACTTTGGCTACAATTCTGTTTAGGTATCCTTTCTAAAATTTTTACGATCATTGCAAAATCTAACTATATGTTGTTATGTTTTACTATAATATCTATTTTTAATATTCGCGCATTATATTTTTCACAGCCCATTGCATTTCTTGTTTATAAATGGAAACATTATATTTGAATTAGCGATTATTCACTTCTGGTTGTAGACTTATATTTAACAGTTTTGCATTGAATGTTTTCAGGGCTGAGTGCGTTTAACTTTGAAAAATTTTCCTAATTTTTTAACATTTTTAACTCATGTATATTTCTTGCAGAACAAAAGCAACATCTACAGGATGATGGTGTTGCTAATAAATTGTTTGGTTCTGATTGGAAGTTTTATTGCGCATGCCCAGCCTGTTCAACAACAGAATTGCACCATGGTACTTTGTATAGCTCCCACCTGCACTGACTCCTACATTCCTCCTGGAAGATGCTGCCCAGTCTGTCCAAAAGGTACGTTAATATGATGCGCGTCAGATCAAACAGTATCTTCGGAAAGTTTTCATACCTTGGAACCTGTTCGGAACATGAAGAATATATATCATGGTTGGTGTTTTGTCGCTGCCGTCGATTGTCTACCACCAAGGAATAATGTTATCAGTATTTATCAGTCACTGGTGTCACATAATAATGAACAAAAAAAATCAGGATTGTTTTCATAATTCCGTGTTGGTAAGGTGCTCAGACTAACGTGGTTATACGGGTAATTTGTTTTCGTCGTTTGTTTTAATTTGTAACAGCTTTGACCAAAACTGTTTCGGCTGACTCACATACCTTACTGGGAATAACGCAATGTAGTTAGTTGTTTTGTACTTTTATAACACAGTATAATGATTATGGTTAGCTACACAATCACGTGATACGTTTTCTATAGAAACAAAACGGTTTTAAAACATTATGGACATAAAGTGTAAATGTATATGCCTCCTTTTTCAGTTAAAGTTATATTACTGATCGACTAGCTTTACTGAAAGGTTATACTTGTAGATAAATGTAAAGCTTTGACTTCTACGTGTTTTTTTTTAGATACGGAGAAACCCGGAATGTGTATCCGACCGAAAATCCGCGGAAAGTGCCATTCGTTATGCAAGGATGATTCTGACTGCCCACATGACAAAAAATGTTGCAGTAATGGTTGTGGTCTGGAATGCCAATCACCTGACGGAACAGGTTTGTTCATGGCTATTTGGATACTGTGGATGAACTTTTATTCGTGGATTTCCGTAAAACTATTCTTGGATTACCGTAAAACAATTCGTGGATTTCCATAAAACAATTCGTGAAATTCCGGATTTCCGTAAAACAATTCGTGAATTTCCGCTTATTGAGATGTTCGTCGTTTATAAAATTCGTGGTTTCTGATCTGCTTTTATTCAGTATGTTCAATGCTCTAATTTGCAGTGGTAAAATGTTTTTTGATCGGCCAGCCAAAGAAGTCTACAAGACTTATTTCGTAACAACCCACGAAGATAAAGGAATTCACACTTATAAGAATTCGGAAGTTTATTCCACACATAAATGAAAATTAACTAGAGTATTTTTAGCTTAAAATTTGTGTCATGTTTAAATATATAATTATGTTTCAAACAATTTTAGTTCCTTTAAAAGTTTTTTAATGATGCGTACTTTTGAATAAGTAAACTTTTAAAGTGACAGGTCATGATATTGTATTTCTATAAAAAGAAATTTATGACTTCGTAAAATATTTAATAATTTTATCCGTGTGAAATCATAAAGCTAAGGATAATTTCTGTGTTTCTGTCTGTGGTGGTATAAAATCTAACAATTCATGCGAAAACTTTTTAATTCATTGCCTGACGCATGAGTAATTAAACAACCACACATGTGTTAACAGACGAAAAGAGAACTTTGAAAGCCACTGAACACGGCAAATATAACAATAATTCAATGCTTGATTTTATTGAGTTTTATTCACGGAAAATACAGTTTGCTGTCCATGCCGCCTAGACCAGGGTCGAATGCAAAGCTGTATAGGGGGCAAAAGAAAATCTGTTAGGCTTAATATCTGTCCAATCAATAAATGCGTATCTTTTCCTTACAGTGCTACCAGATAAATGCAGTTTTGTAGCATGTGACGTGCCTAGGGACTGTACAGATATATATATCCCTGTCGGACAATGTTGCCACGAATGTCGAACAGGTAAGTCGAATACAGTTTAATTGATCGCATCTTTATAGCATTTAGCAGTAGGTGATTGTGACATTGTGATATAATTTGGGACATTTACTTTTATTTCAATATCAGTCACTATAAATATTCTTAGTTTGATGTACACTCAACCAAAGTTCTAATTGGTCATCAATTGTATTTGTTGACAATGTATGCTCTTTTTATTTCTTCTCTAAGTCAAGAGAAGTTTTGGAAAGAACTGTTTTGTCTTGAAATCATTTCTCTAATGTCATTGTAATCTTTATTGATTGTTTTCTTAAATGAATCCAATACCATTTGCTTAAATCGCAGGGTCAAAATTAGAACAGTCTTTAATTGAAAGGGAGGTGATCATAAAATTGGATACTTTGAAGGGCACTTTTTAAACAAATTTGCTGTTGATTAATAAGTTTTATGTTTTTCTTACTAATGAGGGGTCCTAATAAAACAAAACAAGAAATTTAGAGCAAATTTCTGTTTGCTTGACCTTTTTATGCATGAAACGAATGTTAAGCAAAATTAAGGATAACTCTCGCAAATCTGTTCCAAAGTCAATTATTACAAGATTAAAACCTATTAATAGGTTGATGTCTGTTGTTGGCATATGATCATAAATAAAGTGTGAATTTAATGTATTTATCATAAAAATACGGACAAAAAGTGACCAATTAGAACTTTGGGTGAGTGTATATATCTCATCTCGTTCAAAGTTATGGACCAATTGCATTTTTTGTTAAAAACTATGTGCAAGAGGGGCATAACTGATTTTGATGGTTAATATAATTATACACTCAGTTTTAATGTGATATCTCGAGACTAGTAGCTTCTCAGTTATGGGACAATTGCATAAGTGGAAAATGGGCATAACTTGAAAGATGTTGGTGGAGTTATGGGTCTTGTTGGTTATGACAAAGATTTTGATGGTAATTTATATTTATGAGCGAAGTACATATTTTGGTTTACACAAAATTTAAAAGAAAATAGATATAACTTAAAAACCTTTGGTAGCTGAATTAGGGGTCTCATGGGCAATGATGTAGATTTTGATGGCGAAATAAATATTTCAATTTTATATCTCAAGTAGTTTCACAGTTAAGGGCCAAGTGCATAATTTGCCTAGATGTGCAAAATTTGAAAATTTGTGGCAGAGTTATGGAGTTATTATTATTATTATTATTATTATTATTATTATTATTATTATTATTATTATTATTATTATTATTAAAGGCAGACCGTGTTATCACCATGGATCTGTATACAAAAACGGGCAGACATTCACAGACCACTGCAACACGTGCTCGTGTGACAATGGAAGGGTCTCCTGTACGCAGAATGTCTGCAGTAAGTGCTCTCAGATCACATAATTATCACCAAGTGAAAAGCGATGGGTTATAGACATATAACATTCTTTCGTCTGCATATGAGCGTCCATGCGCCAGGATTGTTTATGTCCTTATCCTCATGTTTCTTAATGGACATTAATGAAACGATACCAGAAATAGTTATATTAGATGCCCGTCGGATGTTGAGGTTCACTGAAATCTGTCAAAGTTATGGCCCTTTCTTTACTTTCGTGCGAAACTTTTACATTTTACAAACGATTTTTACATCATTTTGCCATAAGTGCTGTTATGAAAGAACCGTTTGCTCAAAGTTGCAGGAGTTGTGGCCCCATTTGTTTCTGTATCAAAACATATACATAGAAAACACTTCTTAGCACAAATTACTAATTTACTCATACCTTTCGACAATATTTGTTTCTGTATATAAACATATCAAAAGAAAACACTTCTGTGCGTAATGACCTTTACCATGTGTTAACTTGATAATAATTTTTATAGAAATTTGAGACATCGAAAATTACAATTTTAACTTAATAAATAACGTCAGTTACGCAATAAAACAATTTAAAAAAGCAAAATAGTGATTTAAGTATTTTTATCAGTTTTAATTAACCCCCCCCCCCCCCACACACACACACACCCTTTGCTTGGTGGCAATATACTTACTTCAAACCAATGCATAAGGTTAATCATTGTGGGTTACTGTAATGGGGGCATACGGGTGGTATATACTGTGTCTGTCCATGCTTGGTTGGCTATGTCTTTAGCTTTAGGGTTTTCTATACATTTAAAATGTGTCCTTCTATTCTTTGCATGCAGTGTAATGCATTCTGTTTTAAATTTCCCAGACCCAGTAAGGCCAGGCAAGTGTCCACGGCGGACAAGTTCTAGCAATGTTGGTTTTTGCAGTGAACGATGCATTAGTGATTCGGAATGTCCCTCAAACCAGAAATGCTGCAGTACTGGATGTGGTCGTTATTGTCAGGATCCGGAATCGGATAGTAAGTTCGCTGTGTTATGTTTGTGTTCGGACAATTTCAGATACTAAAGTAAATACGGCCACGGTAGGTAAGTACCGGATACAGAAGGTAGGTAAGTACCGGATACGGAAGGTAGATGAGTACCGGATACGGAAGGTAGGTAAGTACCGGATGCGGAAGGTAGGTAAGTACCGGATACGGAAGGTAGGTAAGTACCGGATACGGAAGGTAGATGAGTACCGGATACGGAAGGTAGGTAAGTACCGGATGCGGAAGGTAGGTAAGTACCGGATGCGGAAGGTAGGTAAGTACCGGATACGGAAGGTAGATGAGTACCGGATGCGAAAGGTAGGTAAGTACCGGATACGGAAGGTAGGTAAGTACCGGATACGGAAGGTAGGTAAGTACCGGATACGGAAGGTAAGTACCGGAAAGGGAACGTTAGTAAATACCGGATACGGAAGTTGGTAAGTTTTTGCACAGTTTCAGCTAGCTTAAGCATGTCAGTAAATATCGACATATACCAGCGTAAAAAGAAAGTAATTATAATGCAAATTATCTGTGAATTAAAAAATGAAATATTGTTAGGATGTAAGGATGACTAATCGAGCATAAGTTTATTAAATGGATGTCCAAACAGCACTTTCAGAAACTATGATATCGTTGGTCATGTTTGACGATATATGAAGAAAAAGTACCACCAGCTTAAACTGACCGATAAAATGTATTGGTTCATTTGAATTTTACTTTTTACAAATGATGCAATTTCAAACGGATAGTATTATGCAGGTCAGGGCCTTAATTCCTGTGTTGTCATTTTCAAGCCTACATCCGGTTTTATGCAAATTTCCTGTTGTTTTCAATTGAAATATCTAACGACATCTTGGGATTTAAAGATTTAGCAAAAGTGTTATATATTAAAAATAGTGCTGGTTCATATTCAGAAAAACGGCAAATGTTTACAAATTACTTAGCTCTATATGAAATTCATTTTTTAATCTGATAAAATTGTAAAAGCTGTGAAAATTGATCATTCGTGTCTAACATCAGAGAAAAAATCAACCTGCTGATTTGTTTAATCGGGGAGATATTTCACGCAACAATACTACATTAAGTTGCTAATTTTCTGTATTTTACAGATCACTGTCAGGGAGTTGTTTGTCCCAAAGTAAGGTGTGCTATCCAACGAACATTTCCTTGGGAGTGTTGCCCAAGATGCTTCCCTTTTCTCCCCCTCAGGCAGTAAAACAGGTTAGAATAATTATTATATACTTAAAAATGTTATATGGTGATAAATGGTGTAAACGAGAACATGCTGAGCCTAATGCTCTTTCAAACTGGAAAAAAACAAATATTCAAAATAATTGACACTCGTATATCCTTCTATAAAAGAAACATAGCTTTACTACCACCTCGACCTCGTTTTAACTTTCGTCATTTGAAAAAAGGTATTCAAGATTTTCACAACAAATTTGTTTTAACACCTGCTGATAAGGCTTCAAATAATGTTATTATAGTGTGACGTATACACTATATAAATGTTCAAACTGAAGAGCTTAATAGCACTAATGCTTATACACTGACTTCTTCATCTGAGAGTGATATTGTTACTGCACACACTCTACAAATTACAAAATTTAGAATCAGTGTTGAGCCTAAACAAGACAAAGTACCTACTATGTATTGGTTGCCTAAAATGCACAAAACACCGTACAAAGCAAGATTTATCGCTAACTCTAGTTCTTGTACTACAACAAAGTTATCCGTGCTCTTAACATCTTGCCTTATAGCTATAAAAGAACATGTAATTAGGTATTGCGAAAAAGTTTTTGAAACTACTGGCAAAAATTTATTTTGGTCTATAAAAAATTCAAATGACGTTTTGAAGAAAGATGTTTGTCTACATATGATTTTTCTACCTTGTATACTTCTCTCCCTCATAATTTAATAAGAGACAAGCTAACCAGTCTCATTGAAAAAACTTTTGCTAGAGAAAATAAAACATTTATTGCTTGTAATGAACATAGGGCATTCTTTACAGATGGTTCTTATGATAATTATACTTCATGGACCTGTCAAGACCTTATCCAGGCGCTCACATTTTTATTGGATAATATTTATTTGAGATTTGGTACCTCTATTTATAAACAAGTAATAGGCATTCCAATGGGTACTACTTGTGCACCCCTTGTTGCTGATCTGTTTTTATACTGTTATGAAAGAGATTTCATGTTATCTCTTTCTACCAAACATCAAGATGATATTATTACAGCTTTTAACAACACCTCGAGGTACTTTGATGATTTATTAAATATAGATAATAACCATTTTCCATCACTGGTTAATAAGATTTATCCTAAAGAACTACAGCTTAACAAAGCGAACACTTCAGAAAAGCAAGCAAACTTCCTTGATTTAAATCTATCCATCGAAAATGGTTACGTCACTACTAAAATTTATGATAAAAGAGATGATTTTAATTTTAATATAGTAAATTTTCCGTTTCTAGACGGCGATGTTCCTCGTGCAACTTCTTACGGGGTTTATATCTCACAGCTTGTTCGCTTTTCAAGAGCTTGCAACGATGTGAATGATTTCAATGAACGTAATCTTTGCATTACAGAAAAACTTTTAAAACAAGGTTATCGGTATCACAAATTAAGGAAAACCTTTTGCAAGTTTTATCGCCGATATACAGATCTAATTCATAAATACAGCTGCAGTTTAAAATCACTATTGCAACAAGGAATTTCACAGCCAGTTTTTATGGAGATTTAATTTATAAACTTAAGAAGATAAAAGGCGATGTTAATTTCTCCCGGTTATTCGTAAAAACCATCTGTAAATTTAAAAAGAAAGGTTACCAACATGATATTTTACAGCGATCTGCAGGCCTGGTGATTAACCCATCTACAGTTGATCATTATGCTTACCTCTTTGGTTGCACGACGGTGGCAGGGGTGTAAGAGTTTATGAAAGTTTATGGGGAAATCTTTTCTTAAAAGAACCTAAAAGCTCGATTTGTTTCTTTTATCCCTGTCATCGTGTTCTTGCTGATTTTACTCCAGGTGCTCTGGTCTCGGAAAGATCATTGAGTACCCGCCCTTTGGCTTTGCAATGCTATTAAATTCTTATGTTTATATGTTTGTATGCTTTTGCATGCAACATTTTTGAGCTGATGGGTGGGTTGGAGTTATTTCACCAAGACAATTTGTACTTGTTTTGTGATACGAGAACCTGTTGGGGCAAGTGTGAGGTTGGTGCACCCTAGAACCTGGTTTAAACCCCCAGTGGCAATTTGTTTTGCCACTGACCGTTCCAAGGCGGTATCCCCAAAGGTTCTCTTGTTTATTAATTGTTTGTGGCGTCCTATTTGAATTGACATACAGATATAAAACATGCGCTCTCTCTATCTTCCTCTCTTCTTTTTCGCTGCGTGGGGAGGCTGTGTTTTTTGAGTGTGGCGATTCCTGATATGCATATGTTGCTTTTTTATCTTATCCAAGTGCTACATGTTACCAAGTAAGTTTAATAGGAGTGTAATATTAATAAACTGTTGGTTTTATTAAAATGGGTATGCCTAATATTTCGCCTCAAGACATGTACCTTAAAATAGTTTTAAAAATGAAGTTCGTAAAAACCATCTGTAAATTTAAAAAGAAAGGTTACCAACATGATATTTTACAGCGATCTGCATGCCTGGTGATTAACCCTTCTACAGTTGATCATTATGCTTACCTCTTTGGTTGCACGACGGTGGCAGGGGTTTAAGATTTGATGAAGGTTTATGGGGAAATATTTTCTTATAAGATCCTAGAAGGTCGATTTGTTTCTTTTATCACTGTCATCGTGTTCTTGCTGATTTTACTCCAGGAAATCTGGTCTCGGTAAGATCATTGAGTACCCACCCTTTGGCTTTGCAATGCTATAAGATGCTTGTGTTTTATATGTTTGTGTGCTTTGGCATGCTACATTATTGAGCCGATAAGTGGGTTGGAGTTGTTTCACCAAGACAACTTGTATTTGTTTTGTGATATGAGAACCTGTTGGGGCAAGTGTGAGGTTGGTGCACCCTAGAACCTGGTTTAAACCCCCAGTGGCAAATTGATTTGCCACTGACCGTTTCAAGGCGGTAACCTCTCGTGTTCTCTTTTTTGTTAATTGTTAGTTGTGTCTCTTTTGAAAAATGATCATTTTATTAACCATGCTCTCTTCCTCTCTTCTTCTTGACTGTGTGGGGAGGATGTTTTTTTTTCTGAATGTGGTGATTCCTGATATGCATATTCACCTTTTTTTGAAATACAAAAACGTTTCATGTAATACAAAGACATTTTATAAACTGACACAAAAGTAAATGCTTGACCGATATTAGCTGAGATATTGTAAGTCTGACACCGATCAACATGTATGCTGGCCGCCATTCCGAGTTGACCAGTAACATTAATAACTTGTATTAAGTAACTAATTTGAATTTCCAATTAAAATTCACACGAATTCCTTTAAATCAGACTAATTATAAACGTGTTTTATGAAACTAATAAATTAATGTTATACCTTTATTGAGATTTCTCGATTTAGTATTTAAATTTGTACAGAATATTTGATAATGTCACTGGTCAACATCAAAAATAAGCTGCCTCCATATTTGCAATAAATAAGAAACTTAAGAAAGCCGTAAGGCAGTTAGTTATGGATCGATTCTAAAAAGTCTTTCGTTGATTTGAAGAACTTTAAGATCTTTGCGATCAAATATATTTCAAATTGTTCCAAGTCTCATATTGATACAAACGTTTCTGTTAGCCTCTGCTTAAAAATTCTATGATCACGCCAACAGACATGATTTTTATAATTCAGCGAAATCATGTGTTGCTGCTTTGTGCAGTTTTTCGAGGGTGAGTAGTAGACAAATGAAGGATTCGTCATGTTTAATCTTTTCAAATAACAACTACGAAATTAATATTGGCATGCTCTATTCATCGTATTGAGGAAAAAAAAACACGCATAAATCTAAATTATCATTTTCTGTGCTCCTTAGTATGGTTTTATTATGACTAGTCTTTCTTTTCCAGATATAAACTCTTGAGCTGCGTGATCATGACAGAGAAATATTACTTTCACAGCTACGGGGAACACAGTGACTGACACAAAACATGTTTTTTAAAAGATATACATAGGGAAAGACCTTAGCGCATAATATGAATTCATTTAATAAATATAAGTGTGAGCCAAATTTCGTGGAGTTGTGGTGCAAACAATCTACGAATTAAAAACACACATAAAATGTAGAATAGTACCATAACGTGGATGTTGATAATCGAAACTCACAAACTAAAGATAGCAAAGATAGCAAAACTGCTGTTTTACAGGAAACCAACGTGGCGAAATTAGAAACATACGTCTATGATCACAAATTTAAGACGTAAATTTACAATTATTAACAGATAAAATGTTCAGCCTTTTATCTAATTAAAACCAAAAAAAATCAAACGTTTAGTTATTTTATTTCAGAATACACAACTGTTACTCTGTCTCAATTTTGTTCATTTCAGACGTTTCCTCGAACTTTGGTGCAGAGTAGTAAACTTAGTCGAAACTTGTTATGAACTGATGTATTCGGAACTGTCTCGACCTTGTCATGGAAATACTTTTATTTATACTAGATTCTTCAAATTTGGTAAATATTTCTCTATATCTGGTTTAAAAAACAAACAAACAAACGCTTAGTTAAATATTCTTAAAACAATGAAATAAATTAAACGTTGCCAAAAATACAGTTTAGAATATAATATGACTAAATTGCATTATAGGCAAAGTTTACTTTATTTCATTGTTTTAGAGTTCTTCTCCTTAAAATTTGTTTTGACAAAACATTGATTAGTCTAAGACAAAAACTCCAAAGATCCTAAAAACTGTTTTTGGTAAGGTTTATTGTTTTTACCAGCATCAAGAAGATTCAAGAAGTAATGTTGTTCTTGAATTTCTTCTTTTTTTACCAGACAGTTATATATATATATTGGAGAAGTTATTAACGACACATACGCAAGGTATCCCTGTGTTGTCTTTACACACTACGAGTATAATCAAATTGGGTATAATAAAATGAAAATTCTGCAAAATAGAATACAAAAGTGACATATGTTAAGGGTAAAGTCTAAAACAACCTGTAAGCTGAATTGATTATTATATGTGAGTCGAATGAAACAATAGAAAATTATTTATGCTCAATAAAAAGTGTACTAGAATCTTAATATTTCATGTTCCTTTTAATATATCATATATGTTTCTGCTGAATAACTAAATGCTTGATATTGTTTCTTGTTAATATTATGTCGGTCAATAGCTATGCATAGCTAATGTTAACCTTTATATACAATACCGACTATTATAAATAAAAGTTTGTATCTTGTATTTCATTCAGTTATCAAAATTTTACGATTTATTTATGGCAACTAGTAGTAATATGCTACACAGACAATTCATAAACTCTGATGCTGGGTAGTAAACATGGCGGATGTGTTTTGAAAACCTGCTGATCACGATCGAGAAAAAATATTACAAATGGCTTCAAGCATGTCAAGCAGTGAAGTATATCCACTCCAGAGACATTGGCAGACCTCAGGGTCGTCTCACAACAGGTTTGAGCCCCTATCTGAAGGTTGGGAGAGCACTGAAAGTAGAAAGCGTCGCTCGCGCCATTCCACGGGTGGGGTATCGAGTGAGCAAATGCCCCCAAAACAACAGCGGATACAGCCCCCACCTAATGTGGAAGAGCTGAAACAGCTGCCAATTGATGATAAACTGAACTTTATTATAGAGCAAGTCTCAAATATAAACTTTCTCAAATACAGAATTGACAGTATTGAGTCAACAGTGTTTTTGCACGGGGCGCACAACGAAGTCACGGACGAAAGAATTAGGTTACTAGAGTATAAACAAATTGATCTGGAGGCCCGTGCGAGAGCTTCTAATTTGATTGTATCTGGGATTGACGAAGAACCAAACGAAAACTGTATAGACCATGCGAACTCTTTAATCGAAAAAATGAACTTAGATCCGGATTCATTTGTTATCGTGCGAGCACAGAGACTTGGTCGTGTTTCCACACCAAGAGATTCATTTCTGGGACATACACCAAAACCACGTCCGAGACAAATCTTAGTTACCTTTGCACAACCAGTAGAAGTTGACTTCTTGATAAGTAGAGCAAAAAACCTGAAAGGCACCGATATTGGAATATCCAGAGACTTTCCTAGGGAAATCACTGACGCCCGAAAAGCACTGTGGCCCTTCTTTAAAGAGGCCCGTACCACTCACGGTCCAAGGAACGTAAAATTACTTTATCCGGCAGCACTCCAAGTAAACGGCAGAATCACCAGAGATATGTTTCCTGACTGGTTTACAATACTAAGGGGTTCAAGAAACTCCTACATACCGAAACGTGTTTCCGATAAGGTCCAAATCCAGCGGGAGCGAATCCTAAAAGTCCTTTCTAACGCCCAGAACTCGACCTCTGCCTTTCTTCCACCAGATCGCCCCAGTACACTGGAACCTCAGGTGGTAACAAACGAGGACCGGAGGCATGACGCCCCTACATCTCCGCGCTCAGTGTCTACCGATTCAAGTGATATGTCCGCCGCATCCCTTTCAAGTACGTCACGCCAATCACGCGAAAAAGGGCCGCTCAGTGGGAAAACTAGTAAACTGTCGGTACCTTTAGTACAGAGACCCTCTTCAACTCCTTCAAACTCGAAACCTTCCAGTAGATCTTCTAGTCGAACTAGAGTGTCAAGAGCGATGTCCGAAAGCACTTCATTGAGCGAGCGCCAACATGCTCAAAAAGATCCGGGCATCACCATTGAAACGGAGAGCCGCAAAGAACCACTACTCAGCGAAGGCTCCGGCTAGGACTGGTCGGGAGCTGAGAATCTCATAAGTGTACCAGAAGAAAGCGAGTGTTGTGTAAATAGCAATGTTTTGTTGACTGAAAAATGTGTCTATTTTTCAAATTCGTCAACTTCAAAACCAGAGCGTGTAACTAGTTTATATTCCGTCAACAGTAATATCATTCTTAAAAATTCTTCATATAGTGTAAATGATTGCAACATAAATAAAACGGAGCACCTCGTGTCTACCAATACAGTTACCGAGAATCAGGGAACCGGAACTTACCAGAGTGAAAACTGCAACGGGTCCACATCTTCAAAATGTGATTATCAATATGATTCCAATTTATATACTTACCTTTGTGACAAGTGTATTTTATTGCCAAGTGGATCTCAGATAACTGTATGTAAACATTATGATTTACAGTGCAACGGGTCTACACCTTCAACGTGTGAAAATCAATTTGATTCCTATGTAGATACTTACCTTTGTAAAATGTGTATATCATTGCCAAGTGGATCTCAAATAACAGCATGTAAACATTATGATGTACAATGTACGACAAAACATAAAACTGTTTTACCTAAATCCTCCAGTACACATATTCCCGACAATACATTATCCAAAAATAAATGTAACGAAAACCAGTTTTCAAATTCAAATTTGACAAGTAACAAAATCGAGAATAAAATATTGAAAGTAGGGTCACTAAACGTATGTGGCCTAAAATCCAGAATAAATTACCCAGAGTTTTTAAGTATGATTCAGAAATATGACATATTTTGTGTTGAAGAAAGTAAATTAGATTGTTATGACATTATCAATATTCCGGGCTTCAATTTTTATTCAAAACCTAGAAATGATTTTATCCGAAAGTCTGGAGGAATTGGGTTTTTTGTAAAGAACTCCTTAACAGAGTATGTCGAAATATTAGACAGTGAATGTGACTATATCTATTGGGCTAAACTTAGTAACAAAATATTACGTAGTTTTGATTCAGATATTGTATTTGGCTGTATGTATGTACCTCCTTTACAGTCACGATTTTTTAATGAAAACGAACTTGTTAGTATGCAAGATGAGATTAGTTTAAAATGTTCAATATACAAATATTGTGTTTTATTAGGTGATGTGAATGGTCATACATCGAATTTACCAGACTATGTAATTTTTGATGATTTTCTAGCAAATCACTTACAAATGGACGAAGACTTTTTGAGCCAGTTTAACTCATCCGATACGCTACTTCAATTTAATATTCCATTACAAAGAGTGTCGAAAGACACTAAGACAAATTCGCTAGGACAACAATTTTTGGAAATCTGTAAAAATAACAACCTTTACATTGTTAACAGTCGCGTGGGAAAAGACAAAAACATAGGAAATTTTACTTTTAGGGATACCTCCGTAATTGATTATATTGCAGCGTCTGCTTTGATTTTCCCTTATATAAACGATTTTGAAATTATTGAAACTGACGCTATCTACTCCGATGGACACTCGATTCTATCACTGGATATTAAATATTGTGATAATCCGCAAAGTACACCATTCATAGACGAACCATTATTACCTAATACAATGTTACGACCTCCAAAATGGAAAAATGATTTAAGCAGCGAGTTCACTACGAACCTCAATGTTAACAAGATTCATAATATTAAAGTTTCTACTGAAAATTTAACAAGTGACGTAACGAAAAAAGAAATAAATGATATCTCTTATAGTATCGCAGAACTCTTTAACTCATCGGCATTTGCTACTTTTCCGTCTTTTAATAACAACTTAAATAAAAGAAACGAGAGTCAACATTATCCTTGGTTCGGTTCACAATGTAAGAAAGCTAGAACAAAATATTTTATTGCACAGAAATACTACAAAATTTATAAATCCAACGAATATAAAAGTGCGATGAATCGTGCCGCAAAATTTTACAAACAAACAATGAACACATATATGCGTATACATAAAACAAGAAACGAACGTAAACTACGTGAAATGCATTTGAAAAAACCTAAAGATTATTGGAAATTAATTAACTCCTTAGTCACTAACAAATCACAGAATTACAACATGCCTGACATACAACAATTTTATAGTTATTTCAAAAACGTTAATAACGAACCCAATACCGACGAATTTGACTTGGGTAATACTAATAATTATAATAACGACAGAATAAACACAGAAAATTTAAACAAAAAGATTACTGTCGAGGAAATTTCAAAAATGATAAATAAACTAAAAAATTCGAAAGCTGCTTCGCCGCAGGACTATATTTATAACGAATATATTAAAGCGTCTAAGGAACAAATGTTACCGATTTATTATCTATACTTTAATGCAATTTTTGACAGTGGTATTATGCCCGACTGCTGGTTGATAGGTACTATTAAACCTATTTTTAAAGGGAAAGGATCTACTGCAAATCCTGAAAACTATCGACCAATAACCATACTAAGCTGTCTAGGCAAACTTTTTACTGCGATATTAAATGAAAGAATTAACCTATTTTTAAATGATAACAACTTGCTTAATGAAAATCAGGCCGGTTTTCGAGCCAATTATTCAACTGTAGACCATGTTTTTACACTTAAGTTTCTAATTGATAAATTACGATTGCAAAAAAAGAAGCTTTTCTGCTCATATATTGATTTTTCGGTAGCGTTTGACAAAATTTGGAGGTCAGGGTTATGGGGAAAACTTCTTAACATTGGCATTAATGGAAAACTCTTTAAAGTAATTTATAATATGTACAACGACATAAAATCTTGCATTTCCGTGAACGACAAAACCTCACCTTTTTTCAAAAGCGTATGCGGCGTAAGACAGGGAGAAAATTTGTCCCCGATCTTATTTTCCATCTACATGAATGATCTAGAGCAATTTTTACAACGAAATAACAATGGCATATTATTACAAAAGCAGTCAGACGAACTAATGATATATATCAAAATATTTGTCCTTCTTTATGCTGACGACACTGTAATCCTAAGCGAAGATCCGGTATCCTTTCAGAATTTGCTTAACGCGTTTTCGAACTACTGCACTACATGGAAATTAAATATTAACATGAATAAAACTAAGGTCATAGTCTTCGGGTCAAATAAACCAACTAATTACAATTTTACCATTAATGGCGAGACTATCGAAATTGTAAAGGAATACAAATATTTGGGTACAATGTTTTCATCTACAGGTTCTTTCCTTAAAGCAAGACAATATATTGTTAGTCAAGCAAATAAAGCAATGCATTTGCTTTATACACGCATTCGTAACCTTGATTTACCGGTAGATCTCCAGCTTAAACTCTTTGACCAAACAATAGTGCCAATTCTTACCTACAACTGTGAAATCTGGGGAATAGAAAATCTTGATATTATCGAAAAAGTGCAAAATGAATTCTTAAGAAAAATATCAAAAAGCAAAAAGTCAACTCCTTTGTATATGCTCTACGCCGAGTTCGGTCGATACCCACTCGCTATAACTATTAAAACAAGAATCATTAAATTCTGGAGCAAATTAATTTCTGGAAAAGAATCAAAAATTTCTAAATTTTGTTACGAGTACATGTTACAGTCAAACTCAAATTATCAATGGATAAATTTTGTCAAGAAATTGTTAGATGATACCGGTAGAAGTTTTATTTGGATTAATCAATTTAATATAAACCTGCGAAATATTCACACGCAAATAAAGCGTACACTTACCGATCAATTTTTACAGACATGGAACGCCCAGTTAAACCAATCTTCTAAAGGAAAAAATTATCAAATTTTCAAAAAAGAAATAAAACTTGAACATTACCTCTGTAATCTCCCTGCCAATCTTAGAATTGCACTGTTCCAATTTAGAACAGGAAATAGCAAATTACCTGTAGAAATTGGGAGATACCGACAATCACACATACCGTATTCGGAACGCAAGTGCCACCTTTGCAGTATGAATGACATTGGAGATGAGTTACACTATCTCCTTAAATGTCCATTATTCCATAGCATGCGACGTAAATATATTCCTGTGAAATATTACAATCGTCCAAATGTGTTAAAATTTCAAGAGCTTCTCACTAACGAAACAACTGAAATCCAAAAAAATCTCAGTATTTTTGCACGTCACATACTACTCTTCTTTAAATGATCCCTTTGATATAGTATTTAGTGTTTATTATTTCTCTTACAAATAAAAACGTGACCATCGTTTTGTTTCTAAATGAATCTTACCACGTGAATTATTACGTTATGTAAGCCCCTTTGGTATCTTGTGTTTCGTTTCGGCAAGAACCAGTCTAGGGGCAATAAACCCATATTCTACCTAAACTGTGTAATAATATTTTAACATACCTTTTGTGAAAACTCGTATCTATTATTTTACCTAGAACAAGAAACGCACAAATTGGCTAAAATATACAATTAACTATCCACTTTTCCATTCATAAATTTTAAATCTCCGCGTGTCTACGTATGACAACTTGCTTTTTTTCCATAGTAGAATAACTCACAACTATGTCCATCTATTCCATTGACCGTTCACTATTTCATTCATAAACTTATATTACTTTGTGTTTACAAACATTATGACGTGTAGTATAAAATTTAAAGCAGCACATTTCTAATTTTGAATGCCGCGACTGATAATAATTGTTGTAAGAAAATCAAACGCGTGCTCTGTACTACCTTTAATCTGGTTCGTCAATGTATTTTTCTTATGTATAAATGTTTGCTTTTGTATTATTTTTTTTTTATTTATTTATTTTTTTATTTTTTATTTATTTGTTTGTTTGTTTGTTCCTTTGTACTGTTTGCACTTGTTAATACATAAAACATCCCGTACCTTCGACAATCATTTAGTTAATCCTTATTGCATCGTAAATCCATTCACAAAAAAATTGGCCGACTTTAAGTTAGGTAACAATGGATGCAAACAGTTGTAAATTATTTACAACTGTTAGTATCCACTGATACCTGCCGCAACTATCTCGTAAAAACCGTGCACACAAAACCTAATATTAGACCAGACTGTCGTGAGGCCCGGGATGTGTACGATCGATATCAAAATTTTTATTTGACTTAAATTAAGAACAGTAGTCAGTTTTCAGTTCCCCCCAAAATTGTTTACTAACAACCCATCCGTATACTTAACCTTAATGTAACCCTGTTGTTACTATTTGTAACCGGGTATGAAATAAAGGTATTTGTTGTTGTTGTTGTTGTTGCTAAAAGTATACAACTCGATACAGTGGCGAAATTGCGGAAAACTTATAACAAGTCTAGACAATTTATTGCTATATTACATGTAGCAGACAGTGAAAACTCAAAAATCATGTATAAAAAAGGTTACATTTTTATTGCAAATTTACAGACTTCACTTCATTTACACTGCGTATACACATCATCCATCATGTTTCTTTCATGTGTAAATTCACTAACTTTAAAATATAAACTTTATAAAAACAGAGACCAAATTTTCAAAATCAGACATATATGGAATCCGTCGAGTTAAAAGTTGTCAAGCTAGGCAAAGGTGTTGGTTTTACTGTTAAATCCAGCATAGCACAACCACTCGCGACAGAAAATTTACTTTCAAATTATCAGGAAAATGTTTATGTAAAAATGTTACTTTTTGATAAATTAATGCTTAGACTCTAGTTCTATTATAAGTTATTGCCTGGGTTAATTATTCTTGCGCAAAATAGATTGGACTTTAATGTTCTTTACTGGATATATAATATTATTGGATATAAAATATTATTATATTTGCCCAAAACTGAGAATAGATACAATTCCTATAACAAATAAAATATAAATGAATAAACAAATGGTAAAAATACCAGACGCACAATAATACAATACAATAATCATGATAATGCTATAACCATCATCATATGAGTATGTCATTTATTGAGTTTATTACAAATATACAAATCATGAAGTTTAACTTTAAAGTCCTATTCACAACCGTAGTATTGTGCCACATTCGAATCAACGAAATATAACGGCTATCTTTTAACTATCTTTAACTTTTTTAACTATCCCGTTACTAGAAGATTAATTTGATTGAACTCTAAATTCGTGTCCCTTTTTAACTGATCGAATTTGATCAACTACGCGTTATTTTCAATCGGTTATAATCCTCAACACGATTCAGTCAGGATCTGTGTCAGCGAAAAAGTTGCGATTCAGAGGATCTTATTATAAAATAAGTGGTGTTTTGCATTTGTAAATATATAAATTCCAACAAATATGTGCAGATATTGGCTAAATTATGTTTACGTTTGTATCCATAACATTATTTTAATGTAGAATAGTGTAAGTAAATTCTTAAGTAAAAATATATTGAACAGTCGGTGACCTCCATCAGCAGAATCATTAAATTTCCAGCAACAAATGGTCCCTATAGCTTTTCAGGTATGGTGGGCGTGCTTATTTCCTCTGTGTACAGCTCATCTATGTGGACTGTGTGCCATTTTCCACACTGAAATGCATGATCAAAAGACGCAGTTCTGTTAAATGTCTTAAGATAAAGACATTAAAACATCCAAATATTCGCATCATTCTCTCATTTTAATACAAATCTTCTGAGGTTAATAAATGTTCTTCATAGCTGCCTAACACGGTGTCATATTACATGTACACGTATATAGCGTGCACAGCTCTCGGCAATACAAAGAAAACTACTAAGATGATATCTCATTAAGGGCAGGTATAAACGAACTAAACAAAGAACTATTTTTACCTGGAACCCAGTAAAGTTGCTTCCTCTTCCTAGTTTGACAATGAAAACGAGGTTAAAGTTCCCTTTAAACTGATCATCAATCACTTTTTCGACCTCATCCATAACAATGTGTCTAGCAAACGCTATGAGATTAGCGTTCTTTTCCTCGAACTCACATTGTATAACCATCAAATTCGGCTCTGTGTCAGTACTCTGAATGTGTTTTCTGAAGAAAGATAATGGTTTTTAAACGTTTTTAGTGCAATTCATCTTGTATTTTTGTGCTTCAATTTCACATTCAACTGTAAGTTCTTTTTATTTTCATAATTTTTTAATTACAGTGCAACAAAATGTTAAATATTGCATATAAATTGATAAGGCAATCTGTTACATCAACAACTGTTTTCAGTTGAAATGCGTATTCCATTTTATTGAACATATTCACACAATCCAAAAAAACGCGACTAAATTTGCAACCTACATCTATATATTGCATCACCTCAGTGATATCTTTTCCCAGATAGACATTTAATCACCATGCAATCAGTTACAAAGTCACAGAAAATGGTGAAAACGAGATAATACTATATCTTACTAATGTTTCATCTATTCATTACGTTATCCTGACTCAGTTTGAGACAAACATCGTGTCCATATAGCACGGACGCCGCCACTTTGCAACAAAAGGGATACAAACATGGCTTTTGCTTTGAAAACACACTGCAAACAGCTCAACCTTTGTTTTACTGTTTAAGTAACAGTGACACACATTATAGTTATGGTCAACATATTTACCATGCTAAATTTGAAACCCGAAATTTGAATTTGAAATTAAAAGGTACGGTCATTGATAAAAGAAAGTAGAGTCTGTTATTCCGACTCACAATAATAGTTAACGAATGGGCTTGGTCTTGTTTAGTGCCAACCAAGATAAGACATCAAAAGTCACTGGTCATTGTCTACGAAAAAACAAATTATGATCAAAGTGATAAGGATGATTTTATCGGTAAAAATGCTAAAATATTATCGGTTTTTGTCTTTTGTAAATCGGAGCTAAATCGGGCGTAACGCTGACGAATCAGTGTTTAATAGCTAATCATTAGTGGTACAACACTTTCCGTCAGATATGGCCTGTAATTCATATTTTGTTATCTTAGTTTGATCGGTGACATCGGTGATTAAGAGCTTGCATATCTCGTGATACAGGTTGCTGTCGGTTCTTTTCTTTAAAAAGTATGTTTTAGTGATGAGAACCGATGAATTCTTCAGTTTACCGAAAAACATCATCGATGACATGACGACAGCAGTCGATTGGCCACAGATTGAATCCCTATTAACCACCGATCAAAACCGACAAAATCCCGCACTTTCATTCTCATTTTTTTATATCGTTGGTAGGTATTAGTTGATCGGTTGCTTATCGGTGGCCCATCGGCGATATCGGTTGTAGACAGGCTGTCGATCGTTGACAGCGGTTGTAGACAGGCTGTCGATCGGTTATTTGTAAAATATTTTCACCGATCGAGAATTTTACACGTGTTCAAAAATCCCAATCGGTTATTTTTCATCGACAAAACTTATTTTTTCTCAATAGCAGTTGATCTGTTAAAATGTAATAATTTATTAATAACAGCACATCTTTTTATGAAATTTTAAAGAAACAGTGAAGTATCTTGTTGGGTTCAGAAATTATTTCCGTTCTTATAAATGCCAACCAGATATTTAAATAATGTGTCGGATTTAAAACTAGTTACATATTAAATGGGTTTTTCCAAAATTATAAGATTTATTAGGGGCTGCGTTTTCTATCAATGAGCTGATTTTTCCTTCTTAATTACGTTTTATAACCAAAAAATGTAATGCAAATTGTTACCTTCAACTGTAAAAGCAAAAATCTCACTCGCATATTCTTTCTGTTTAGAATCATTGTCGGATATTGTAGATTGTTTGTACCAATTTGATGACTTTTAGTTTACACAATTTCAAATCGTTACCGTAATAGAGACGCAAACCTCTGAGCAGTCAAAAGGCATAATGATACTTACTGTATTTTACTTCTGAACTGAAGCTCAGTATCAAAAGACATTAGATTTAGCAGCAATATTTTGCCTGCATTTATTCCTGTAGCCTTGCTTATATCCTGTCTATGTGCTCTTTCTAGCAGCTTTGAATACGTCGTCACCTTTAAAACAGAAATTGAACATAAATTGAATATCTACATCACATATTTTGTTACCAATATCGATCTATACCGAGGTTACATGTATGTGTGCACTTAAAAGTAGTATAGTCTCCTCCATAAAGCCCCGTCAAAAGGAGGAGGAGGATGGACTGAGGTGACCCCGCCACACTTAAGCACGAAATAGGTCAACGAACTTCTATCCATCTGTGAACTTGTTTATGTGTCATGTTTCGCACCAGTCGTCCCTTGATTGTTTTGATTGCGCGTTCAGCGTAAGAGGCCTTTACCACATTCTGAGTAACGAAATAATTCACGTTGTTCTCTTGTGTAGGACTTTTATCGTATTGAAGTTTCCCTAGTTCTGTAGAGTCACTCTGCTTTACATTTTGCGGCGCTCTTTTGATGGAACGATGGTAAGTCTTCTTGTAACTCTCTGTTATGCTCTGAAGAACATCTATCCATCTATGAAATTGTTTTTGTGTCATGTATCGCACCAGTCGTCCCTTGATTGTTTTGATTGCGCGTTCAGCGTAAGAGGCCTTTTCCACATTCTGAGTAACGAAATAATGCACGTTTTTCTCCGTTAAAAATTTTTACCTTTAAAGCAAAGTGACTCTACAGAGTTATGGAAACTTCAATAGGGGAGACTATACTACTCTTAAATCTGCCTACTAGAATTTTGTTCGTTAAGAACATTATCTGTATAACATATATTGTTGAACTACGTACACTCTAAATGTTTGTAGATATATGTCCATAAAACTGTCATTTTGACACTTTCTAAGAGTGCGCAAAACGAGATTAGCTGAAGGTCGAGGTAAAAATAAAACAGATCAGGTCATAAGATTAGGGTTATGATTGATTTCTGCATAATATAAAATTGTATAATCGCTTAATAAATTCTTCCATATCTGCATTTCGTATTCATGTTAATTTTCAGTTGAAAATTTACGAAACATCTTTAAGTTTAATTTGCGTTTACAAGTAAAGTTACATGTATTCAAATGACGTCGCGGTAATACACAATAATTAGGCTTTTGTTTTAATCAATGTTCTTCCCAAGATAATTTCATTTTCTACGGGAAGATACGTGATCGTATTCGGCTAATTGGATCGTGGGAAATTTATACTTCGAATAATCGTGTCGGCCTTTGATACGAAGTCTAAACTATTTTTTGTTTTTCTTAATTTTATTTAATCTTTGCCATGGAATGTTTCTAAGTTAACCTGCATTTAATAAAACTCCTCGTTATATTTTCGCGACTCAAACATTAAAGGTAAATTCTATCTTTAAAACGTTTTTAATAGTTATGTATTAAGTGCATTTGTGGCAAAAAAAATCACTTAGTATATACACTTACAATTTATGTACATACCTGAGTAAGACATTCCTTTATTTGACGCCTACCAATAAAATACTTAAGGTATTTTATGAGGTTTTCGTGTTTCTGTCGATAGAAGTATTGTGTAATCAACAATCTTTGCTCCTGATTGGATAACTCTGTTTTCGAGAGTCCGATTACCGACTCTAAAGTTGCACACCATAACAGAACAAACTTTGCCTCTTCGAAGACCTGTAACATAGACCGGTATAGAACCGACATTGAAACCAGTATAAAAACCTGTAACACACTTTAAGTTAAATAATTCTGAAGATTATTATTTGTTGACAACAAAATCAAAATTTATTTAGCGAATCAAAGGTTATAAATTATATTGTTTAGAACCTATATTATTTGTATAAACGAACTAGCATTGAACACACGAGACAATAAATAGAAGACCTTATTAATTTATATTAAAATTAATTTATTTATTAAATAAAATACATGTACATGTAGTTGTTAGTCTTTATGAAGTTAAAACAATCGTTTAATTTGTTACACACCTTACAAAAATGTTTCAATGTTATTATTTGTTCTTCTCATACACAATTTTGCTACTTGATATGCATACTATTACTAAAATGCAAAAGAACAAAATAATTATATGATATGTTTACGTTTAAAAGTCAGACTTTTACTTTTATTTCATCAATTATCTCTTGAAGCCTAAAATATGTTCTAACAATCATATATTAATGTATTTGTCTTTGTATGTTTCATGTAAAAGTAATGCGAATAACCGATGAAAAGGGATCTTTGAAAGCCACCGAACATTACACATATCAAAATGGTGCGAGCTCGGTTTGGTTGAGCCTGTTCATGAGCAGAAATGCAAATGCATAACTGTTTTAATGAGTGGTTTGTTTTCTTTTGTTAAGTGCAACTTCAATGTTGTGTTTGTTGCATATTACTGTTCACGCATCATACCCCAGGGTTGTGCGCATCTAAATATTTTCACAAATAAAAATATCGTGCTTAAAGGAAAAAAATGTTAACAGTACTGGTTGAATGCACGGCCTCCAAATGGCGCAAACAGTGTTACTGTGATTATTAAACAGATGAAAATGGAACTACCCAACATGACAAATACCAGGCTCGTTCTGGTTGAACCTGGTGCTAAGTTTATTAAGCTGAGATTGGAAACCAGTCTCAAATCTCAAGCATCTGATTGGCTGAAATGGCGACTGGTCGCCATTTCAGCCAATCAGATGCTTGAGATTTGAGACCGGTTTCCATGCTCAGTTTTATAACCTTGGACACTGTTCATGAGCAGTAATAGAAATGCACATTACTGTCTTTTAAATGAATGCGCTGTTTTCTTTTGTAAGTGAAACTGCAGTGTTGAGTTTGAACAAAAATACTGTGGAAAAATACCTCGTTCGGAAGACAAAATACCTAAATCCAAATTAAAAACATACGAAATCACTGCTCGTCCACAGTTTTATGTTAATATTGATCGGTAAGTTCAAGACAACGTACATAGACTTCTTATCTAAGGGGCTTTGATTTGATCCATTTCCTCTGTCAACAAAAGTGATTAGATGGAAAACATTATGTAAGCAATTTATGGAGCTACTCAGCTCATCATCCGCATAAAATTATGATATTTTTAACTAGTTAACTAAAAATCCATACTAATTTACCTTATTTTGCCTGTTTTCCAAAGTCTCTGTCATTTTTATTTTCTCCCAAACGTCTAGAACTGTAGCTGAGCACGTATCGTCGTTGTAACCAATAAACACATCTCCAAGTTGAGTGTTATTCTTGTCATTTCTTAAAGAGACTACTTTGTCATTTTAAATATGATATTACAGTTGTATATAAAAAGCAATTTCCTTGGTAATATATGTTACTGTAAAATGTGTGTTAGTATCAACAATCGAATATTATTGCAAAGCTTTTATATTTTTCAATAAAATTGTTTTTGACTATTTATTAATACAGCAGAACGGTAAAATTCAATACATTCCTGAACTAACTGACTGCCTATTTTTGTTATTTAGTCATGTAGTCAAGAATGATCGCTAGTGCTTGTCTTACGGCATAAAATTAATCATGTTTTCTGTAGTCTCCGCAATAAACATTAAATAGACATAGATCAAGACAGTGTTCTTGCTTTTCTGAATTGTTCGCTTTATTAAGCTGTGGAGGAAGCACTCAACTGGCGAAAACTGTGATGTCCTCTTCCAACCCACTAAAGCCTTATGGATAATAAGGGAAGACACGTCCAGGAGATCATTACGAAGATATAGAAGGTAACTCCCATACATAATATAAAGAAGAGAAAATGATCAAAACTGATGGCGGACTTCTAATTCGCTTTTGCATAATGTCATAAATTGTCAATATTAATGTTTCATTCGCGTTTTGAAGTTAGGTACCGTCCAAAGTCGCCAATGTATTTTTATCAATAAAATGAAGATTATCAAAAGTGGCAAAATGTAGTTCAATAATTACATAACACATAACTACATGTACATAAAAATTTACTTATTAATAAACTTTATCGACGATGTCATGTTATAATAAAATTTGCATTGTGTTACTTTGTCTAGCACGTTAAACACTTTTTGTATACTACCTGAATTTAACTTCTGAGGGGATATGAGCAAACTGTTTCGCCCATGCCTCAAGTCTCATCACTATTTCTTGTTGTTCAGGTGACAGTAATGAACGGAACGAGAGAATGTGTTTTTCCAGACGACTGATCACGGAAAACGAAAACCTTTTGTACACAGTCTGCTTATCTGCCACAATTATCATCCTGTATAAATAGCATCAATTTAGCAAATTGGTAATAAAAAATATCTTTCAAATAATTTGACATAAATGATATTTACATCAGACCTTTTAAAAACTTAAACAACAATAAAAACATTCACGAAAATTGAAATTTTACTCAATGTTTAACTACAGTTGAACTTTTTTAGTCCTTGAACGAATTTGATTTTGGATATCATTTTGACTACATATGTCATACATGTATCCTTAAAAAAATGAAAATCTATATTCTGCAAAAAGATACATTCCGAACACAAACTCTCTTAAACAATGCGTTCTATAATAAATAGAAATGCAATTTCAAACATTCGTAGTATAACAATGATAATATAACAAAACATTTAAGATAAGATTTAGCCTAAATCTGCGGATACAAAAAAAACATAACTACCTGAACAATTTGTGCACCGGACATTTTTCTCTGTGTGTTCTTAGTCCGAGATCTACATATCTTATTCCGGCGAAGTGCACGTAGTTTTGGTCGAGAGCGTCTAGCAGACACTCGTACAAGTTCTCGTGATTCCCTAGAATCAGCGTTTTGCCTCCTTCCATACACATCATGATCTTGTTGATGATACGACTTGTCTATTTATGATTTAAATTAAAATGACATTACATGTAGATATACGTCACAGTAAGTGCATTTCATTTTGCACTATCTGATAAATGCATGCGTTTCCCGTTGCAGATGGCCATAAACGTGTTTGCCGTTTACATTAAAATGTGAACGTATGGTAATGCTTGGTCAAGTCATTTAAATAAATTCTTGGATTGTATTTACTTCCCTCTTTTACTACTATACGGTGGTTGATTTGTGTGGTGTCATTTAATCCGTTACTTTACAAAAGATAGCATCCGATTAATAGGCACTTGAAATAAACTTGCTGGTCTTTGTCTCGGGAAGCTCCATGGCGGTTTTATGACTTTGAGCTTGCAAGTTAGAGTCTCTTGGGTTAAGTATTACAATCAATCCATGTTTATTTCTTTCAAGGCTATATGTGAATGAGACTGGCAAGTTGCATTGGCTATATTATTTAAAAGCATACATTTTTTTAAGTCGACGGATGGTCACAAGAGATAGTAGGTAACTGTTTACGTGATAATAGTAGTTTTTTTCTAAACAGTTCAAACTGCAGTTGCAGACTTCTGATGCAAACGGGAATGTAGAATTTCAGACATTATTAAAAATCATACACATGTATTGAGATTAGTATTTCTGGAAAACTATATACATTTAAAAACGAAAATAGATATAGCGACAAGTGAAAAGTGTACCTATTTCTGAATCATAACCCTCATAACGTTCATTAAATAAAGTGATGATTATTATTATTATTATTATAACTATAATTATTAAAATTATTATTAATATCGGATAAAATATTACTAGATGTTTAATTCTATAAAATGTGATTAGTATTGGGACGTTGTTTGACCGACAGCTAATTTTAATTAATTAATTAAAGTAGGAATTGTGTGTTTAGAAACTACGCTAAACTAAAGCGCATATAACCCTGATATAGTGATTCTCGTTATGTGATAAAACTACAGTGAGTGATCTTGATCATTGCATTGAACAATAAGTAACTATGCATAAATTAGAAGTCACAACAACTCATTCTGCATATTAATTAAAGTTTAATCTTGTTTTATATTGAACACACGTCGTCTAATTTTGTCTTGGTGTCAGAATACTGATGGAAATTCGTCACACGCAAAACAATAAAATAACGTTTTGTTTTCATTAAAAACAATACTATACTTTCACAGTGTAAGGTGAAAGTATAATATAGAAATGTGAGTTGCTCATTTTGTAACAAATTGCCTCATACGAGAAAAATCGTTCCGTTCATTTCAATAAGTATCTCTGAACATGCTCGATAGTTGAATTTTGAAGTGTTTTCTGAAAGACATTGTCTTGTTAGTGATTAATCACTATTTTAAGCGTGAAAACATGTGAGAAAAAAGTTTGGCTATTCAGCAATAATTTAAAGATAAGCATCAGGCAATTAATGTGTGAACGGATTAACTACGCGATTAATTGCATTTCACGAGACGAGTGCCAGCCATCCTAAGAATTGTAACAAAACGTTGCATTAAGCTTAATTACCTATTTAGCCGAATATTTCAGGAAAATATTTTAAAAAATATCACCTGCGTGAAATCTTTGTCTTTTTTGAAGCTAGAGCCCATAATTATTATGGGTAAACAGTTTGTATCGCTGGACAATATGGTCTGCTTGATGATTGACAACGCTCCATACATGTTCTCCGTCAGTAACAGCGGATAACGACTCTGACTATTTAAATAGTACATGTACCCAGTAAAGTACAAACATAATACTTGTTGAATTAAGTGCTTTTTATATAATATATGAACATAAAATATACTTTAATTAATTTGCTGAAAGAGAAAATGTTTTCATTGACAATTGGTTTGCTGGGCTTAAAATTGTGTGCTTTAACCCATCATTAACAACCTATCGAGACTGACTGAAAAAATATTACTATAAAAATGTATTTACTAATAATATGAACAACTAACTTCTCTGTGTCAAAGAGACCGGCTTGAATCAGACGGAAGATGGTGAAGTCTGGATCAGAAGGTTGCAGCTGTAAATAAATGTTATATGTTTGAATATACACGTATGTTGAGTGATTTGTATACTATTAGCTTAAAGGAGGGGATATAAAATTTTGCTAGGAGAAACTCAAATACCTTAGTGTCGAATTCGTCATTGAATAAATACCTTAAATTCGTTTACTGAAAACAATTTGAGGAATAAACTAATCTGAATCACACAAAATAGAAACAGATTTGAGACGAATGAATAACACAAAATAGAAACAGATACGAGAAGAATTTATTACACAAAATAGAAAGTTTAGAAACAGTCACGAGAAGAATGTATTACACAAAATAGAAACAGTTACGAGAAGAAACATAAAAAAGCTGAATTATGTAACTATTCAGCATTTTTCATGTGTCTTTATCTTATCAAGTGCTGAAGTACCTTTGGAGCGAACGAAGATACAGTTGACAAATTCTTTTGGAAGTACTGCACTGGATCAACGTGTTCTAGACCTCCAAAGCTTCTTTTTATGGCTTGTATCATTTCACACCACGTTGTTTGTTTCTTTGACTTCTGTACAAATCCGCATAAGGTTTTAAAAAAACTGAAAATGATAAAGAAACTTTAAACAATTAGGCAAAAACGTGTGGCGCACTCATTATCACACACATTAAAATAATTTGGGAGCAGCTTTATACCGTTAATCACATTTAAAACATGCGTTTGGACTATGTGCCATTTAGAAACATATCACTTTTGTTTTACCAAATATGCGAGGTTTTTTACCTGTAGAAGTCTCTAAGGCCGTAATATTCTTTCATATACTGTTCAGCCACGTTACATACTTCGAGGTATGATATTGCTAAAGGCTCAATTAATGGTTCAAGTAATTCAAGTAAGTCGTGATGTGCACCTCTGAAACGGAAGAACGTAAAAATCGGATAGAACGGACAATGTGCTACTTTATAGTTAGCAGCAATACATGCCCTAAATTACTAACTGATGGTAGCATTTTATTCTTTGTAATTTCTCTTTTCATTAAATGTTTAAGGTGTCTATTCATTGACATTGCTGACCGATGCTCTACATTTCTTTTTATTTATGTTCGGTGTGAGGGAAAAAACGAATATTTAATTTTGTTTAACGTCTATAACGTTTCTACTAGCAACTCGTCGTGCTTTTGAATAAAGTTAATTAGTAACATCGTTAAGGTGGAATGCGCCGTTTTATCAATCTTCGAGTATTTGTCTGAAATTACACCTTATAAAATTTAGAATCTACACTCTTTTATTTCAAATTTTCGGACCTTGTCAAGAAAATACAGAATTATTAGATGGTTTTAAAGAATAACGTGAAGAAATTTACATGGCCTTTTATTTACTTTAGTTTTTAAATTAAGACTCTATCAAAAAACTGGTTGTGAAATACCTTGTTGTTCTAATTAAATCTGGGTAACGCTGACAAACCCTGCAAAACGTTTTCCTTAATTTGTGGCACCAGTAAGTTCTGGCAGAGACATTACATTGAAAATTATAGTACCTGGCTGTGTCCACAAGCTCTGCCAAATCTGGTGCCTCTACTTGAACAACTATGCCTCTGTTCATTAGTGCTGGATCAAGTGCGAAGTTTGAAGTACCGATAAAGGAAACCTTAAATAGCAAGCCGATTTTACAAACATAAGTGTTTTGATCCCTATCAAATAAAGTTGTACGAAAGATAAATTAAGGTATAACTAAATCAAATGAATATCTCTATGTCGCAATGCATTATGTGCCGAGGCCTTTACATTTCCAAAACGTATGAAATAAAAAAGATTGTATCTAACCTTTTTATATTTTTCATGTTTTTCGTTCTGGAGGTCGGCAGCATCCAGTAAATGATAAAGTCTCTAGAAAAACAAAAACTATGAAATGTACCGATGCAATACAACTGCTGCGAATAGATATTAACATGATATAACAAAGCCTTTTACTCCAATAACATCACGCGTTTTGTTTTTCATGGCGTGTTTTAAGCCCTTTCTGCAATGTTATATTGGTACGTAAGCATACTATTGTGAAGAACATGAAATATACATATCCAGTCACAACCGGAAAAATAGCTTCTTCATAAAGCTTACACAGATCAAGAACAGAGCGCATATTAATAGTATGTCATTAGATAAAGAAAGACCTCACAAATAGTAAAAAGTGAATGATAACGCTAGGGGTTTAAATCAGGTTCTTTGGTTTCACTTAATAAACTGGCTGCCAATGAAAACGCAACACTTTATTGTTTTGGAATATCTTTGATGTATGTAACAGTTTAATTATTGGTAAAGGTAAATGTGTTTTAAATCAATAAAATGCCGTGGGGAAAAGTGAGAAATTGTCGACGGTGAACAATGCATCCGACGAGCAATTTCACGTTGATATATCCCTCCTTAGATCATGCCCAAAACCTCATGTCGTTGGTTGTCTGAGGGTCTTGGCATTATCACATTTTGTATAGAGCAAAACTTAAAAACGGAAGATGGGATTTGTGTAGCCGTAAGAAAAGGTTAACAAATGGACTTGTTTTGAGGTTATTTATGCATGTCTACATGCCTAAACGAAAATTTCGTGTATTTGTACGGGTTTTTTGTAGGAGAGAAAGTTTAAAAAGTCAGTGGATCATTAATCGATTCTTTTTTCAGAACAAAGTATTTCAAATATCAATCAGCAAGAACATTCATAGCATTTGTTTGTTTTATAGATTAATGGCACTAAACATATGTGGGTTTTCTTAGACAATTTTTAAAAGTACATTTACTTACGCTTAATGGTAGTCCAAAATTGTTCTCAACCAAATCTATATTATCTAGTGCAACAACTGAGACAAAAGCATCCAAGTCTCTATCTCTCTGAAAGCAAGCACACTGGCCGAATATTCGAACAATGTCATCTGATGTAGTAAGTGGACTGCAGTGGGACGAAACCATTTGTGTCTGAAATAATACATGTCCAAATTAGTGCATGGCAACAATAATCGTTTGATAAAACATCTATTAATCTAATCATTAACAATGCAGTTTCATGAAGCACTAGCTTGTGAAAGGCAGTCTCTGTTGGACTGAGCATGTTCATTGGCGGTAATAAAAATAATAACACGCCATCTAGCGCCGGGTTACAACTTAATATTTACACAATTTAACAGAACTTATATTACATCCCAAAAGATAGTGTGCATATGACGGTAAACATGAAAGTTCAATGTGTTCAGATGAATACCATTCCATGATCAGCCATCAGTCCGACACACCATATTACAACGGGAACCAGTTGGGTCAAAGAATGATCAGTTTCAAAGTTACTGCTTTCCCCTTTGGGTTTTTCAAAAGATGAAAACTTATTATGAATGCCTCCGAATTAAGACACATACCAAACTCTTACACGATGGTTTTATTTCGCCTTTTTATTGGTGGTAATGTCAAAGCATGTTAAAACCATTGTAGGATGCGCAAATCTGTTACCTGCCGCTTTTACATCTTACCGCCGTAATTGTACGGCTTAAGAGTTATCTATACATTAAAATTATAATTTCAGCAGGTTTTAAGTGCGGTGTGGCGGCTGTTAAAAGTCTCAAAATACTTCTGTGTAGTTATCAGTTTCAATTACCTCCCTAAGTGGTAATATGCTAATTTTAACTTATGCAGAATGCCATTCATTGTGGGTGGCATTCTGTAGGCATACTTGGACTGTCCTTTTGGGGGATAAGTATAGTATAACTGGGTCTGTCTCTTGCATGCTTGGCTAGGTGCTGCCGCCTGATTGGTATAGCTTTAGGGTTATCTATATATTTAAAATCAATATGTATTTCTTGTTATAGAGGACAAGCATTTTCACAAACTATAAAACTATAAGAAAGACGAATATGGAACTTTGTCAATTTACCTGTTTTAGTTCTTTGAATAAGTCCGATCTAGAAGCATTCCCTAACATGTTATCTGACACAATTGACTTAGCCAACGATTTGGAATTTCCTGTTTGGCCAATCAGAAATAGCGGGATACGCAATTCCGTGCACACTACTATCATAAACACATTCTCCTTCAGTGACTTATTGCGAGCAATATTTTTCTCTAGGTCTATGTGGTCCAGAATGACTTCTTGGCAACTGAATTAAGTTAAAATGTTCTAACAGATCGATATTACGTTCCAAGTTACGTTACTATATCATGCAGTCAAATCTTAACGAAATCGTTTGAAAATCAAATATGTCAATATAAGGTTAAAGTGTTTAAAATAACACATACATCTGTTTAGAGAATGTAAAAGTGTAAAACATAATAATATAAAATTTGGGCCTATTTAGCTCACTTGAGAATGTGAAAAAATGTAATAAGATGTCAAGTAAGCCATTATAATGGTGATACTGTCTCCATTAACAAAAACATACGATGATGATAATTGTACGACCTTTTGAGAGTAACAACGATTTCAGGTATTGATCTAGTGGCCTTACTTTTGGATAAATATCAATTAGTTTTAAGTTTGACATTGATACTATCGAGATATACATATTTACAAAAGTTTGGTAGATCTTATTATTGAACAAAAACATATTGCACTAAATGTGATAATAAGGGTTTCCTAAGATTCTACCAGATTACCCATTTTACCATAGCCTTATAAATTACGAAGACAATCATAATCAACGTGATAATCGAATGTTAAAATATGTCTTCTGTTCTATTTAATTTCTCGTTTGATCTGAGCTAGTGACAAATTTCTCCCCATAGTTGTTTGTAACTGATGTCAATAATACAAGCATCTTGTTTCAAGCTTGGTGACAAAAGAACTATTTATAAACAAATGTTTCAATCTAACATAAATATTTCGCAGTAAGAAACTTGAGAAAAAGAGCGACTCGACATGGTATCGAGAAGAAAATGAATAATAAATATCATTTGAAATCTTCTTCAACAAAATGCTCAATAATCATTACAAGCTACAAACATTTAATTATTAGTTTGAAATTGGACTTGTCTCTTGTTAAATTTTAGAAAGTGAAGTGAATAATGTGGAAAAAGCATAAGCTGAAAAAAGAACACCTGAAAGTTTCATTAAACATTCAACGAGTTATTTAATAGACCAAAATAGATTTTTCAAGTTATTTCTATTTTGCAATACCTTATAACATGTTACATTTTGTATTTTAACAGAAGAAAATATGTTCAGAGCAAATATAATTTAAAAGTTCTGCAAGAACCGGAGTTAACGAACAACTGTGCAGTAGTATTATATTGTGTTTTAAATTAGTTCTTTACCTTCGGTTCAGAATTAAGTTAAACATGAAACAGAAAAGCTATTTGACTAATATTTACCATGCAATTTCCTGTGCGATCTGATCAGCACCGCCAGTAAGTTGACAAGTTGCACTGAAGAATTTTGCAATATAAGCTCTGTACTTTGGCCGCGATTTGAGGCACGCATGATAACATACTCCAAGGGCAAGGATCAGGGATCTTGTTAAATCATCAACATGGTTTTGCTAAAAAAATGTACATGTATGTAAAACTTTATATTAAACACTTCCAAACCAAAAAGTAAATTGACAGTCACTAAAAAAATATTTACGGACCAGACTCGAGTGTTTTTTTAAAGAGAAAGACATTCAAGAACATAAAAATGAGAGCTTAACTTCAGTTGACCTAATTGTTCTCAAAACCTCGAATTTTTCAGAACCAATATATGAAGTGTGCACACAAGACTCAACGATTTAAATACATGAACAATATAGTTATCAAATGGAAACTTTCATTGTACAGGTCAAATAAGGTT
The DNA here is from genome assembly GCA_038501625.1 of Corbicula japonica. Taxonomy (NCBI): domain Eukaryota; kingdom Metazoa; phylum Mollusca; class Bivalvia; order Venerida; family Cyrenidae; genus Corbicula; species Corbicula japonica. The sequence goes on from JAZAYU010000218.1 coordinate 380,907, forward strand.
TGTTTATGCTTGCTGTAGCTGTTTGCACTGTCTTTTGTTTTCAAACGTCATAATTATTATAATGTTTCTATACTGAACGTATTTGCATGGTATGGGACAAATGGAAAAAAACCTATAACAGATGACACTTTCTTACAGTCGTTATGCAACTGAGACATTAAAGATGAATTGATGATTAAAAAAAAATATACAGTTAAGTATTTAACAACAACAAACAAGATGTCCGGAAACATAGTTATGTTTTCAGGCTTTTTTGTTACCATATTCATCTTCTTCCGCTTATCATCTGACTCCGATTCAGTATCACCAACAGCATTAAGCTTTAAATCCATATATTGAAAAAGTGTGCCATTCTCTTGACTCTGTCTGTAGAACCAACTCATCAACATAAGGCTTCTTTCAACATCCCTCAGAGATACAATAATACTGTCATCCTGAAAAATTAACGTAGGTTCTAATTAAGAGTTCTGAATATAAATGCATTCGTCAACTTTCTTAGAATATTGGTAAACTAATTGTTTCTGTTTGTACGCTCAAACTTATATGAACGTGGATGGCAAGTTGATAATCAGCTTCTCAGATACATTCTCCAGCTCTTGGTCTATGAAGGCACGCACATAAAATAAATTAAATCGTAAAATTTAAATGATTTAAAAACAATAAAATACATGCAAGTGTATGGCAGGCACGAAATTCACAAATCAGCACTCTTCAAGTTGGTGTTTTTTTTTCAAGCCGTGCGATAAACCTTTTATTAATTTCAAGGCGCTAAACACCACCGGGTTCTCATTTTCGTTAACTTCATTGTTTGTGATGTCTTTTTTGAAATCGACCAGATTATAAACCCACTTTTCGGCTGTTTTGGGAGGCAGTGTTTTCCGAATGTGGCTAGTCCGGATATGTATATTTCTCTTTTTGCAAAGGAAAAAGTCATACTGAGTCATACAGAGCACTGTTACATAGTAGAATATTTGGTTGACCTTACGGTTTGAATATACGACGAATTTCACGAACAAATGGAATACGTTGTCAAAGTCTTTTTTATCGTCAGTTAATTAAATAAAATTAAATATATAGTCATAATAATGGCTGAGAAATATCATTCTGCACTCACTGTAGTGTTTTAAACTGCATAAATCGCTAAATCAAAGCAAATAGAAGACATCATAAATGAATGCTAATTTCTGACATAAATAAACGTCATACATGTATTTTGTCTACACTTGTTTCTTGCTGAATGACAATATCTACTTATCGATTTATTTTTTCGTACTTTCACAATGACAAAGAAAACGAACACTCGATACAAATCATCATACAAACAAAAACGTCATTATACAATGTCCTCACATGCTTCTAAGTGATCGTTACTTCAAAATCTACCTGCAGACTTCGCATGTACTTCTGGGATTCTATCACGATTACACTAACCGTCTCCATCAGGTTCGGTATGTCTGGTAATTTGTTCTCGTTAATCTTAAAAAAAACATTAAATAGATAAAAAAAGGAACTTTGAAAGCCATCGATCACGACAAATATGAAAATATTACAGGCTCGGATTGATTGAGCCTGTTCATGGACAGTAATGGAAATGCAAAGGAGCAAAAAGGAATTGCTATATTTCAATGAATATTTACTCAACGAATCATTATAAAACATAAAATAAATAATAACATCTTATGGAATTACTTCCAACTATTTAATAGTATATAATATATTGAAAGATAATATACATTTCAAATGTTTCAAAATTTTTACAAAATTATCTGGAAAATTGCCCCGGTACCAAATTACAAACTATACAGCGTTTGATAAAAGTGTTTTGTCTGTTAATATTTTTTAAATTAGAAATTTACTGAAGATTATTATATGTTCTTGCCTGTTCTTTTTATAAACATTTCTATCAAATGATTTATCAAGATCATGACTTATTATATGACCGATTATAATGCAGAAATATGATAGCTTTCTAATGCAAGTCGATCTAAGAATAAACCGCTCTGCCGCTTTTTTCAGAAGAGGCATGAACATTGTATCAAACGTTTGCTTTACTTGATGTCGATAATATCTACAGAATGTTTAAGATAATACCTTCATGATCGTTTAAACAGTATTTTAGAACCGTTTGCCCCTCCAACAAAAATTTATTGAGACACATGAAAATGGTTTTACTATTATCTACTTTCGATGTCAAACAATTGTTCAAAGTTTGTTTTTCCATAAACTACATTTACATGTAGCCCTGTCTCCGTCAGCGGACAACGGGCTCAGCCATTTGAAACTTGTGTCAGAATAGGCTAAATGCTGAATGTAAATATTTATTATTTTATTTATTATTGTGACAAAATTTCAGTATATTACATTGAAACCCTGTCCCCCAACAGCAAATACATATAAGCATAATAAACTTTTAATTATGTAATGTTAGTATGTTACTGTAAACTTTACATCGAATGGTTGCGTGGAGTGTCAAGTAAATATCTGAAAAAAAATGGAAAAGACCCCTTCAGCATGAAAAGGACAGAGCCTCAGTTTAAAGTTTAAAGTCAAAGTCCCAAAAAGTGTTGAAGAATTTCACGTCACAATTTTCAGACCTTTGCCCTAACTTAATATAATGGAATCAGTCACGCGACAAAATCTGGCATTGATATCTATAAATAATGTCTAGCATAAATTTCAAAGTATCAATAAATACATATGGAAAGTTTCGGTTGGACTGGTGGTAGAGATGTTTTATTTACTGAGGATGCGCACAATGTTTATTGTCTTTGACGATGCAAATTTTGAAAAGATTAACATGATTAATAGTTTATATAATGATTACATATATCTGTCATTTAATGTTAGTCTATAATAGGCTTATACTCACGTAACGTCTGACCATCTGTCTTATGCACAATTCCTCCACTTGTGTGTTGAGTCGCCCGAAATCACAGACCAATGGCAAAAGACTTTGCGGCAACGGCAAAACATTATACACAAGCTCCCTAGATGGCACTCTGCAATGGTTGTCTGTTGACACATCTTCATGTGCGTTATTTCCCTGATGTGTCAGTTCCAATTTTGTAACACATTTCTTTGAAAGTCTGAAACATTAAAAAATATCGTTTTGTATATTTTATTATATTATACATCATTCATTCAAACATCAAATATTAAGCTTACTGATGTTGAAAAAATGAAAAACTCACTTTCTATACGGATTGCAGGCTGCCACCAGTTTTAGATTGTCGCCAAATTCAATGCTTCTTCCCTCCATCCTCCTATCACACATTATTTCTTTAATTAACCTAATGCTTTCTGAAGTGTTCGCCCCATCAACAAACAACACTGTGTACATATGTTTTCCATATATATCTCGGTTCATTTTAGCCACCATCACGGCTTCTTCTAATGTTCTTATTATGTCCCTGTTAGTGGTACCGCCGTGTACCTGTGTTATAAAAAATCATAAGAAAATGCCGTCTTAACATTTAAATATGAAATATTATTAAATATGTACTACGATTTTCGAACTAAAGTTCTGCTTATGGGCATTAAATATAGAATAACAAAACAAAATTATAAATTGAACTGACTGAAAAAACGGTGACTGTAATATGTTTAAATTTTTCGCTTTCGATGGCTTTCAAAGCTTCTGTTTAATCTGTTTTGCGAAAAAGTCTATGTATTCGTTTTAATAATGTATATCAATTCAACTGCCCCAACAGTTTCTCATATGAACAAACTAGTACATGTACAAGTTGTCTTGGTAAAATTACTCCAACACACCCATCAACTCGACGATGTGGCATGCAAAATCACACACCATTTTATTAAAACATTAGCTTAAAGTTTTATAAACACTTAAACTCCTGCCTCAGTCGTGCGAACATAGAGGTAAACATAACGATTAACTGTATATGGTTCAATCACCAAGCATGAAGAGCGCTGTACATTATGCTATTAGTAACCTTTTTTAACTTACAGATGGGTTTTACAAATAACGTAGATAAATTAATATTGACTTTAACTGTCTTTAGTTTTATAATCCAATCTACATAAATCATTGGCTGAGAAATACCTTTGTAACATTTAACCTGAGTGTACTATGTGGATCGGTAATACATTAACTAACAAGAATATTTATTATTTTTCAAGTTCAAGGCATCAAGTCAGTTTGCGATATCACAGTCCTGTAATATCTGATAGAGCATTCGCGTATCCAAATACAATTCCTTATTCTTTCAACTTATACTTCCAAAGTATGTTTAACAATAACAAGATGTAGCAATTAAAAAAAAAACACTCCAATTGATGCATTAAATTATTCACGTTTTACATGTTACGACTGCTGTGTGGATAGTCTATAGTGCGCATAGATATCTGATCCGGTTTATCCTGGTATGATCTTCGTTTCCAGCCTGTCGTTTTTTTCTCGTGTTGCATATATAAAGGCCGTTTGTGTATTAAAGTATTACTCGTATATTTGACAGCGTCACTTAATATTTAGTTTATGTACCGTTTTCCGACCGCTAGCCCGCTCTTCGGTGGTTCCTAGGGGCGATATATGGCATATTAAGATTGTTGGTTTTTTCAGATCTGCACCACGAACAAGTTGTAGCACAATGCAAGTAAGCTAGCCTTTTAAAACTGTTTGTTTTATTTTTCTTTTTCTCAATTGAATTTTAATATTAATCAGTTTCTGGAGTGTCGTTAACGAGTAGGATGAGCCTCGTTGCAACCCACATGTGTTCCGATTCGACTTAAAACATCGAACAGTGATACCTCTTGGAACCAGACAGACAGAGCAAAGAAATACGAACACTATATACACAAAAACAGTGTTGCAAACTAAGTGATCAATAATAAAGTGTTTTCAGCTTGTACCGACAAATCATGACAATTTAAAATACTCTTTCTACCCAAAAACAGTGATATATTGGAATAAACTCAGTGACAATAATTGTGAATCAACCATTGAAAGCTTTACATGCAAATTAACATTACTAGATATTTCATTAGCACCACTCGAATTCAGATTCAGATTCAGTGGACTTTTCATTGCCAATTCAGTAAGTAAACGTTACAGACACAGAAATTCGATTTTATATTGTACATTAATTGCCGATGCACTAACTTTACAGACATAGAAATTCGATTTTATATTGTACATGATATGCTGTCAAATATAAACACCCGTATCCTTAATTTTTGGTGTTTGTTGCTAAAAAGGAACATTAAATTAGTGAATTATTGTTTTATTAACGACTGAAGTAAATCAAGTTACAATGTATATAAACAATACCTTCAGAACAATCAAGTTCCACACATCAACTTGTTTTGGTACTTGCAGCGCACACATGAATTTAATCAAACGAGTTTTTCCACAACCTGTTTCTCCCATAAGTATCACAGGAATATCGCATCTAAAGAAAAAAAAACTATATTTTTAAAATCTCATTTAAAACTAAAAGAATGCATTTGTAATAAAAGTCAGGGATCACAATACACATTCCAGTACCTATTTACATGTTCAATCAAATGAACCCTGCAATATTTGTTGGATATTGTGTCCAAAGTTTCCTTTTTCCAGTATCTTCCAGTTTTTGAATTTAATAGCATTTTTCCCACAAACACTACCATTATAAGTATTAAACAGCTAGAAAAATCTGTTTATCCCTTAACCTTTGCTATACATGTATTACCTGAATTTCATGTGGATTGCAATAATTTTCATCATGTTGTCTGCTGTAAGCTCGAACGATTCATCTGGGTCATAAGGGAACTCTACACCCATTGCGACGCACAGCTTTGCTATTTTGTGTTGTCTTTAATGATAAGGAAAACATATTTCTGTATTTATTATAATCTACGATCCATATTTTCTCGTAGAAATAAATATTTAGAAAATGAGTAAAGCCGTCATAGTCTCTGCAAAAGAACCATGTTATTGTTTTGTAACTATTTTATCAAGACAGCTTGGAACTTACATATAGCCTGGACAATAATCTGTAAAAAAAGATATTTTATACACATGTATCCGTGACTTTAACCTTTGATCTAAGAGGTAACGTTTTGCGCTCGACACATCGTCTTGTTCTGTTATCACAAGGTACATGTACTAACTGATTTGATATCTCTACATTTCTAATGAAGAACGTGTAATAGCAAGGACAAAAAGTGCAACGTATATTTCTTTAACTGTAACGTTACCGTAAATTTGGACCCAGATGACTTAGTGTTACGCGCGACACATCGTCATGTTACGGTCAGCGCATGTGCTGCGTGATTTTAAAATTCTTTGAAACCACATGATAATCTTATTTTAAAACATAATTATGTTTCTGTATTTTAGTCAATATACAGTGGTGACGTTTTTATTTAAAAAAAAAACAACAACAAACATGATCTTACCGTGATAAGTCATCAACATTTCCATTCAATGGAGCACAATTAAGAAGCAGATAATCGTATAACTCTGGAGCCATAACACATGTCTCTATATCTTTTCGAGTGAAAGTTCCAAAGAAGGAAAATGTACTCCTGTCCGAGTTGAAAAATAAGTAGGGTCTGGAACTGAAAAAGCGAAAACAATATGTTTTCTTAAACATGTTAAGTTAAAGGAAATACCCTATGGAAATATTCTTATTCAGCTGTATAGAAGCATTATGATATATATTGTTATACTCCCTATTTGTAATCAGCTGTAATTAAAGGAATTATAGAGGCATAATTTCTTCTTTCTTTAATTCCCAGTTGCAATATGATTTGCCACTGACCGTTCCAAGGCGGTAACCCCTCGGGTTCTCCTTTTTGTTTAATGTTAGTGGTGTCTTTTTTTGAAACTGATCATTTTATTAACCATGCTCTCTCCCTCTCTCTTCTTCTTGACTGTGTGGGGAGGCTGTTTTTTTCTGAATGTGGCGATTCCTGATATGCATATTTCACCTTTTTTTTAAAGCTATGTTAGTGAAAATGTTTAAGAGTAGCAACATACGCAGTTGCACACCTCCTCTGTAGGAAGGAAATTATGAATAAAACAAAGACAAAACCACCTTCAAAGACAACCGACAAATACAAAACTAACATCACTTGGACAAAACAAGCAACACACGTTAATGCTTGATTAATTGTTATAAATCAAACGTCTTTTCTTTGTTTAGGTCTTTCAATTGAAATTTGATTCGTAAGCATAACAATCATCGTGATAAGAGTAAAAGAGCTTACTTTAATTTGTAGATGTTCAATTTTTTATTTTGATGTTCTACAATAAACGGCAACCACTTTGTTTACCGCTAGAATGTTTAAGAGTAACTAAAACTGTGCAAAAACAAACACAATACGGAAAACATAAAAAGACTATATAGTAACAGTCAACTAAAAGGAGAAGTAGTTTTTCCTGAGAGTAAAAACGTGAAAAATGCACTTCCGGAAACCACAACCTATCCAAGCAGCAAAACACGCAGAGAGAAAAAGAGAGCATGTTTTTTTAAATGATAAATTTTAAAAAAGACAACACGAACAATTAATGAAAATGAGAACCCGAGAGGTTACCGCCTTGAAACGGACACTAGCAAAACATTTTGCGACGGGTTTTCAACAAGGCTCTAGGGTCCACCAACCTAACAAAGTACATGCTGTCTGGGTGAAATAGCTTTAACCCATCCATCAACTCATGCAAAAGCACACAAACACATAAATAAAACATAATAAGCTACTGTCAGGAAAAACGGTTTGCTGAAGCGTTAATGTCTACTAATCTTATTGTATAATCATTACACATGTAATAATAAGACTTATACTACAGATATGAACAAGAAATTCTGTAAGTATATCGTCACTTCTTTATCGAAAGTAACATATCTTCGGACAAAAAGCTAATGATTATGAAAACATGATACAAGTGATCTATAGGAAGGAATAAAAACGTTTACGATTAACTTTTTACTCATATTGCGACGACTTTTGTCAAAATCCATTTGTTGATTTTTTTACACCTGTTTTAAAAAAGAAGTTTTGGTTTTCGCAAACAATAAGTTTTAGCTTTCAGGGACTATTCTTTTTCTGGTTACTTTCATACAATTTTTAGTGGCAAACTTAATTTAAATTATGCCGAGAAGTCAGTTAAATTCTAGTTAATCTGATAATTTTAAGCAATATACGTATATTTACATTAATTGTACAAAATCGAGAAATAAACGCAAAACTTTCTGCGTGTAGATTGTCGTATCAGTCTTTGTTTCGTTATTTTTAAGATGAGAAAATCGATTGTTAACAGCTTTTATAAAATAACGGATGGGTTACACTTTTTAAATATAAAATAATATAAATTAAGCCCTATCGTAATCAGATATCTATATTATCCAAGTTTCTTTGTGCATCCTGTTTTCGTTAAGAATTATGTTTTCCATCTACAAGGCGAAGGACAAAAACGAATGAAACATTGATGGAACTTGCTCGAAATTTACGGTTATCGTATATTTGTGTAAATCGTACACTCCATTCGTGATATTTTATACTATACTGACCGTCATTTAAAGGTTACCACATTTACCGTAGCTTTTACATTGATGAAATTGAAACCATTGGGTATGGCAAACAAGCACTGGTACATACTTGCTATTTCTGGTAACTTACATTCATATCATGCGTTGATGCTGCCAAAATGTAAATCAAACTACTGAAAGTACAGAAAACCAGCGAAGCGATTTTGCTTCTTGAGAATAACCAGTGCCATGATTCTCATACATGTATCTATTTACGAAAAAGCAAAAGAATTTGTTTCACTCGCAAAGACCTTAATCTTGTCTTTATGATAGTGGAAATAAGGGTTTCCATGTATTATCTGGATGAAGGCTTCTGTTAACCCTTTACTCCATAGATATACCTTCATAGCTTGGGCGAACAGTTTAGATCCATATCAGCTGGCACATCTTTGCGATCTGATTTGGATTTCAAATGTTCGCTTTAAGAATCATTAATTTTTTCTGACCAGTAATCACAAATTTTAGATCCAGATCAGATGACACTATTGTGCCAGCTGACTGGGACCTGAGCTGGTCACCTTTGTGATGAAAGGCGTATATATTGAGTAAAGGGTTTTAAGCAAGAAATTATAATATTGAAATCTGTGTACTGACATCCCAAAGACAGAATGAACACGAAAAATGATATAAAAAGTGAGACCCGATCGATGGGAATGATTATGCATTTATTTGAAATAAGAAGTATATACTTGTTTCCTTCATTGTGAATAACATGTAAAGGAAATCATAGAATTGAGAATCCTACATATTATGATAAAACAACCGAGAGTCATAACATTGCCGAAAGCATTGGAATTTAAAGCTGGATAGCACACATGCAAAATCGAAGACAATTTTAGAGGAAAATTAATTGCTATAGCTTATTCCATAAATTTTCACCGAATTAAGTTGTATATAATAACGGACTCGATGTTTTTTCATGTAGCATATTATTAGAAAAAGGTGCCAGATTTAAGACATTCGTAAACATATCATTGAGTTTTGGTTGTTAAGGAGATGGGGTTAATGTCCTTTAGCTTACAATCCGTTCAAATAACATCAGTTTCAGCAGACAGATGTGTCGTTTTTAATTTTAGGCTTCCTCATGGTTTGTTCTCTATATTCACACGTACGTTTACCTGTTATTTGGCTTTCTTCAAAACGCGGGAAATTGTGAGGTCACTGACATTTGCATATTCATTGTGTTACTGCGCCTATGATTTCATGTAATCCGAACAAAAATAATAGTCATCTTTAGCTTAATCGAAAACGTAAACCTTGTAAACATCTTCAACTTTGGAAAAATGTAAATTATCCATTATTCCTGAAACAAATCATAGTCCGTTCCTTGGACCACTGATGGCCTTATTGTCCACGTTTCTCCTGCAACGTACGTGATAGCGGACACGTACCGCGCTTGCTCGTAGCATGTTTCGAATACATAGATCTGTAAATCTTACATGTACCTATTTCTGTACTATAATATCCGGTAAACTAGTTTTAATATGTAAAATTTTACACATCTCAATAGTTTACTGTTTACTGTTCACGCTTATATGTGGAAATCCAATATATAAAAATATTCAGCAATCATGTTCAGTGATTTACAACAATCATGAACGCCTATCATCAAATAATAAACAAATGTTCGCAATGTGTCTTGAAAATTTCAAGTGAAAGCTTTGCGCATTTATTTCATAAAGTGGACAATTGAAGAAAAATATGCTAAGATGGAAATTTATCATTATCGTTATTGTTAATGATAAAAAACCGTGAAACAAACAGTTTAGCAGCGGAACTAACGTCCAATATTGAAATGGTTTTAAAATGCCAAAATAAAGAAAATGTTTTCACTGTTATTTTGAGCTTCGAATTAGCAGAAAAAGATCTATTGAATATTTCAGAATTAATATTAAGCTATTGTAATATCCTAACATCGGGAATATCGTTTATATCTCTATCTAAAGGTAACATATATGTGGCTCGCTAAAGAATCCCTGGCGGCTACAACCCCTAGATAACATTGGTTTTCTGTTGTCGATTGTGTTCTGAATTAGGGATAGCGCAGTGAAGCAGTCAAGTATTCTTTTAGCGATACTAACGTGGCACGAGCCAACTTTAACACGTAACAGGAAACTTGGACTACTTTGCTTGCTCTGATTACTCTGAAATGCGTAAATCGCCGTTTGCCAGTGCCTCGTTTTGGTTTGATACCGATTTCAGAATTGTGATTAGTAAAACCAGCTTCGCTGGTTAAAAAGGTTTACTTAATATTTGACGGAAACTGTTTAATCAACCGGACCAAAATGCAGAACAGGCAATGGTAAACATGTTAAAGACTGTCTTTTCTTTTCTTTGTGTCGCGACAGGCAATGGTAAACATGTTAAAGACTGTCTTTTCTTTTCTTTGTGTCGCGGAAAATTTAACTGAATAGGAAACTGAAATGTTTTCTTTTACGAAATATTCTACTGTTAAATTGATAAAAGTTTGAAAATATTTTTCAAAAAGGTTTGACTGTAAATCTTTCCTATATTTATTTATTGTATATCGGTTTAGATAATAGTTTTTTTAATTATCGTTTCAGCATAAAATGAATATTATGTTGTGCACAACATCGTTTTTTAGCTGTCTGTGCATCTTTATAAAAATTCCCCCAACACTTATACTTTTAAAATTATTTATTTTTCTCTTGGACAAGATGTTCATCATGTCAAAAATATCTTTAGTACGATAAAACATGTACCTGCTTTTCCAACTCTTTCGTGTCTTGTGCGTTTTCGAAACCGATTTGTTTTTGGTTCCTCCTTTCCCTTCCACATACTGTGCATGTTTTTCACCGGAATCAGGACACTCTTCCCGTATGTTCGCGTTCACTGTACCCATCGATAAATCCTATTACAGATAATAGAAAAACAAATAAACGTCTTCATTTTGATTAAACTGCTGGGAAAAAGTGTAAAAACGTTATGTTTAGTCACCCAATTGATTCATAGTGTATTTTATGTTGTCGTTCAAGGCATTTTACTTACAATATATATTGTTTCTTACATGTAACTGTTTTTATATAATTTTTATAAGTCCCTTTTCGAAATTAATTTCAATTTTAAATAATTTGGAGTAATTTATTTTTTATTGTTACGAGTATACCCAACTACTTGTACATTAACTTCATTTACATTGAGAATTAAGAAACGAATAAAATAAAATATCCAATAATATTATAAATTTTGTTTATAACCCAAAATCTGAAGCTTTTACTCAGTTGTTATAAAATGGCTTACTACAAAGCATGGTGTTAGTATTTTTAGTAGCCTATTAATGGTCACAAAATATCATGGTGTCCATAATGTATTGATCAAAGACAAAATACTGCTGATGCTACATGTAAGAAGATATTGTGATTTTGAAGCAAAGAGGATACCTCTGAACATATTAAAAAATTACTGAATGCTGTTTTCACTTAATAAAATATTGCCTCTTTTTGGGAGCGAACCCGCACTTTCAAAGTGTAAAATCGGTTTTGACAGCGCCAAGCCCTGCAATTCCGACGACACATTTTTCTATTTTTAAAAAGAACCCCGTATTTGTCTTTATATCATATAAACTAACCCTTGACATCTCTATCAAACAGCGGAGAACAAACATAGTAAAACCAGGAAGATCATCAGCCGCTGCCACACTGGTGAAGCTATTGTGTTCAAAGTCTTCAAGCTGTGTGTTCAAGAACCGAACAAAATTGTGCAGTTCAAACCAAGTTGGGTCTTCTAAACCAAAATGCCTGAAATTAGATAAAGCTTCAGATATTAAAGCTACGCCAAAAAAATGAATAATCCCAATACGAATTATTTCTACATTATTTATGGCAATGTTTTAAACCTCAGTCGCGAAACTGGAATTTGTATTTAACTCTGTTAATATGTTTTGATTCTTGTACATAGCTTTTCCATTACGCGTGCTTTTGTTGCGGTACTAATCTAATCACTTTTTGGGGCGACCCGGATTGCTCAGTCGGGAGAGCACTTGCCCTGAAAGCGAGAGACCCGGGTTCGAGTACTTGTCTGGCTGTACATTTGTCTCATTTTGTGACATTTGCAAGTCTTAAAGAAATCCGGCATAAAGTGAATGCAAAGTTCTTAACACTATTTTATCACTGAAATTAGCATAGAGTCATTACGTTATGTTATCGAAAATATGCTAAACCTGTACGATTGTTGACAATTATTATTCAAATGTACAACATTAACTAGCACCTAAGCCAGGCGAGTAAAAATTCAACGATAATGATAATCTTTCAGATTCGTGTTATTTAACATGTCACTAACATCTATCTTTTTCACATTTAAAATGGATTACCTCAAAAGCGTCTCCAGACAGGTTTGAGGTGTACCTTCCACAACATTGGGATTAACATCTGCAAACGATTTTCCTTGGTCAAGGCGAATAAGATACTGAAATGTTCTCTGGTAAGCTTTACTACGAAACTGCTTGTCATCAAAAAGCTGATCTGACTCCTTGAAATCTGGTTTGTGAAGGCAAATATGAAGTTCATTCACTTCAAAGCTTTTTAAGGTTATAAAATGAAATAAGGGAGGAAACAAATCCTCTGAATATGAAATTTAATCAACAAATGGTATTTATATATATATATATAACAGTAAAATATGAATATCAGGAATGGCCATATCTAGCAGACACGGCCTCCCAACACAGCAAACAAAATTTGAGAGAAGAGAGCATGGTTAAACAATAATCAGTTTCAAAATAGACGCCAAAACAACAAACATGAGATATTTCGAATTTCCATATCTTTTTATGAAATCATATTACAATTTTTACTATATTTAGAAGGTTTTCTTTCAGAACAATATCCACGATGTCAGTTTTCATACTCCTTACCAAAGGTCTTTTCAACGAGAACTTCATGTAGAGAAAATGCATTCTAAAAGTTCTCAGGCAAAGAAATTAAATTTTAATAAAGACTTACACAATATAGTCATAGTCACATGTATATTTCTACTTTTCCTGACTTCCTTTAGTAAGTAAGTAAGTAAGTAAGTATGTAAGTAAGTAAGTAAATTCTTTATTTAAAGAGGGTGACATATTTAGCAATAAACCAATCTTCCATATGGCCCTCCTTACAAGTATTAACATAAACAAATTAAGATAAACACGATCATCATAAATAAAACAATATCACAAAACATATAATGATATTATAATAAGAAATGAAACTGCAAATAATGTATCTGTGTTAATGTTTAGGTTTTGCATTTAATGGGTAGGTGCGTGCATGTGTGTGCGTGTGTGTGAGCGTGTGTGTGTGCGCGAGTGTGTGTGCGAGGCCTATGTGACTGCGTTTTCGCAAGGAAGAACTGAATATTTAAGAAATTTGAGAACATAAATCAATAATACACAATGTATTTTTATATACATGCCTCAACACATTTCTGTTTCATTGAGGGAATATTATACATTTTTTTCTTATCTTAACATCAAAATGTGAATATAAAATATAAAAGGAACTAATCAACGAATCATCCATTCCACTTTAGATACAAATTTTTAAAGTTGTCTACAGTAGAAGCATCTTTTATTTCTTTAGGAATTCTGTTCCATAAACAACTGCCTGAATAAAGTAAACTATTTTTATATAATTCTAAGTGTGACATTGGAATACAAAAATTATGGTTAATATGGGATCGTAATGTATAATTTTCGAATTGTAATTGGTCACGAGGAACATACATATTGCAAATATAATCAGGTAAGACATTGTGGGCTACTTTGTACATAAAAACAGCTTTATTAAAAATAAGTCTTTGATCAAACCTTTGAATATTTAATTTTTGTAGAGCTGAGTCAAAATCAATGTATTCATTGCCTAAGATGATTCTACATGCTCTTTTCTGTAATTTAAGAATCATTTTAATATTGATAATATTGAAAGCAAAGTTAACGGTGAACATGCTTTATCTCCAAACACTATTTTTTTAATGTCTTTCCCCTTAAGCTAATTGGGTATATGACTTAAATACGATGTTTAGGCTTCGTACAAGAGTAAATATTGTTTTTAAGTAAAATGTGACAACGTGAATAGTTCTTACCTTTAGGCTTGCGCCCTTTATATATCTCCAAACTCTCCAGGGGTGATCTACATGTGACTTTAGGCAGAATTTCCAACAATGAATGCAAGTGTTGGAATTCGTCAACCTTGAAGATATATAAGACTGTTGTTTAAGTTTATCTTACATGGACAGACATATAACGTGTTATATTATTCCTATTTATGTATTTGATTTTGTAAAAAAATTCGCGAAATATTTCTAGTATTCACGAGTATTATTGTTTGTTGCATGTCATTTCACTGATATTTTGCAGAGAACACAAAAGTTGAACGTTCAATCAAAAATATTAAAATTCTCTAAAGTGATATTAAAGATATTTTCTCTTAACATTAATATTCCAGCAATTTGAATACGAAATATGATCATAGTACCTTTCTTTTTGCAGCTTGCATCATAAGCATGGCCTCTATTAGAAAGATGTCTGTAGTTGACTCCCTCCACACAAAGCCTGTCTTGTCTGTCAGACAACCCAGCACCAGTAAGTTAAACAACAGGTAATCAGTCGCGTTATTCACCTTTAAATTATATTTCAGTGACAATAAAGTTATGAATAAAAGTTTTATTAACTTTCTTTAAAACACACTTTATGTACTTAGATGCGTACATACAACACACATACACATACACACGCGCACGAACATACTTACAAAGATTATACGTCATTCATTTGACAAGAAATTTAGTTTCCCCCGTTTTTACTCTTAAAGACAGAACAGTTTTCATACCAAAGTATGAAGAAATTTAAAAAGAAATTATGAAAACTTCATAAACATTCAAGAACTACACTTCGTTAACAACTAACCTCATCTGAAACATCAATATGGAATATTCTTGCAGCAGTTTCTCGAGGACGTGCGGTGTGCTCGAGAAGTTTTGCTATAATTACGCCATACAAATCAATGTTCTTCTCATAAAGGGGAATGGAAATCGTCTGCGAATGTGCATTCTCCCCGTTAAGAACAGATAGTTGGTCTTCCAGTCTGGTCTTCAACAAAGTTTTTCCCATTCCAGCTCTCAAAGATGTTATCACTTGCACAAAAGATCTGCAAACAGTCATTACTTCATATCAGTTCCAAGCGAGCAAATTTTGTACCCACATATGATCACTTAAATGTGTATTAATTACAGGCCTTGGACGATAACTGCTATATTTTGTACTTTGGCAACAGTAGAAATATATTTTGTACAATTATTATTATTATTATTAGTAGTAGTAGTAGTAGTAGTAGTAGTAGTAGTAGTAGTAGTAGTAGTAGTAGTAGTAGTAGTAGTAGTAGTAGAAGTAGTAGTAGACGTGGTTGTTCTAGTAGTCGTAGTAGTATATAATTATTGTTATTATTATTATTATTATTATTATTATTATTATTATTATTATTATTAATGATTTTTCTTCTCTTACTTTTAGATCATGGAGTATATTTACCTTTTCAAACAATCTCTTCATGAAAATAACTATTCCGAAATGTGACACATATGGAAGACCGATCACTATAAAGTATATACATTTGAATAGGCCATGCTAGTGTATTGAACTCAACGTTAGATAACACTAACACGTTAAATCTCAATTTACCGTCCATACGAGTACTAGACAACTTAATGAAGCTTTTTATGGAATTTTATTACCACACGTATAATTGCTGCAATAAAAAGATTCTCTGTTAAGTCTGTTCATTCTCCTCAATACTTTTTAAAGTGGTTACACATGTGAATTAATAGAAGCGCAATTTGTACAGTGTGGCGGCCGTGAAAAATCTCCCCGTAGATATTAACAGTACTGTTATTATTAAATAATGGTTATCGATGTCGTGCAGTGATGATGACGTAAATCAGGGTTATCTGATTAATTTTGTGAGGGGTGTCCCGGCTAGTTCAGTCAGTAGCGTGATCGGTATTGCCTGGCTAGGCGATGTCGTTGGCATAATTATCTTTTTCTGTTTGTGTTACTGCCTACATTTACGTCGAGCCCAAAATTTAATTATGTTGTATATTTTACTTATATATTTGCAAAGATTTAAACAATAGTGCGAAAGTTATTCATTTCGTAAAGATGATTATGAAAAATCCTTTAGGCTGTGCATAGCGATGGCCATCGAAGTCCAAACAAAACTAAAACAAAATATATTTATTTCACGACTTTAATGGTCTTTTGTAGATTACAGTTAAGAAATGATATACCTTTCTTTATCTCTTGAGGCAGCTAGTTTTAATCCATGGACATTTTCCTCTTGTAAAATAAGCTTGCCAACAAGGTAGTCATGAAGATGGGACATATTAATTGCCAATGGGTTCCGCTTGAACTCTTTAAGAGCTGACACAATTCCTGATTTGTACTCATTGTTTAATCCACAAATCACCACAAGACGGTATTTCAACTCTGGAAAAGTGACATGGTAGAATAAATATACAAAATAATAAGAACGACATCGAGTAACCGTAAATCAAGAGTAAACATTTAACTACAAATACAATCGAAGTTTTTGTTTGATCATAAGAAATAAATGTATTCTGAAAAATTAATGCGGAAATATCTTAAACATATAAAAGAGATATTATCGCTGTGGATTGTTTCCTCGTTTCAAGGTTTCAATATATTCATAATATTTTATAACAAAACATGTCAGTTTTAGATATAGAGTTTATCATTTAAATTAATCTGGATTTAAAACTAGCACAGAAGGTTATATGTGTCTTGATATGCATTAAAATATATGAAAATTTTAACAGCAACCGAACAATGCACATGGAAAAACTGTTAATTGAGAGTATTCATCAATAGTAATTGTAATGAGTTTTTGCTGCCCAACGTATTATAGCATCTTCAGCTCAAGTCACTATAAACAAAAGTAAAAAAAAAACAATTGTTGATCCTCCGGAACAGTGACATAGAATATTGGAAACGCGATATTTAAGATAAATACCATACCATAAATAGTGGTGTATGGTCCACAGATAAAAATGGGATTGACCCAAACAATAAAACAATTGGCGGAACTAAACCTTTTTCATTGACATCTTCCAGATATTCTTCTAGACATCTTTCTGCGGCCTCACTTACATCATAGTCCAACAGATCGACGTTCGATAGGCAGTGTATTTTCTGTTCACTGTCATATATCGCTCGACGCCAGAATATGTCAACCTTATTCAAATAACATAAATAAATTGAACCTAATGAAAAAATACGTATTATACTAATTGAATGTATTGTACTTCCTAAATAGATAGAGTTGCAAATTTGAATGAAAAAATAAATTTAAACTAATTTATTATAATAAAAAGAACCTTGAAAGTCGCTGAGAAATATAGCAGTTCAATTTTTGTCTGAATGATATTCGAAGGCAGTTGTCCAAAATGAACTGGTTTGTTCATACCGCACA
This sequence comes from Corbicula japonica, assembly GCA_038501625.1. NCBI lineage: Eukaryota > Metazoa > Mollusca > Bivalvia > Venerida > Cyrenidae > Corbicula > Corbicula japonica. The sequence continues at coordinate 398,920 of JAZAYU010000218.1, forward strand.
CTTTGGTTTTGGCAAAAGTGTATTTTTTTCCGATTTTGTGTTAATACTATGCGTATTTAGTTAAGATTAATCGACGTCACTATGATAGTTTAACACCGGTGACTGATTATGCTGACGACAATTTTATTTTCTTCATTGGAATATTTTAAATCGCAAGAAATCACAACAAGCGTTAATTTGTATTGTTTAAACTGATACAGGATCAGATGGAAATTTGAACTAATACCCCTTAGTCACGTCGCCTAGCCACATTACCCCGAACCCTCTATCAAACGCACCAGCGCCAAATTTCTCAAACATGATTTAAAAGTACTGCTTTTATCGAATTGCGTGACCAGGCTGGCAGGTGATGATACTGACTTTTTGCAGAGGGATATTTTTTATGCCCAACACTGCAAAAAATGCTCAGTTCGACAGTCAAACCAGCAATGTCTCGGCTACAGGGCCTACGCACATACATCCGAGTACGCTACATGTACCTGCGCCTCCGTTGACTGACATTATCGATGTCAATATTTAAAGATTCATTCTCACAGATTCTAACAATTGAAGTATATCTCAGCCGTTAATAATTTCTGCAATCAATCAAGATCTCTATTGATGACGTTTAAACAAAATTTGTCTTACTTCGTCTTTGGTAGTATTTGGTGTACAAATTAACACTTCGTCTGATTGTGGTAGCGACTGAACCGTGTCCATTTTATATATGGACAGAGTTGTCATCAAAACATCATCTGAATGATAACAAACAAAGCAATTTATACACAACACTCATTATTTAGTCTGATATCTGCTATCCGAATAACTGTGTTTGGTAAACTGATTTCGAAAACAGCAGGTAAGAAATTACCAAAACATGTAAAACGTTATTATTCTTAAGTACAAATGCAATTGATTGGTATTCCTTTTAAATCAATAAAATTAATGAAAAGAAAAAATACTCTTGACATTTTGAATGTATTGTGCTACAGTCTAAACACAAACGATTTTACGCCACGGCAATGATTTAATGGAAAACTGTGTCCACATAATAGTAGATCGTTTACATATCATCATCATTTCATGGTAGTCTCTTCAAAACAAAACATTTCTGTTTAAATACTTTATACCTAATGGGCAAAGTATCAAGTTCGGCTGTCCTTCCTTGAAGGGAGGTGATAAATTCCTGCACACATTTTTGATATCTAAACAATGAAAATCATTTTCATCATTATGACAATTGTTCCGGTATGTTTATATTCTACATATAAATTTACATATTACTGAATTTTACAATCAGAACATTGAACAGCTATATGTTTTCTCTCATTCTTCTATCTGGGGACCATACACCGCTGAATGGTATTAATCTGAAAATACCACATTGAAGGTTCCATGTTAACCGCAATATGCAAACACTGTACCATCGTTTGAGATGGATCAAAACTGTACTGTTTATTGATGTAAATATTGAGTTGCGCTCAACCCGGGGCTAGGCGGCGTATGCAGTAATATGCATTTTCCATTACTGCCCATGAACAGGCTCAATCGAACAGAGCCTGCAAGATTTGTCTTGTTCAGTGGCTTTCAAAGTTCCATTTTCATCTATTTTAATATTGTCCGTAACAATTTAAGAATACATAGATCTATAATGATAATTATAATTATAATAATAATTATAATTATTATAATTTATTATTATTACTGACAGCCTGTTCTTAGTTTTCATTGGTTTCAACTGCAAGTATGTCCACATTCAACAATATACGTTTACACTAAATAAGGTTAAAATAATACTTTAACAAGTTTTAAACACAACGATCTATACATTTTCATAATCAAACTGTTATTTGTCTTTTTATATTTTCAAGGATATACGAAACCATTTGCCTTTATTCAAACAAATAATTGCCCCCTTACTTACTTTTGCGGGCCAACAATGTTAAAATAAGCCCAATTTGTTCAACACTCAGATAGTCACTAATGTGAGAATCAAGGAATGCTTTCCACAATGTAGACAAATTCTCAATCAGTGGTTTCGCTCCGACAGACCTGCAGCATTAGAATAATAAAGTTTAATTTAAATTGGTTTTCAAGAAAAAGAACATAAGGAAAATTATGTTTAAATTGGTAGCAAATCTTCTTAAACTAAGGCAATGCAAATATTGGCCCAGTTGCTCGTATCTATCGTAAAATATTTAACGTGAATAATTATACACTAAATTATCGTTGAGCGCCAAAAGCACCGATAATTTTCTTCGTTAAAATTTTACTTGCTGGTAAAACATATTCGTTAACTCCGCGTAATATTAACGATGTTCACGCAAAACTTTATTTATTTGCTTAGCATTGTAAACATCAACGTAACAAATAAAAACAAAAAACACGATAGCTACCATAGGTGTAGCTGTTGCACAGTTTCCATATAGAATGCGTAACTTTTGACATAACAGTAATTTTCTGGAAATGTCTGATTTTGAACAACGTGAAAGATGTCAATTTGAATTAGATAGAATCAACTTTATCCACGATCTACTGAAAGAAAGACGAGTAAGACAAGGAAATCAGAAACATACCATTGGTTCCCTTGAACAAGTTCTTCTCCTTTTGCATTATGATAGTTACTATGCATCTGGGTCATTTATGAAAGCCATTTTTGTACACCTTGCAAAAGACTATGATGGATGAAAATAATATTAGGCAACTGTTTTGCTCTGTTTTATGATTTTAGTGATTTATAAGATATAGGCAGGTCGAGATATTTTAAAAGAAAATATTTCGTGAAAGTGGGCAGTGCAGTCAGCATCTGACCACGTCTAAGAGAATTTTCACTGCTGCTGGTGGCCATCTTTGTTTTACCACAAGAGGACGTGGGACACGTTAGCCTCGCACCAAATACCAATAGCGCCGCACTTTACGTTAACGTAAAGCCATAATCGTTATTTTTTATATTAACATATTTTACCAGCAACCGAATTTTAAGGCTCGTTAGCTAAAGTAAACTTTAACGTTAAAATATATCGTTAAGATTTAGCGAAACACACTAGCAACTGGGTCATAACTAGAACAAAATATTAGTTGAAGTAAAAACGTGCCGAAACTATCAATATCAAATGTAAAAATTCCAAACTGTAGCGCAAGAAGTTTGGTGTTAAATACATGGCATCCGGATAATAGTATGAGTGATCTTCATGAGAATACCATACTTTGCAGCACAGAACAAAGTTTCATTTACAGAAACTTGCATATAAATCATATGCATTGCCATTACTGTCATGAACAGGCTCAACCAAACCTGCAATGTATTTACATTTGTTGTGTTCGGTGGTTTTCGAAGTTCCGTTTCCATCTCTTTCAAATGTCAAGGTCGAACTTAGACGTTAAACATCAAACTATGTTTAACTCAGTTGTTGCAACTGATAGAGAATCTTAGCTAAAATTTACAAAGAGCTAACCTAAATGAGGAAAAGAGTCGCTTCAAAGAACTAGAACCCTACCTCGAAGATCAAGGTTCCACTTGTATGGGATAAAATTTGGTGGATGTTATTGGTAATAAATGTAAAGTTGCCCTTAAAGAAGCATAGAACCATACACTTTCTTTCTATTACATCTAATATATATGTATAATAATTTAAGCTAAAGAGAAAAAAAACAACAATTTGTGCTATACTGTTGTAGACAATTTTGGTACTTTTCCGACTTATAAAAACGTTGCCTTTCAGCATGTAATTTAATGTAACTATAATTAAATGTTATAACTTTGTAGTCTTAAAAATGGCTAATACATGTAATTTGAAATAAGCATTCATGTTTCGTTATACAATTTTAAGTCAGCCATCATTTTAGAATAACAAATATTGGCATTTTAAATATCGATACAGCTTAGAACGTATTATCTTTAAAAATATTTATTTTAAGTTTCTAATATCTCAATGCAGATGTACTCAAACCGTAAAAATCTCCGCGTTAGTGTGTCTTTAAGGTAGTCACAATCTACTAAGTACAATTTAAACACTTCAAACGTTTTCAAGGTTATTCATAAATTCAGTAATAACCAACTTGGTATTTTGCTGTGTTCAGCAAACTAAGGGGTAACACCTGTCTACATTTGATCGTTTTTCTTACATCTACTGTTGCATTTCAGTTGCAGGAATTCCAGAAATTTACTAAAAAACTGAATAATTTGTTTTTAAGTCAGCCATCATTTTGATGCAAATCTAGGAGAAGAAATTATTCGTTTTTGATCGTCAGTACCAATTGCTACTTTGATTGCATGCAAATTGTAAATTATAAGGATGATAAAAAAAATCGCCAAGGCAACTTCTACATGAAGCTGCATTAACAATAACAAGACATTTAGATTATTGGCGTTGTTTACTGATTTCCATTAGTTTAGCAGTTTATAATATAAATTTGTATTTTCTTTACTGATTTTATAGGCCACTTCAAGATTCTGTGTTTTCTGAAGAGAAATTGATTGTGTGATGTACACTTCAGCATTAGACAGCTACATCGAGGCATAAAAAAAATAAACATACTGTTGCATATTCAGTCTTGACATATTCGCAGCAACCAATGTCTGGATATCTGTAGATGATTGGCTCCAGCCAGTTAATATGGTTTCTTGTTTAATCCTTGTTCTTTCAACCGCCTCACTAGGTTTCGCTTCTGATTTCACACCATCTGACATAGCACTGTCTTTGTTGTCCATGCAACACGCAATCCCTACGGTAAGAAGTTTTTATATTAAACGTTCCATACAAGCACTAAGATATGATTAATAACATTACAAATCGGTCGACATGAACAGAGAACAAACTAAGAGGAAAACTGGAATATATGTTAGTCCAGAGAGATATATAATGCAAATAAATTTATAATGGTAACTCTAATTAAATAAAACCTTGTACTACATCTGTTGTATCCACGAAATCCAAGGCTCTAACAGCTACTGCCTGGTCATATCCAGCGTCCAATAACTCATTTATGAAACGTTGTTTCGCTTCATCTAGTTCATCTGATTGCATACCTTCATTTTCCGCTGCATTAAACTCGGCACCACGTGTCTCTGCTTTGGCAGCTTTTATCGCTTCCAATAGATCGTCTGAAGCGAATTTGTAGATATACAACAACAGAGCAAAATACCAAAGTACGTTTATTGATAAATAGGTAGGGATAATTCGTTTTTTTGTTCTGGTGACAGAAAGGTCATCTATTTTTATTCCGTGTTCGTTGCTATGTTTCACTTTGAGTACTTTACATTCATGCCGAATTTAAATAAGATTGCTTAATGCATATCAAAGTTAAAGGCCAGACAAAAATCTAACATGACATTTGAGCATCAACTGTGACCTTGGCCTTTGAGATAAGAACATGGGGTTTGCAAATGACAGGCATCTTACTGTGGTTAACATTCATTCCAAATAAAAACAATATTGCTATATGCATGTCTCCGTTTTTGCCGGCCAAGATCTAAAATGACATTTGACCTCTTACTTTGACCTTGACATCTGAGATGGGAATCTTTGGTTTTGCGCATTACACTCAGTCTTACCTAGTTAACAGTCCTGCTCAAAACATGTCAGTGCTTTGGTCCGGAAAGCTCTGACATGATTTTGACCCCTAACTGTGACCTTGACTTTTGAGTTGGTAACTAGGCATTTGCGCGCGACAATCCGTGTCACTGAGGTTAACATTCAAACCAAACATAAACCAGACAAATCATGTCAAAGTAATGGGATAGACAATATCTGATATAAACCTTGACCTTTGAGATTGGAACATTGGATTCAAGCGCGACACACGGTTTCAAAGATTTTGACATTGATAACGCATGCCAAGGGTACCGGGCGGACAAGCTTTGACATGACCTTTGGCCAGAAACTGTTATCTTGACCTTTGAGATGAGAACCTGGTGTTTGTGCGCGACACTCCGTCTCACTGAGTGAACATTTCCAAGTTATGGTCCGGACTTAACCGGTCGGAAGCATGCACGCACTACAGCAAGCACGCACGGACTAAGGCCGGTATTCCATAATTCCGTGAACATGGTGCGTGTTCGTGTTCGCATTCGTTAATTTTATTTCTGTTAAGTGCTATTCCCTCATTCTATGGCTATACAAAAGCGTTAAAGCTAATCATAGATGGTGGATATGAGAATTGTACAAACATTGAACATTCTACCGTTCGTAAGAGAGCTGGAATTATCTGCGGAGGAGGTTCCTATTTACATTAGATTAGACTGAGAACAATTTGAGCATTTAACTCGTTGCTGTTTTTGAGTAAGGCATGTTTCCTTTAGAAGGTGCATCCGGGTAATTTCGCTGGTCAAGCGAAACGTTGCGGACACGGGCACGACAGCGAAATTACGACGACGTATGGAATATACTCAACGATATCAATAGTAAGTACAGGCCGCGCACGCGGACACGTACACGGATCACGCATCATGTAGCTGTGAAATGCTGTTCTAATGCAGGCGCATACACCGAACCGTCATCGTGAGAAGAGGGCCGGACATTTACGTTTATCTATCAGCAATTATTGAGCTGCTGCGATGATTCCATGTGTGACTATGCATTGATTGTTTAATCATGATGTTACACAGATCAACGTCAAGCAGTATGTTTACCCTGAGTGCAGTTTTCCTTTACCGCTGATAGTAATGGATATAGGTGCTTTGATTCCTCTTCTGTTCCAGCCTTCACTATCTCCCGCTGAAGAATGACAAGCTGATCCAAGGTGAAGTAATTCAGTTGTAGATAACATTTACGTGTTTCCTTTATATGTTCCATCCAGTCTTCAAGACATTTCTCCAAGTATTTGGCAAGTTCAACAATGCTCTGTGTTGATTCCTCTTGAAACGACTTCCTTTCCTAAATAAGTGATGGCTGTCGTAAGGTACAAGATAATGCATAAATTGCATTCGTTTTATGTGTGCAGGGAAGCATTTCATTACTTGTAACGGTTTTCTTGTATAACGTTAAAATTTGTTTAGAAAACGCATGGTCTGTAAGGCTCATTTTGTTTAACCGTTGAAATTAATATCGTTCGCTTTGAAGGTGAAACATAATTTTGATGCCATTAAAAAACACATTTAATAGTTTAAATTACTTCGCAGTACTTTCAAGAACAAATCGTGTGTGGTTATTTCTTTAATAAATTTCTAACCTGAAGGTATGGCACCGTTTCATTTTTGCAGAATGCAAGAAAGACAAAAACAGGGCGTTCAGTTGATGGATCACAAAAGAATCTGGCAGAAAAGTCGTCAAACAAAACACATCCAGAGGAACACAGTTTCACGTATGCACTGCCTAAACGTGCTATGCAATCAAATATCTGCAGAAAATATATCATCTGTTTTAGTTTTGTATTGACATATTTTAAAGTTGCTGTAGAACTCAGCATAATACATCTATTTTACCTCATATTACCTTACGATTAGCTCGACTTTTCCTCAAATAGTTTTTAAAATTATACGATTTGCTTATCACTATAATTAAAAAAATGAAATATGCGTATCAGGAAAACTATACTCTGAAAAAACATTCTGCTCTTACAGCAAATAAAAAAATCCTTATTTCACTTCATCGGCCTTTAACTAGGATTTCTTCTGGGTGGTTAACTATATAATAATTGCTCACGAACAGGTAACTATGTTCTATATCGTCCGTTACCGGCGATGTTTAACCGACCTCATTATCCAGAATGCAACCCGTTATTTCATGCTTGCTAACGTAAACCCTCTCCCAACAGCAATACTTTCAAAGAGAACACGAGTAATATGTTCATAACCTCCATATACTACAAAGTTACAGCCGCCAATTATCTCGATCTGAAGCCGTCAAAATCCAGCAACATACAAGCAACACATAAGCAACGCTTCGTTTTCAGTGTAATTCTGACTATCTAACCTATTATCCTCAGTCTCCCAATAGTAATGCTTGCAAAGAGAACACCGTCTAACCATGCAGTGACAACAAATGATGGACCTACTAGCCTTTTATACCTGCATGAGCGCGTTCATCTGGAGATTGTTCGCATACCTTTGGCAAATCCTGGTATATTCCGTAAAGAGATAATGTATAGACCATACGGCGTTACACTGATATTTTCTTACAAATTTCCAATTATTTTGATTATTTACATTTAATATTGTACATGAATTACAGATTTCTGATGATACAATCTCTTATTTTAATGTGTTTTTTTTTTAATTAGAGCATGATTTCGTGTACACTTGTTGTGAAATTGTTTATCATGTTTATACTGGCACAGATGAATACACTTTGTCACTACATGTAACATCTAGCTGAAAATACAGTAAAACCGCCTTTAAAGACCTCCCCAAAATCAAGACCATCCATAAATAAGACCTCTATTTCAACGTTCCTTATAACAGTTTTGCACTATTTTCTACCCTGGAATCAGGACTGCCCAACTATTTGGAGCACTTTTTCCTCTCCCAGATTTGGTTCTTATAATACTTCACTCGAAGTATTTTATCCTCACATTCATGTTTGAAATTTTTGCCTAGTTTTTCCGTTTAAGTTTATCTTTCTGTCCTCATAGAGGTTATGATACTATCGCCTGGATGTTCGAAAGGGAGAGAGAAAACCTGATATGTTTTGAAACATTATGAATCCAGCAATAAGTGGAGAAACAATAAGTTTCCACAGCATACGACAGATTTTTATATATAGTTTTACTACATTTCCCTTTATTCAAAAGTTAATTTACAGAAACTGCACACTTTTTCAGAAAGAAAATATTCGTTTTCATTCTAACGTTAATTTCTCATGATTTGTGTGTTAACATCGATTCCGTAACTTGACCAAAAAACCTTTGCTTATAAGTTAATGAAGTTAATATCACGTCAAGCAAATGTAGGAACCTTTGTGCAAAAAATAAACCTGTCACTTCATAACGTTCAATAATTGTGACATACATATACACAATAAACAATGGCTTAATAACATGGTTTGTGCATCACAAATATCGAAATACAAATAGAGGTTCAAAACACATTTTTTTCATTTCCATCTACGATTTACAGCCCGGAAATATGATTTTGGAAAATAGGTGAAATATGAAGTGTCATGTTTGTTGAGGATATTTCAGTTTTTACCTTTATAAATCTTCTTTCAGCATTATGAGTGCTTTCCTCGTTATTGCAAATCTGTAACAGTCTATTCTTCAGGTCTTCTAAAAACGTGTAGTTTATCTCCCTTTCTTGCACTGTAAGTTGTACGACGTCTGCAACCACCTACAATATATTTCTAGGCGATCTTGCTTAATTCATATTACTTGGTCAAAACTTTAGCTAATTTATTCTTAACGCTGCATTTACATTAATTTACAGCAATGGTATGCAGTAAATGATAAGGAACACACAGTTGCAGTGTTTATATGTTTTGATAGGCATAAAATACCTCTGGAAATGTGGCGAAATATCGGAAAAATCCTTGAGCGACCCCTCTTAAATGGGATGCCATCAGTAAAGTAATCCTAAAGGCTTCACAATTACAGAACAGTAGTTGTAGTGTTTAAACTAATATAAATCGTTAAGTCAAACGCATTTATTTAACAGTTGTTGCGATGGTTAACATAATTGAGGGGGACGGGGACATTCTCTTGTGGAATGGAACATTTTCCATCTGTACTGTAGTTGTAGGAACACTTGCACTAAGATAAGGTATTTGCATGTACTTAATTGATGCTACCGATTAAAGCTAAGGGCTTTACTTTTATGGAACACAATTTTTGTTTGTCATCATGCTAAATGATTGTTAAGGCTCAGTCATACTTGCATGTATTTGTAATAAGTTTATATTTGTCATATATAACGATTTACAAATAACGCTTTAACTTTTCGACTGGTTTAAGAAAGGAATCATAGGAAGGCTAATATTACTGTGCGACAAAGAAATTTGATGAACGACTAAGACTTTAAACATGTGACCTAAAGACTTTTAAATTTTAATGTGACGTGAGCCGTTTATGTAAGGTCACCATTCTTTGATAAAACAATCCGAATCGGTTAAGCTTAAAACTGTAATGCGTCTTCCGTTTTAAAGCAAAAGTCCTGACATATCGTTCTTGTACATAGTTTGACTTTTAGATTTTTGTCTTGTATGATCCTTTAATAATTTTTCGTAACAATCTATGGTAATAAAACTATGTAATGCATGTCTGACGGAGTATTATTTTAACACTGATTATTGATTTATAATTGAAAATTCAAAATATCTATTGAATTCGGATTCTTAATTAAAACCTTTGGAAGTTAAATGTTAGCATTAATCTACAACATTTTTAATCCCAAGCGATAGAAATCAAAATGTACCTTTATTGTGCCATCGCAATTATGCCTCTGTGTAACTCTTTTGCCAACTCTGTATATTCCATAATTATTGATTTCTTCCGCTTGCATGATTTCAACATAATCACTAGTGTTCTTCTTCCTAATGTCCTTCAACCAGTTTAGCTGTCTGTTAGTATCTTGCTGTAAACACTTTTTAATTAGAATGTCAAGTTAGGGAAAAAATCAGAACAGACTAAAAATTTCCTTTCTAAATCATCAAGACCTCGTTATTATTTCTGTTATGTGTGGTGTTTTTGTATGTTACAATGGTAAGGACGTTGGTCATATTCGCGAACTTAATAAGTTAAAAGAAGGTAAATCTTTTCTTAATGTGACATTATTTCTTCGCAGAAGTCATAAAACCAATAGCACAAAGACGATTCATATATTTATAATATACATTATACCTGTTAAGTTCTGAAAATCAACCTCAAGTTAGCCTACACAGAGATCTACCTTTTTAAAGCGTCCTACACTAACTGTTTTAAAAAAACATAAAGTTGGGGTATAGTTATAATATTAACTACTATGTTTTTGGATTAATATCTTTAAAAATGACCGAGCCATGGGTTCTCAGACACCAAAATTGCTAGGGCAATTGTTAGCCATAAATTGCAAATGACGTTTTTTCTCAATTATTGATGATGGCATGATTTTCAATCGTTTATCCTGAATCGTTAATATAACTGTGAAATAAAGGTAAGTATTATTGTTGAGCTCTCTACTTTTTAACACGCGGTTAAATTCTTTTTTTTTTAAATCACCATGGCGTTTTTGTTTTGTTGTTGTTTTCGCAATGAAAAAAGTACGATTTTCGCAGTAAATTTATGGCATTTTTTTTAAAGAAATTTTTTCTACAAATTTTGATCACAAGTAGATATTTTTTCCAACAGAATGAAACAAGTTTATGCTGTCAAGACTATTGTGTATTGTCTAAGTTAAGTAGCATTGCACCTTGTTCAAACGTTCATTAAAAATAACTTCTTCCCGACATGCGAGAATGCAAGATTGAATTCCTATTTCAGAGTCTACATGTAGACCCGATTTTGTCATACCACTGAAGTGAACAGTATTAGTAGCTTAAGTTGATATAAATATCTTATAATATGATCGCACTTCTTACTTCACACTTCAAACATAACATTTCATTCTAGATAGGTCATATCTTAATTTTCTTACTTGATACTTCATACCTTACACTTAAAACTTCATATAAGATTATATGGTAATTATATATTAATAGTAGAACCAAATCTTAGTGAAGACCCTGATCACAGTGTAGACCCAACGTTTTATTAAATAAGAAACCCTAAAGGGAACTTCAATGGAAAAATTCTTAGTGACTGGATTTCTTAATGATCAAAACTTCTTATTCTTTATAACACTTAGTTACCTCCATTTCGAAGTGACTGGATGAGTGTAGATCAAGATCTCGATGTAAATTCAGATCACATTGTAGACCCAGATCCGTGTAAACCAAAATCTTTGTGTAGTATGCACTCAGATCAATAACAAAATATGGTTTATGTGATCAGAGTTGAACTAGATTACATTGTAGAGCAAGATCACAGTGAAGACTTAGATCTCAGTGTGGACCAAGATAATAGTGTAGACCCAACTCTAAGTGTAGACCCAGATCTCAGTGTATGTCCATGCCTCATTGTTGAGAACCAGATCTTAGTGTAGACCAAGCGAGAACTTGAAGTCTTCACTCGGTTTTCGAATGATTTTATCGTAATATTTTAATAATAATTATACTAAAATTTCATTGGAAATTATACTTTAATGGTATTTTAATGAACAATAATAACAGCCTTGTGTCACAGGCTTTATCATGGCAACGGACTAGGCAAATAGATGAACAATTGGTAGCTCTAATAAAAGTATTATTTTGCCAGCAACAAGTTTGTTTTGTTTGGACTCAATATTATTCGCAAACTTCGCTACCGTTGCTAGTTCCATCATCGATATTTGGAAACATGATGATAGAACAGATCGATTTAATATTTTAACAAATAATTGTCAGTTTAGAACAATTTCTCAAAACGTCCTTCTAACGTAGTTTAAAATCGGAAATTATCCTGGAGCTTTTGGACAATCCCGTGAGATTTTTGCGTTCCCATGATGGATGTCTTCCGTTTAATTAAAATTGGATAAAAATCAATGTTCGTGAAGTTAGCAGCCTAGCAGCCTGGTACATGTAGCGTGTGATTGGCAGCCTGACAACCTGCAGCGTGAAGTTAGCAGCCAGGCAGCGTAAATTAAGAAGCCTAGCAAACTGGCAGCCCGGTAACGTGAATTAAGTACTAGCAGCCTGAAGTTTAGGGTTCGATGGCTGAGATATTATAACGTGATATAATTGAAGCGACCTTGGAATTATATAATTTTGCGGGGATAAAATTTTTCGAGGAAAGCTTAACTGATATATTCGCGCGGAGAGATAAATTCGCGCATTTTTACAAATTCGCCGATTTAATGCTCATCTATATTGGTTGAAATTATATATTTTGTAAATAAATTCACAAACTAGATTATTGAATGATGAGTAAGTAGCTATTTATAGACATTTCCCAACAATTTAATAACAACAACAACAAAACTGCAGTTCCATTGAACAAAATATAATTTCAAGCATTAACTATGAGCAAAGCTGGACACGATTTAAAAATGAAAGATTAGCTGACTTAATTTAACCTGAAGTTCTTAGTCGAAAATGGGTCATAATTTAATTAAAATGAAAGTTAGATTTGTGGTTCTTGTCATAAATACCTAGGGTCATGATCGTGAACAAGTGCCTTAAGTTTCCTAGCTTTAGTACAGAAAGTTTAAAAGTAACTATAGTAACTTTCTCGCAAACTTTAACCTTAAATTCGAAAAGGAGCCATGATTTGATCAAAATGAAAGTTAAAGTTATGGTTCTTGGCATACACACTCGGGATATGATGATGGACAAGTCTTCCAAATTTAAAAGCAGAAGTAAAAGTAATATGAAAGTTTGTACACTAGCTTGCATGCAAACTTTAACCTGATATTATAAGTCAAAGAGACCCATAATTATATCAAAATGAAAGTCAGAGTTGTGGTTCATGGCATAAACACTCGGGATTAGATGATGAATAAGTTTTGAAAGTTTTAAAGCTGTAGTATAAGTAGTAAAGAAGTAATGAGTTTGTACACTAGCATGCACGCACACTTTAAACTGAAATTCTTAGTCGAAAGGGGGCCATAATTTGATCAAAATGAAAGTTAGAGTTACGGGTCTTGGGATACACACTCGGGATATGATGATTGACAAGTGTTGAACGATTATAGTATAAGTAGTATAGAAGTAATGAGTTTGTACACTAGCCTGCACCTAAAATTTAATCTGTAATTCTAAGTCGAAAAAGGGAAAAACATTGTTTAAAATAAAAGTTAGTTATGGTTCTTGGCATTCACACTCGGGATACGATGGTAAATTAGTGTGCCAAGATTCGAAGATGTAGTTATAGTAGTTTTTTATATTTGATAAGGTTGCATGCAAACTTTAACCGAAGCGTTACAGCGACGCCGGCGCCAGAATGCGTATAACATGTATAATAGATCGATTTAGTCGAGCTAATAAAATAGAAGTGCAAACCCTGATCATATTATGCGGATGTTCAGTCTAATCTGTATATTAATGAAATCAATATCAAAAAGAAAAGTGTGTCTAATGGAACTGCATAATTGTTGGTGTTGTTGTATCTTAAATAGTTGGAAGTCATACTGGGAGGATGTTGAGTCCAATCTGTATATTAATGTAATTAATATAAAATAGAACAGTGTAGACCCCGATCATACTATGTGGATGTTCAATCTAATTGTTAATTTAAATAATGTAAAAAGAACAGTCAAATCCCTGATCATAACGAGTGTACGGATATTAAGGCTAACCTTTTTAATGTAATTTATGTTAAGAGAACAGGGTAGACTCTGATCATACTGTTCGGATTTTTAGGCTAATAATGATATTTGCTGATCTTTAGTTGAATTGTTCTTTATTTCAAGTCTCTTTCAAACAAGGTATGTGGTTGTTTCCTACTGGCTGCTTTTGCCACTGTTTGGGTAATTTCTGAAAACGTATATTCATCGTAGATATTGGATACAGATGTTCAGCTGTATGAACAGTTTAAATCCTATCGCGAAAGAAAAGAAAATAATGACCACGCGAAATATAATGATACCTTTGCATCAGGCTATGGCGATGCAATAGAAGGAGGGCAGCAAAAAGTCAAGATTATTCAATTGATTTCACATACCAGACAAGATAGAAGATTTGGACTTGCGTCAAGTTCCTTCCACACTGATGAAATGAGATACAACAGCTGCTTTAAATCACACGTTTCGTCCAAATCAAATATAAGAGGAGCATAGCCCATGACAGCAGTAAACAGACAGTGAACACGACTGATATTGATTGGCTCATCTCCGGCAGACAGGAAGGCAAATTCAACGAAAACCTTAAACGCCTTCCGACCAACTATTTGAAAATGAACAGAAAAATATATTGTTCAATTGTTTTAGTACTGTCATTGAGTACATTCTCAATAATCTCGAGTAATTAATGACATTAAACAGTTGCATATTTTCCTTTAATATCAATTTGAAAACTGCACAAACACGAAGAGCCTGGAGGTTGCAAAAGCCAGACTGCTTTAGCTTATTCAAGACAATGTCAGGTGTTCAGAGAAACATCCCAAACCATTAACTCTGGCATTAGTTATAAAACAATTAAGATCAGGTAGTAATTTCGTAGTAGGTAAAATATTTTATTACAGAACAAACTCAGATAGTCTTAAAAGCAAACAACAAAGGAGGTCTTAACCCAAAATCGTTGTATTCTATAGGAAATAAAAAATGTAGAATAACCAAGTCAACAAGTTGCAAAGTAATTGTGAGGGTGATTAACATGATACGGCTATGACCCCTCTTCATAATAGCCATGAAGAACTCGTTTTAATACCTAGGAAAATGTTCGGATACCGTGAAAAATCTTATTATAAATAAAAATGATTAAAAATACTAAAAATAGTTTTTGTGCAGCATTTTCAAAGGACAATGCAATACGAAAAAATGCTATGTCCTTCTGTCCGTCAGTCGGTGAGTTGGTCTGTTAAAAGAAATAAAACGTTTGTTATAGCTTTACCATTTTCAATATTTTTCATTACAACTTTCTATTTCTAAATATTTCTTATGATCAAAGGGTCATGATGTATCTGAATTAGTATACTATCACGTTACTCGGTAGCATTACATTGGGAACGCCACAGGAAAAGTTATTCGATCTTATTGTTTGACATTTTAGTTTTTACTTTATTTGGAAAGAACTGATCATTGTATATTACAGGTATTTTATCAAAGCATAGCTAATTGGAGATTTTGTTATGAAGCATATGGCTACAAAATCTTACCGAAGGAATGCCTTAACCATTTAACCACCCGCTCACATGATATAAACGTGTTAAGGCAATTTTGTTTTTGTGGCGTGAAGTCTTTCAGATCATCCAAAGTCTTCATCATGTTAGTGTCAAAACATTTCATCGCCTGCTCCGTTTCTTCGAACTAAATAAATAAAAAAGTTTTGAGCAATTGTGTGCGAAATGACTGATATTGTTTTGTTTTATTGTATCAATCTATCCGTGAATTATTAGCTGCTTTGTTCAATACCTCCAGTAAAACTATAAACAACTATTTTCCGAATAATCTTTAATTTCTTTTTACCTTATTGTCCCCTATGTATTGTAATAATTGATTTCACCAAAACAAACACATGTCCTTTTTTGACCCGGACATATAATTATACAGCCTAAATTCAAATTAAACTCTCTCTCTCTCTCTCTCTCTCTCTCTCTCTCTCTCTCTCTCTCTCTCTCAATCTCTCTATCTATCTGCATGCCTACCTGCCTGCCTGCATGCCTGCCTGCCTGCCTGCCTGCCTGCCTGCCTGCCTGCCTGCCTGCCTGCCTGCCTGCCAGCCTCCGTCCCTCCCACCCAACCCACCTACCTACCTACCTACCTACCTACCTACCTCTTCATTTTTAAAGGAGTTCTATATATTAATATTAAACTCAGTTTCAATCCCCGTAAACGATCATCACCATGTAACTTACATTTGCGATTTCTTTTATTAGATCAAAATCTACACTACATAATGTGAATTGCTCTGATAATTTCAGAATGATCTTGGCCCCTTTAACGCATGTTTCTTGATGTCTGTACATGCGCAGCTGATCAAGGCGTTGAATCATAATTAAATCCGGAACATTCATAAATGTCATTTCAGCTTCCATCAGTTGATAGTCATCTCTGTACAACTTTCCTATGAGATCCTCAAACTGCTTAAAAGTTATTTCACCTGTACGTATGTCGTTTGCAACTGCATCCCACCTATAACAACCACGAAAAGAGATTTATATTTATTATTGACCGTTTTGTGATCATTTGTGATAGTTATAATTATACTTGTGTATATTTTGTTCAATGTTTAGTGATATAAACGCGATTTCTTTGAAACATTAAGAACTGCAAGTTCGATTATTCTTTTTAAGGAGAGAAGTGATAGCAGAAATAAAAGCACATCTGAAAAAAAAACTTCTATGGAAAGAAACAAAATAATTTGTTGTTGTTGGGATGTGGGGCGGACAAGGAGGAAAAATATATTTCAGATTTGCCTTTTTCGACTTTTTAAGTATCTTAAATATTTATGTTTTTGCAATTAAAGAGCCTCTCACTTAAATACTGACGAGATATGGCTGCTAGAAAAACTGAAGTTGATTTGTTATGCCTATAATCATGTTGCCGGTGTTTAGTGATTATATATATATATATATATATATATATATATATATATATATATATATATATATATATATATATATATATATATATATATATATATATATATATATATATATATATATATATATATATATGTAAAGGCTTTCCGAGATCAAAAGCTGACATTGCATATTTGTCGGATGACAGTGTGAGTAAACAAAAATGAAATTTAATCTCTCCGTAATTAAGTTCAGTAAAATAATTTCAGTCTCTAACGAGGATTTTCCCAATAAATCGTAGACTATCTGAAAAAAAAGAAGAAAACTACTGGACTTATCTTTAAGCAAATTTCACAGGTGGTTTAGACATCATTTGGTAACATGCATGCTGAATTAAAAAGAAAAATCTTCTAATTTAAAAAATAAAGAAATTACAAACACTTTATTAAACCGTGATAGCGATCGGCGGCGCACGTCAAAAAGCGCAATGATTTGGAATTTAATAATTTACTTTAAACAGTTAATACATTAAACAGTGCCAATTTAGCCGCAAATTTATAATGTTGCTTGAATTGGTGATCATTCTGAAATCAATCCGCTAAGTTTCAAACAGATGCCATAATTTGACTAAGAGAAGTGCTTGTTTCATGCTTATGGGTGAACATTAACTTCTTATGAAAGTCGCGACGTTTGAAGAAGCCCCGGCGCACATTTCGATCATCCAATATTGTGATAAAAGCGAATTGACGCCAAATGACACGCTTAAGGAATAAAAACAAGTTAAAATCATCCTCATATGTAGAACGTTGGTAAACAAGAGTGGCACAGAAAGTTTTCGCATGATGAAACAGAAATAATACTCGGAATCAGTCATCCCCCGTACTCGTCGGACCTCGGTCCGCTAGACTTTGTGTATTTTCGGGCTCATAGGTTGCAAATTTGAGAACTGAGACGAGATCGGAAGGTTTGACTTTCAACAAACGTCTTCCAACAGAGTGTAACATTAATGAATTTAATAGTCGGGTGAACAGACACCCTGAGGTTATCAAACATGCTGAAGATTACTTCAGAAAGGTGTAACGATATGCTGCATGAGCATTTTAATGACGTTGCAACGTGCGCCGCTAGTCGATAGGTCGCCTTGTTAAAATGTTTGCAATCTCTTTATGATAATCTATTTTTCTTTGATATTTAGTCTACAAATTACCAAATGATGTCTTAACTAACTGTGATATTTGCATAAACATGTGTTCAGTAGTTTTCTTTTTATTCATATAGTCTTCGATTTAATGGGACAACCCTCGTATATTTCAATTTAGACATTTGAAATGCTATTGTTTGCATGCAAAACATGTGTTTTAGTTAGAATAATCGATTATTAGAAGTGTATCACTCATTTGGCCAGAAACTGTACGAGTAACATATACAGGCGTTCTTAGTAAATATACGAGTCTTGACAATGTGCGCTTTAGTACATGTACATATCGCCTAGTTGTAAACATCGTGGACATTCTCTAACCGAACACAACATTCTGATATTCGCAAATGAATATTAAAGCTTTATACTGTTAAAACGTTTGCAGGACCGTATAGATTCGACTGATGTAAGAGAACTGAAATTCTTATCTGCGGGTAAGGACGTAAATGGATAATATCATTCTTCCTAAAATTAGCAACAAACAACATAACCTGTTTTTAACTGGTGTCCATATTTTCTCAATGACGTCATCGAACGTTCCACACATATTACTCGCGTCTTTGCATTGGCTATTCCATATCAACATAAAGGTGTTGCTTTTACAACAGTTATGAAGCTGTGTAAGTGCGTCTAAAACCTGTGCTGACACATTGAAGGCGCACAATCTTGGTTTATATGCAGTTATCTCTTGTATTTGTTCTACATCCACAGTAATGCAAACCTTATTGAGTTTGTACTTTTCTATGTGTTTGAGCTTCTTTAATGTACCGTCCACACTTTCTCTGCCAGCTTGCAAAAAAGACGTATTTAATATACAACATTCGATATAACGTGTCGTTTTGACAAACTTAACAATAAGTTTTATCAAAAACAGTTTACGGTTCAGTTGTACATAATGGAAAGATATTAATGTCGAATTGATTTGAAAAAATCTCATATCATTTATCACTTCTAAATAAAGACAAGCGACATCAAATGTAAACAAAAGCATCACTGTTACTTACCTGATATGTTGTGTCAGTTTATATTTATTAACAACAAAAGCCGTTGGTCGTGGGAATAATATTATATTAACTTAAAGAAATAATACTTTGATTTGATTCTATGATATCTAATGAGAGCTGAAAAAATTTAGAAAATTATGTAAATAATCAAACCAAGTTGTCATGTGATAGGTCATTATGGGCTTTACAGACAGAACAAAGAAAGGGCCCGATTCTAGTTTTTGAGATTGGGGAAAAATTTAAAAATCGGAAGGTTACCTAAAACATTTAATTCATATTACGTTACTCTATGACTTTTAAGGTTGTTATAATAATGATTTATTTTTTGTACAATAACACAAATATGAAAATTACATACTTATTTCCATCAATTTGCACAATGCTACAAGCGTTGTCATTTGTTTTAACTGCAACTGAAGCTTAGCCAATTCTTTTCGTCGAATTTCAAGTGCTTTAGCAAAATAATCAGCATCTTTTCCCTTTTCTATTTGAACCAGTTCCGCAAGCTGCACGAATCTTGTACTATTTAAAATTATTTCTTCGAGATATCTTATGATAACACTACCATTCAAAAGTTCTTCTGCTTTGGCATCAATGACTGATACAGCTTGAGTTAGGTACAGAATACCCTCCGCCGTCATCAGATGTATGTTTGATATATCGTTGTCTGTAAAATATAATAATTATTATAATTGAACAGAACACAGTAGCAAGAACTTATAAATTTTTTAAACATAACTTTGGAATAGAAAAAATATTTAAGTGATTCACCGAAATCCTATCTTTTTTTACATGATAAGATTCTGGACCCGAAATCAAAGACTTCCAGTCGAAACGGATAGATGCTCAAGAATAGATTATAACCTTAGATACTGTAACAAGTGCCAAAATCAGTTAGGTGACGAATTCCATTATCCATTCCAGTGCCTTTTTTCGAAAATAAACGTAAAATGTACATTAAGACATTTAAAATGAATCATTTATTTAACACACAAAACAGAATAGAATATTTTAATCTTTGCAAGTTTGTTAAAGTAATTTTTCATGAAATATAACGATGAAATATCATACACATATGTAGACATATATTGTGAATGTATTGTGTATCCTGTTAAGAGAATTTATGACTGTTTACTCAAAAAAGCAAAAAAAAAATCTGTTGGTATCATTTTGACCCTCCGATATATTGTTACGGTCCGGCTGTATGGACAAGATAATAATTTTGAACCTTGTTTGAATCTTGTACGAAAAAATGAATGACAACAATTTTGGATATTTTGGTGTGTTGGAGCTCCAGAATGAAGAAAAACTGGGTTAATATACCCCAAATGCACGCACTTAAAATTTGCGGTATACTTGAGAAAAATGCGTACATAAACAAAAAATGTGTGCAAATGCGCATAATTTAACGCTGCGCACAAGATTCAACCAAGTGCAAGTTACAAACTTCTAAAGTTTACAGAAAATCGTAAATGGAACTTTCATTAAAATATAAATCAATCGAAAGAGAAAACAATCAAAAAATAACTGGCACCTCCGATTTCTTTTTGAATTGATAGTTTGAGGAAAAATCACATCTAAAGATTGGCGACATTTATTGATGCTGAAGTAACTCTTTACATATCCTAGGCAACCGCCCATGATGCAATGCAACAAAATTGCCGCCTACATGCCTGATACACGAAATGTTAAAGATAAAATGACAGCCAGAATAACGGCTTAAAATAGTTAAAACGAATCAATTTGAAGACTAATAAACCTGGTTTAATGATTCCATACGACAAATAAAAGTAAGACACTTTTTTTAAAAATGCATTTTGACTAAAATCGGACCAAAACACAGACTATGTACATGTCAGTCATGCATATTAATACAATATTTTGCTATTACATTGCCTTTTCCATGTTCAAACTATTATATACCAGATTTTATATCACCTTTTTCAGCGTGTACTGCATGCGTGTTCATCCTTTATTAATTATTTAATTCTTTACCAAATAATATATATCAGATTATATATATCACTTATTTCAGTATGTTCTGTAGGCTTGTACCACCTTTGTAATTGTTAATTTCTTTGAATCCTCATTTTGTCATTCAAATGAGATGAGTTAATAAAAGTGTTTTGACTTGACTAGAACATGACAAATAAGAGACCTGGAAGGAAATCTTTTAAGAGACATGCGTTATTTTTGAAGAAATGACGTCTTTTTTAACAAAGAAAATTTATTTTTTTGTGTGTCAAAGAGTAAATATTTAAAAAGACAGCATGTCAGTGGGCAATTGTATTTGGGATAAAATGTGTCGATTTCTAGGAATATACTTTTTGTAGTTCAATAATATAATGTTATTAATCAAGTGAATTCATATTGGCGAGGGCTAATATGACTGCCCGAGGCCCAATAACAATGCCAATATGAATTCACTTGATTAATGACAATTTTATTAATTAACAAAATATCCATGGTTCTAGACTTTAAAATAACTAATTTACTGGTCTGAAGAGATGAAATGTCAGCTCTGACTTAAATGTTCAATCTTCAATCTACGCTAGTGACCTGGCTGGTGTAAGCTATCAAGGAGATGCAGATATGAAGGTTGTTTTGTTTTGAATACAAAATCAGCCTAACCATTACTACACACTGTGGCAGCCAAGTCCTTTGTTCATCCAGTCTGTATTTAGTTTTTATCCAAAATAAGTTTACTTTCTGGCACATTCGATCCACGACTTCCACATGTAATTAGCGTAGATGATCCGAGTCTGACAGCTGCTTGTTTACGCACAAAGTAATGACGTCATTCGAAAATCTCGCGAGGTGCCCGCGAGAGATTTCTAAACATAACGGAAATAGAATATAACGAAAATGGGAATGCCGACGATACTGAATTTAACATGTCTTTAAGCTATCCAAACTAAGTTTTGATCCTTTTTGCAAAGTTACGCTCAATAAACTTGCGCAAATGAAGAGTAATCCCTTAAAATTCACTGTCTTTTTTAGTTACAAGAATTCTTGCAGTAGACATCCGTTGTTGTTGTACTAGCGAGTTAGATCAACTCAAAGATTTTTATTACACAGAAAGAAATCACAAAACGCGGCAACATGGACTTATCGTCTGCCGCTTTGCTTAAATGCACCTCGTGTCCAAAGTCACACTATCTATTATCATTTTTATCCATTAAAAACTACTTAGAAATTCCAAAATGGCGGCATTTTTATTTTTAAAAGGTCTGGAATTGATTTAATTTATATTGGACCAGTTCATGCGATCTCATATTGGCTCAGTAAAACTCTCGTTTTGGCCCAGTTGAGATTTCATATGAATTGGGTGTAAGCCATATAAGGTGTACTGAACTACACATATTGTGTCAATATTATTTAAGTTAATTAATAATACCACATATAAACTACATTGATATATCATAAAAATAATAAAAAGGGTCTTGGCCAACTTTTAAAGATTAGTACGATAGCAAGTCATGGACGTTTGACAAATGTCATAGAAAATTATACTTATACTTAAAACCAAACTCGTTCATTCTTGGAAAGATTAAGTCATCAAGAAGGGAAAAATAATAAAAAATTGAGAGTGCAACATTTACAGATAGAAAAAAAAACAATTCTAAATTACAGGGTAATGGTAATTGATAAAACTTGTTATACCTGTAATCTGTCCAACAAATGAGTCACTGTTTCAAATAAGTGCTTAAGAAGGTGTCAATTTACCAGCGGAGAGCACTCTTTGATTCATGCTTATATAATAACTGCTTCAAATTGTTTCATCTTTTATTGCCGAACACCCAGTGAATTCAATGTTATAAAATATTCACTTTAAGATTGTATAAAGTTTTTTTCCGAATCTGGGTCAACTGTTGAACCCGACAAGTTATTTACAAATTTAAAACGAAAATAACAAAAAACATATAAATCTTCAGAGCATGATTTTTTTAAAAAGCTAAAACAGATCACCCATATATATGATAGAGTTTGATTAGAATCTTAAGAAAACGTTTAACTTTAATGTGTAGAAAAGGTTTTGTTTAATTTGAATTTTACCCTTGTCCCCCAAAGTGTTTAACTGTTTCGTGATATTATAAAGACAAACATAATGTTGAAGTTCAAATATAATCCAATGAAAAGTTAGATCTCTACTTTGGTACCAAGATGATTCTTCGATTTGAAATAGTGAACATTTGTTTGTATCCGAAGTTGACTCAGTTTCAAAAGGAGCATAAATATTATCAACAAAAACATCCTGAGTATGTTTTATGACAAGTGTTAAACAAAGTTTATCGTTAATTCGCAAAAAATACTCATGGATAAAATACTAGCAAAACTTACAGTAATTTCGTATGAACTGAGGAAATCGGGGCCATCGTAAAACATGCCTTAATATATTTGCTTCTGGATCAGTGCCAACATTCTTTTTCCACTCGGTTACAAGCAGATATGGATCTTTTTGGTCCATGATTTCGGCTGAAAAGATATCACTTGTAATATATGTAGGACTCTGATCGTGGGCCGGTCCCAAATCGTGGGCCGATTTCCAAATCGCGGGCTGATCGCAGATCGTGGGCCGTAAACATCTCAAATCGTAGGCCGATTTAGAATGACGTCCAATTGGCGTCAAAATACAACGTCTCAAGAGCGGGAAACCGATGTCGACGCGACGTCAGATTAACTAGAACACAACAAAACATGGAGGCCGCATTTATGGAAGACGTAGGATTTTTATGAGTGAAAAAGTGAAAAAAGATCTAAATCAGTAACTAAAGACCCGAATCCCGAGTGGTTTTGGGCGGAATATGACACAATAATCAACGTTACAGAAATAAAATCTAGGAATCAAAAATGGGGTCCGAAAAAGATTTCTGAAATTTGCAAGAGAAGAAAACAAAGAACATTTTGGAATCGTATTTATATGTTGATGTCAATTCACTATTATTCAGGCGTTCCCAGGACAATACCACTTTTACAGGTTTGTTTTCGTTAAAAAAACATTTGTTTTGGTTCTTGAAGTTATTATTTTTAATCTAGATCTAGTTTTATAGTTTTATATAAAAATCGCAATAAAAGACATGCCCTCACAAAACCTATTTCATAAATTGACAACTTAGCTATCCGTCAAAATTTCATTAACTTTCATATACTTATAAATATATTTTGATTTGTTCTCACTACAGGAGATGCTTAAGGAAGGGAGAGTAAGTCTGCCGTATTTTGGAAAATCACCTGATAGATCACAGCCAACCTGACTAGGGGACACGGTCGGTAAAATTTGTTGTTGTCGCCACATAACCCCACCGGCATTTTAGTTCATGTATTCATTGAACAGCTAGTTCAGAATATAGCTGCCGCCCAAAGCCCCCGCTTGCATTAAATTATTATTATTACGCGAGCTCTATGTACATGTAAACATCCGTACCGGTAAACTGCATTCTAACCTATTGTTGTTATTATTTCATGATACAAATTAGTTTTATAAGTAGAAAGACAACTATTATAAGTGTTTTAAATTCTTGTAGCGAAATATCAAATTACATCGTATTCCGAAAGCCGATTTGTTCGCCAGAATGTCGTAGTCAGTCTCCCATCCAATCAACTTTCCGCTTTTAAGCTACTAGCATGACTAGTTTAAGAAAAGACCAACCTTAATGATATAAAAATGCCAATTTATTTTTAACATTAAAGTTCAGTTCAACCTCACTAATTCTAGCAATGATAATTCGCACACCAAATCTTACCCGTAATTCAGTCGCGGCAAACGCATATACGCTGTATTTACATTTTATCTTTAATAATTCTTATTCCCCAAAACAACTTTTCCCGTGATCTGCCCAGGTATCATGTACTTTATAAGTGATCGGAAAGCAGTCAATTTTAGTACTGTTGTAAAATATCATTGTTGGAAAACAAATTAAAGCTTTTCACTTACATTTAATAACATTTTGCACGCTCATTTAGTCGTTAAAGCTATTTCTACAGTTTCGTGTTTAAAATTTTCAGAGTACATCGGAGGAATTGCCTA
Organism: Corbicula japonica; assembly: GCA_038501625.1. NCBI lineage: Eukaryota > Metazoa > Mollusca > Bivalvia > Venerida > Cyrenidae > Corbicula > Corbicula japonica. Next base: position 424,289 of record JAZAYU010000218.1, read on the forward strand.
TCCCGGATCCCTTCAGCCAGTACATCTCGAGCCCAAAAACGTATTTTTGCAGTATGTAGACATTGATCATTAGTAAATATTAAAAGTACTTCGTACATAATATTCAAAATATTGCTTACAATGTGTGCAAGTTTAAACATTTATTAGAGAGTTGTTTGGTTTCATGACTGTGTACGTTGGTTTTCTTGCAGGTCTGGATGTGATATTTGCAGACATTCATCAACAGCAATATATTCAATCTTATTTATGGACATGTCTTTGCAGTAAAATAACACAGGTCTCAATTTTGAGTTAAAAAACCGTTTTACCTAAAACTATAAAATCAAGTTTCAATGTCAAATATGCATTTATTTATAATTTCCATGATCGTAATCTGAACATTTGATATCCGATTCATGATATGGCAGTAGATCAATGAAAATAACTTTACAACTTTTCTATTCACAGCCCAATGTAAGCAAATATTATAAACAGTCGTACAGAAGGCATTTTGGGGATCATTGTGGAAGAGGAACTGACGAGCCTGTCAGTATTCAAAACTCGAAAACTGGAAATCAGGGAATCAATGCGAAATTATTACATGACAATAGCGTTCATACTGAGCTTTTGTTGGCGATTGTCGGCGCTACCATGGACGATGCCTCCACTTCGTGCGCTGCACTTTCACGGCGGTCACACCGCCCTAACGGGGGTGATGAAGACCATCGTTTGCATACGGCTGCTCATGCATGAACCGATGGTAGTGATTAAGATTGTCTGCATTTGTCCGTGTCAGATCCGTTAATTGTAAAAAAGTGAAGTATGCATATTAGGAATTGTCGCATTCAGAATGACACATGAGAGAGAGAGAGTATGGTTTAAAGTGCAGTTAAATTAAATAACAATCTGTACAAGCGCTATAGACATCTCAGTGAACGCCGTACAATATCCCTGCATGCACATCCGACAAGCACATCTTTCGCACTGTCGTGTCTGTGTACGACGCGGAGATCGAGTGGGTCGTAATGCGACCAATCGCGCTCATATAGCACAGAGCGACGGCATTACAAGTGCGCCCCGTCGTTCCGCGATCTATGCAATCCGAACGCCTGGCCTGGCATGTCACTACGTTGCTTCGGCGATGCTTACGGTCGTAGATGTAGTTCACTCAATGGTAATTACTTTATAGATCATTGCATTTCACTCAATTTGTTTTCTTACTTTTGCTTCCTTTAGGAGCAGAAACGACAAAGGCTGACCAGTGTCGAAGAGCGCGATTTACATCGGACAATGTACCCATTGGAACAGTTCAGCCAGTCCCGTACGGAGGAGGTCTCCTTCTACCCAAACATCGGAGAAAAACATATATTACAGACTCAATCCTGCTCTTGCAGCAGAACTAGTTATATTAAGTCTGTTTTGGGGTTTGTTTTCGACAAGGAAAGTGCATTAGCCACCGCCAAACGACGGAAAAATTTACACTATCGCAGATGCTGCTGACGGATCTGTTCATGAGGATAACAATTAAAACAGTCATACCTGTTTAAAGTTTTATCAATCAAATGATTAAACAATTCTATGTTTAGATGTTAATGTGAGTTTGTTATTTTTGATCGGTCTTATATTCTGCATAGATGAAAATTTTGCAATTTACACACGATTTCGCACTCGGCCCACGATTTGGAAATCGGCCCACGATAAGGGACCCACCCATGATCTGAGTCCTACATATATATTCTCAAAATGTATGTAAAAACAATAGCAGTTTTACATCGTAATGTTTGTTATTGTATTTATACATATCCGAACATGAGTTAAAAGTAAAATATATTCTTACTTTTTAAAGAAATCAAAGTTATATCTCCTTTCACCAAACGATTCTGAGATCTTAATTTGTGACAAAAGTGATCAGTTCAGATTATTTTTACAGTAATGTTTAGAAACCAGAGGCATGAGGAAAAACATAGTGTTTTGTTGTCATCTGATACAAAAAAGACGAAACTATTAAAAACAATCCATCTTTAGAAAATATCTACCCTTTAATTAAGAAAAAATTGTTTTGCCATAACGTACAGCATGCTTGGCGAATTCTGTTTTTGGAAACGTTAAAAATGTACTGACAACTTCCAAAATAAACATTGTGGTGATAAAATTCCTCTAGATATTTTCATTAGCTAACATCAATAATATAATAGGAGTTTCCTACGTTGTTATAGGGATATGTCTTCTTTTGTTCACGTATTTGTGTATATATAAATGTCTTCTATATTTCTACTTAAATTTCCAACTGAGTTAAGAGCAGTCTTATGTTGAACTAGGTTTCTGCCATATGTTTATTAATGAAATTTCGAACAACAATGTCTTACGGAATGCAATATGTTCTGAACATATTTTATTCGGGTATTTCACTTCCTACTTTCAGTTTTGATTTTAGAGGTCATACATAAATGTGAGCATTGTAGCAGTCTAATTATAAAGACAGTGCGGTGCAATCTTTAGTAAAAGTGGCGCAAACATTACAAAGGGCGAAACAAGGCTAAACTTACAAATGAACTCTGGGAAAAATACAGTTTGCCAGATTAAAGCGATGAATTGTTTTCATCTGTTAACAATTGTATACGGAGTTCAGACAATGGACGGTTTTTTTACCTTGCATTTTCCTCTGAAATACTACGTTGGCATTAAATTGTATTTCTTTTTAATCTGTACCTTAAGTGTAGTTATCAGTTTCAATTACCTCCCTTGATGTTAATAGATTTTTAAACCAAGCAGAATGTTAATCATTGTGGATGGCAGTATATAGGCACACTTGAAACATATGTTTTGGGGATACGGATGGTATGAACTGGGTCTGTCTCTTGCATGGTTAGTCACACGGTATGTATCCCAATAATCAACACTCGGAAGACAATGCCGGCTTGGAGGATAAGAACGGCTAAAGATTTGGATGAGAGTGCGAATTTTTACTTTTATCTTTTACTTATTCCGATTTAAATCAAGTTAGTGATTGCAATCGTTCTAGGCTAACATAAGCTACATAAAACTGCAATGGTTTTTGCAGACAGTCCCTACATTGTGGTGAAAATCACCGAAGAAGATGGAAAATTCGACCCTTCGATCAAATTTTAACACGTTTCCATCTGTATTTAGGTAGTTTAGTGAAGAAAACATAACTATTTGATCCTTTACTGTCCCTCTGTTAATAAACAATCAAAACATGGTAACACAGTTCGGTAAAAATGAATCTAAATCTCATTTTTTCTGAAGATGTCAAAGCGAAATGGATAATCACTGGCTTCAGTGAAGATAATCGGTGGCTACATTAAAAATTTTATGGATAATGAACAAACTTACCTTTCCATCATAATGCTTTTAAGAAATGTTTATTAGTTTTAAAGTCAAATTTTATCTTTCAAGACAAGAAGTCATTGTCCAATCCATTATCTATATTTGGTAAGTAATAATGAAGGTCATGCAATTTAAATTTGCACTGTAGTAATCTTAAGTGATTTAGATGTAAAATATATCATTATATTATACCTCATTTGCATAAGCCCTTCTGTATTTAATATGACGTCATCCAGTCCATAAATCGCATATTGACCGGCTATCCGGTCCATAATTCTTATATTGACCGTTTTTGACGTCATCCTGTTTTTTTACTGTTGACTGTTTCAATGCGTTTTATACAACGTGAAAAGTTTACGACAACACAAACAGACGAACTGTCTCAGCGATTCGCCTCTTTATCGGAGACAGATTTAGTTAAACTAAGCGAATCTAAGGATTCAAAAAACACTAAAGCCGCGACAAAAAAATCAGTGAAGCTCTTCCGAACTTATCTATAGCAGAAAAAGTCCACGATTCTTCTTTTGAAACCTACTCGAGTGGGCTTCTAAACAGCCAACTGCGTTCATTCTACGCAGAGGTTAGAAATGCGTCTGGAGAACGATATAAGAGGACAACCCTGATTGCAATACGAAGTGAACTTTGCAGGTAATTGCTTTTTCTCAACTGTCATATATTTTAATGTCAATATAAAAAAATTGCAGTATTTTAACTTTCGTTCCCTGACCATTTCGAACCAAGCAGAATTAGCGAATTTTGTATGCATTTTTTGGTCATGATTGACATGAAATATTAGTAGGGTCCCAGTGACACATGACTGCTAGATTTTTCATTTTGTCTACATGCCCGTAGAGATTCTCTGTAGCTATATCGATAACTGAGAGAATTGACAGTTTTACTTTGTTTTGATCTAAAGGCGAAACATTTTAATATTTTGAGTGTTTTTCTGATCTTGTTGATTTTACAAATAAGGATACCAATTTCTTTTTCACGTATTTGAGTCAATCTACCAACATTGACATAACCCGAGATGTGGAGTTTAAAGAGGCCAACGACATGTTTGTTTGTATGTGTAAGGATACCTGCAAAACTGGAAAAGGAACTGTTGATCACAAAGTGTCCATCGAGAAAGCTGATTTAGAGCGTTTATACGGTTCCAGGGTGCTTGACACTATGACACCATATGGACTTTTAAACAAAGTTTGGTTTGAATTGTGTCTGTACTTTTGTAGGAGAGGGCGTGAGAACCAGCGCGAGCTAAAACCGTCCATGTTTGATATCAGAACAGATGCTTTAGGCAAGCGGTATGTCTGTCAGGTGGATTCAGAACTATCCAAAAACCATCAAGGCATAAAGCACAGTGAAATTCAAGACAAAAATGTAAGAATGTATGAAACAGGTGGTAAAATGTGCCCAGTAAAAAGCTTTGAGAAATATTTGTCAAAACTAAATCCCAAATGCGAAGCTCTGTTCCACACAACAAGAGACTGCTTTTTTGATTCAGACCCGATCTGGTATGAAAATCGCCCACTTGGGAAAAACAAGCTGGGTACACGTATGAAGGAACTCTCCACCGGTGCCGGTCTTTCACAGGAATACACCAACCACTGTATCCGGGCAACGGCTATAACCGCTCTCAGCCATGCAGGATTTGAAGCGAGGCACATAATGACTGTGTCTGGTCAAAGAAATGAAGCCTCAGTCAAAAGTTATGTTCGTGACACAACAGTAAAACAGAAAAAAGAAATGTCTGCTACAATCAGTAGTTTAGCACCTGAACCCGCCAGTGTACATGAGTTTGAAAATGGCTTGAATAATGTTTTGGCACTTTCTCTTTCGCAGACTGAGTCAATTCTGAAGGATATAACGTCTTATGAAAACCAACAAACATCCTCAACGATAAACACTGACCTAGCACAGATTTCGAAGCCACATCCACAACATATCTCTGCAGGCCCTGTGATTGGGTACAATCTTGTGCAAGCTGATATAGTAGCGCCACATCCAACACGTCTTTCGGGCGGCCCTTTGAATGCGATCAACCATGTGCGAGCCGAAAGTTCACTACAAAACAATGCCCTAGGTCAAGGACAGTCGTCATTTTCCTTCCATGGATGCCAGTTCCAGTTTCATAATTATAACTAGATACACTACAGACATCTAGTAATTTAAATCCTACCAGAAGTACTTTAATTATAAAGTAAACAAGTTTAGCTTAAACTGTCAATATTCTATGTAATTCTCCCAGACATTTTATTTTGTTGTTAAATGATTCTGTTTACTGAATTTTTTGTTATTGTTCACATAGATTTATTAAATGTTGATGAAAAGGCATGATTTGTCTTAAATTTAATTATAAATTGTATTGATACATTTCATGAAGTGCTTATAAAGTGCTGGTCTGTTGCCTAGTAATATTTAATTTGATTAACAAAAATGGAATAGTAAAAGGCGTGCTTTATATGCCTCATGGCTTGTAAATAATAAAAAATCTGTATGGGATTTTTTACACACTGAACAAATCAAATTATTATTTAAAAGCAAATTGTAGTAAAAAAGACAGCAACAAAAGATATGAAAGAATTTAGATTCGGTATAATATAACAAACAAAACATGGCATTGAGGGCAATATGCAAGTTTACGGACTGGTTGGTCAGACCTCGGAAGGTATATGGCCCTCAGCTGCGCTTCGGGCCATATACCTTCCTCAGTCTGACCAACCAGTCCGTAAACTCGCATATTGCCCTCAATGCCATGTTTTATTTGTTAATTATATCATATCATATCAGGTTTTTAGCCTTTTTGAGATAACATGACTTTGCTAGTTTTCAGCGTGTAGTTGTTAACGTTCAAAATCATTCATTGGTTCTATACACACACCCAGTACTAGACACAAGTGATGCTTGTAATAATTAGAAAGTGTTGTAATTTTGAAAGAGCAACAGGTTTGATACTTGAGAGAAAAGTGGAACTTAAGATCAAAACTTATCCACGTTTTAGGTCCATAAAGGGGCCATAATTCTGTCAAAAGCTAACCAGAGTTATGTTACATAAGCTGCACAGTCATCTTATTATAGTAATAGTAAGTAGGTGTGCAAAGGTTGAAAGCAATAGCTTTGTTACTTCGGATAAAAATGGACATAAACACAAAACTAGGTCGAGCGCGGATGCAGACGTAGCTCTGCTGATGACATAGGCTCATTAAAAAACAAAAAGAAGAGCTTATAAACCACAGAAATCTACTTAATTGAGAAAAAAAGAATGATATAACTTGCAGAAGAACTGCTTGAATTGGCGCCCCATTTAGATCAACATTTAAACGAACAATTCTAAGAAGATAAAGCGTTATTTTGTAATTTCCCATTGTTTGCTTTCTCTAGATTTTAGATATTTTGTTCAAAACTATGTATACTAAATACCAAAAGCAATATAATTTCTGTTGAACTTTTTTCTAGGTCAATGTATACAATGACTGGAATGTAGGTCCTTTTGGAAACATACCATCACATACATGTAATATCACTTAAATCGCTAAAGGGACATAAAAATAATAACCAATCGTTTATACATCGCTTTTATCAATTCTTGCGACATTTTGTCTATTATTATCACACATCGACACGTGGTAGTGATTGCCACTGCTGGCCCGTCATCAGGTAAACACAGCTTTACAAGTAAGGGGCGAAACGGTTCTGAGGGTCCTTGTCTAAGGATGTCGATATGTTTTTTGTTACCTGTACATAGTGGTGTGGATCACGAATTGCTATAAATTCTAACAAAAATTTTCTAATATACGTTTTTGTGGAAAAAAGACAATTGAAAACTCACTAAAGGCGACTTATTTTATTTATTTTAATTTTTATCCAACTAGTAGAATGATTCCGACGGCTCTTCATTATATTTTAACATTTTATTTCATTTCTCATTTTGAATCTGTTATTTCTACTGGTTGCAAAAGAAACCACAATTTGTCAAGGAAAGAACTTATGCAAATGTTAATCCCTTCATCACAAAACATTTTGTTAGATGTGGTGTCGCTTGAAGACATTGTTGACACACACACGCACGGACATAGGCGAACATAAAACGTCATTTCACAGTTGAGAAATGATAAAAAACATAGTATTGATACATTTTCCTCTAGATAAAATTAAAAGCCTGGCGATTATTCAGTTTGAGCCACCTATTATCTTTAACAAATTTTACTGAAGCCAGTGATTATCCATCTCGCTTTGACATCTTCAGAAAAAGTAAGATTTAGATTCATTTTTACCGAACTGTGTTGCCAAGTTGTGATTGTTTATTAACAGAGGGACAGTAAAGGATCAAATAGTTATGTTTTCTTCACTCGAATACCTATATACAGATAGAAAACTGTTTAATCTTGAGCAATGGGTCGAATTTTCCCGCTTCTTCGGTGATTTTCACCGCAATGTAGGGACTGTCTGCAAAAACCATTGCAGTTTTATATAGCTTATGTTAGCCTAGAACAATTACAATCAATAACTTTATTTAAATCGGAATAAGTAAACGATAAAAGTAAAAATTCGCCTTCTCATCCAAATCTCTAGCCGTTCTTATCCTCCGAGCCGGCATTATCTTCCGAGTGTTGATTATTGTGATACAAACCGTGAGTCAGGCATTCCCGCCGTATTTGTATACCCTGGGATTATCTATACATTTAATATTGTAAAACTGACACTTACAAGTCGATTACCTTTGTAAAGCATTTGGCAGGTATAAATAATACCGAAGCAAACATTTTATAAAAGATAGTTTTATATCTATTGGATGATGTTTGTGGTTAACTGAGTTGATCAATAGGCCTTTCTAAACTTATATTTTCAATCATTGATTACAGTGTTTGAACATTCCATTTATTGATTTCAGTGCAAGTAAACTACATTTTCAGTGTGAGATTATAAACTTGAAAGTGGAATAAGAGTTTTCTTGAAAAAAATGGGTCTCCCACCTCGTGGAATCCATTTCTGTTGTTACACTTTGCCTCAATGTCAGAAATCAACCATAATGGTGTGTTGATCGAAATTGCACTTTATATTGGTTTAAGTATTAATCTGTGCTCAACCCGAGGCTAGGCGGCGTGGGCAGCAATAAGCATTTCTATTACTGACAAAGAACAGGCTAAATCAAACCGAGCCTGCAATATTTTGATAATTGTCATGTTTGGTGCCTTTCAAAGTTCCCTTGTCACAGCATCGTTGTTTGTCCGTATATTCATAATTGAGTTTAGATCTATATAGTTTTACAATAGAATTTAAATGATCTAATCTCATTGTTGATACCATTAAGAAAAACAGTTGATGGCAAAATCATCGAAAACAAAGTGCACATTTTCTGTTGGAAACAAGTATATATAATAGTTTTGATCGAAGCATCATGGCATATATATATCAGATTCTATATTTTGCAAAACATACAACATAAAGCCGTCGAGGTGTTATTATATAAATAATTTTTAAATTAACAATTGTATAAGAATAGAGAACAATTACATGTAACTTGTAGAAAATATATTTCTGCCACATAAGTGCGTGTTTTAACGCGTTCCGTTTTACTAATTTCAAATCTAAAGTTAAGTACTTGAAAAATACTATAAATTTACCACAATATGATCGGGCTCGGCAAACATCGAAGTCAAAGTATATCCATTATGCTTACGAGAAATAATTATGCAGCTTGTGTAATATTTACGTAAATTTAAATAAAAACACTATCTAGTACAAAACGTACTTTTGATTTCAGCAAATACTTTGTAAGATTAGTTTATCTTTAACAAGTGTAAGCTTTCCAACTTAAACACCTTGGTAATGTTCGTAAAAATAAGTTAAGTAATCAGTATCAATTATGATTGATGTTTTTGTCGCTGCTGCTGTTATTGTTGTTTCATTTTCTGCAGTCAATTTACATTTGAGACTATTAATGAAATACCAGTACAGTTTTAAAACCATTATGATTGCTTAAAATAAAACACTAAAATATTAAATAAAGAAATGAAATTGTGTAAACTATTGCCTTGAGTTAACAAAATAAAAATCATCAACATCCTTTTATATAGAAAAACGGAAAATAAAGAATTTAATTTTGTATTTCAACAAATAATCTCACCAGACAAAGGCATTGGAACAAACAAAAAAGTAATGTTATTCGTTACATAAACTGCAGTTAACAAAATCATTTAATCACCAAAAATTGTTATCATGTTATCTTGTCACTACCAGAAAAATACAAAATATATGAAAACTATTGTTTTTAATTTCACTTGAAATACTTCATTTACTGTTGGCTTACATGCAGACAAATATGACATTCAGTTTTTTTCTTCGAAATCTGATTGAAGAAGTCCACAGCATTAACTTTGATACCAAAACAGTGATCGGTGGTCAAATGATCACAGATGATCAGCAGGTTTTGTGCTGGAGTGGATCGGCTGCACATTTATAGGCACACTTATATCCAGGGAGGATTAGTTGGCCATTATATTGGTAATATAAAGCGCAACTTTCAGCGACAGTCTGACATATTCCCTCTCCCATACACAGATCATTCTTGACGTTGATACCGGAAATCTTGCCTGAATAGACTTTATTTAATTTCATGGACATTCACATTGGGACCAACTGTGGACGTGTAGGGCTCGGGCCGTCAACACGATGACTGAATCACTGAATCAGTGCCTACCCATGATAAGATGGTAAAAGCACGTTCCTGTCACAGGCTGTTTAAGCCGCCAGATCTTTTGGCATAGAAATATCTTTATGCCTACACCTGAAGTGTGTCTGAGCACTAAACAACTAATCATAAATAGGCCTATTTAGACATTGGTTTTCATTTTCAAAGTTCAAATTCAATTGACCAAAGAATCTTTTGGTCATCTTACTACATTTTAAAGATTCTAGTCATAAAGTATTTGAAATAATTCCATAACGAAGGACGGAAATAAAATACAGGAATAGAGAATACATCCAAAAACGGCTAGCAATGGTATAAATAAGGCCTATATAAAATTTCCAATACAGAATGTAAGTTATGCTTTTTGTAGGCCTATAGGCATTATCTGAGTGGGGTTGTTTTCTATTAGAGTTATTAAGGTCTTAAATAAAATAATAACATGACAAATGTGTGTTGAAATTCTTTTCTTTTTTTATTACAAAAACGCTTTTTGCAAATATCCAGCAAATATTGACCAGTGATTTTATATGAGACACAGGTGTGGGCCAAATTACTTACAATCTATAAATTTGTAATAACCCATGCCTAACTCATTGTTTAATGTTGAACATTGGTGGAGAAATTTGCACACAATAAAACATTTAAAATCTGCTATGAAGTTTCATTAAATTAAATTTATTTCCATATTGTTCACCATTCAATCAAATTTCGATGGCACCTTAAGAAACCAAGTGATCAATTATGAAACCATTTAAGGTGGTTCGCTTGGAAAAAAACTAACCGACAGATTTTGTTTAAACTCGCCATAGTTCATCCTTATTCAATTTGTATTACAAAAATGCAAAGAAAAAGATAGGTCCCGGACCTTGTTTTTTCGCAACAGTGATTTGTAAATGTAGTATATTTTCATAGTTTATAAGGTTTGTAAAACATCATAAAAATGACAGTCATGAGGGTTTCTCGATTATGTCTACTTTCCAAACAATTATATTTTAAATTGCTTGATTAGAATATAGCTGGATGGGATGTATCTTTGAGGTAAGGGAAACGAAGACCGATTAATCCTCATAACTTAGAAATGCAAAGGATTTAATAATACCCCACCCACTTTAAAAATACAATGAAATTTTGACAATTTTAAATTGTTTGCCAAATAAAAACTAACCGACAGATTTTTTTCAAAATTGCCAAATTTTATATTCAGTCAATGCTCATCCAAAAAATGTAAAGAAAACGATAGGTCCCGGACCTCGTTTTCGCGCTAAAGGCATTCGTACATTTATCATGTTTCGTCTTTTTTAAGATTTCAATTTAACAGAAATTGGCATGTATTGTTTAATCCCGTCGTTCTGTCTCTCAAGAAATAATAGATTTGAGGTTGATTATACACAATGTAATTTAAATTAATGATTTGATTTATAAAAGATAAAATATATCCTCCCAATTAGGAAATAATCAACATGTAAATTTACCCCACCCACTTCATAAAACAAAAACTTTACCCTAGTTTTAAATGTTTATTTTTTTTTAAAAAGCAACCAATGATTTTTTTTTAATCTTGCAGTACATAATCTGAAGGTCTTACACGTACTGAAAATGGAAAAAATATTTCACTGAACTTGTGTTTTCATGTGATGGGCGGTAGTAAATTAAACCGATCATATTTATGTTTTAAGCAGCTTAATCATTACGTACCTGCGTGCTTGATATATTGGCGTTTTCTTTGTTCTAAAGGCTATCAGTTTAAATATCCATTTAACAAGTTTATTGTTAGATTATCAATGTATGTAAAGTTAACATCGACTGATTGATTCTCATTTAAGACAAAAATGTGCATGTTTATTTACCCCACCCACTCCAGAAAAATAAGAAGAGATAATGACTGACTTTGGATATTCATTATCAAATGCTACAAACATGATAAAAACACATAACTTTAAAATAACATTTTATTTTCATTGTAGGTAAGGATATATGTCTGCCAACAAATGATATTATTTGCTTTGAAAATGGAGCTTTTTTTACCAGATTTGCATTTTATATGTAGCATCATCATGTTTGAAGCTACATTTAAATAAATCAACATTGATGACATGTTTCCATTTTCATTGTTCCAAATAAACAACATTATGGATTGCTTAACATCTTTATAAGTGTTATGAGTAGTTATCTGGAAGGGAGATTGTTATGAGCAAGTAAGGCATAAGTATTGAAGAACAAGGAGTATTTAAATTATCCCACCCACTTCTTCAAACTTAAAAATATGTCAAATTAGAGGTCTGGGGTTGTTTGTAAGAAACCAGTGATTTTCAACTCAACATTCTTCAGTTTGGCACTTTTTATCTATTGAAACCTAATAGTTCCTTTACTGCATGATTTTTGTTGGTAATGTTTAATCACCTTTCCATTATGGAAAGTTAACAAGTGTTTTATTAGACTCCAAATGAACTTTACCTAGAGGGCAAATAAATACAGCATCTGAAATTTGGATATTTAAGAAATTTTACTCCAATGAGTCATTGCTCCAAGAAAGTTCATGTACAGCAATTGCAAATTATACACACATGTCAAGCTATTTGTTCTTTGACATTAATTTTATTTTAGAAATATCAGTCTTTTCTCAAGTCATAGATACACATTTAAACAATCATATAAAAAACTGTCAAGTGGGTAGTAAGGAGAGATTAATAAAATATATCTCTGTTAACAATGCAGGTACAGATAAACATGAATAAAATGTTTCATTAACAAATTTCTTATAGAGCACTTGTAATAATTTTAAATAAATTGGTAAAAAAAAACAGAATGTAATTTGTTATAAAAGATTATTTACATTTCTAACACAGTTACATGTACATACAGATATCTGGTGGTTTTATAGCCAGTAAGTGGCTTTATACCTAACTGAAAAATATATTTTGTACATAACCTAATAATAATACTGCTTTTATATAAAACTAAATTCTCCGTATTAATTATTCTGAGACTGAATGAAACATCTGAAATAAAAAAAATCACATTTCAATGATTTGTAGTTGTTTTAAAATTGTGTTCCTTCTTTTGGTAAAATACATGTACAAAATATACTAATACATTCCAAATTCCTATACCGTAACTAATATTCAAATTATTATTTACATTAAATATTACAACTAACCAAGATGTACAGTAAATAACAAGAACTTAAAATCCATGTCTTGATTGTACTGGCAATAATGTTACTTTTTATATCCTGACCATAACATGTAATTATAAGGATTGGTAAGAAGTGAATAAAGAATGCATGATGTTTATTGTGATTTTCTTAATGAAAGAATTAGTCCAATCTTAGACAACTATGCCTTGGGCCTTATATTAACTTGACTACCCTCTGCAAAAAGGTATGAACACAACTTAAATTAGATCTTTCTTTGGTAACTGAAAACAAACAGTGTTTACATATACAGTATCTGTTCATATATTGAACAGTCTCTCCGACTTGTGCGACACTTTCCATTAGCATCATTCTTCTGTCCTGTAATCTATGGTCTGCCCTCCTGACAATTTGTAGTTATATTAAAACAAACAGGTGGCTCACCAGTGGACCATTTTAAAACAAGTTTATAGTCAGGCTCAAACCTCTGACATGTGGGGTGTATGCTGTAACTGCATTATTGCAGAAAAGGAGATAGTTAGTTGTTCAGGACCTGACATGGGGCTGCATACTTTTTCTAGTTATATCTCATATTTTTACAAATTAAAATGTCTTACCTGCTCTTTTACACCCAGGAAACATTTGACGTCGAAAAGACGTTGGATAGACGTCGGACCTCGACGTCGGATCAACGTTGGATTTTGGTTGGAAATGAAAGTTTTTTAGACGTCATTTTCCGACGTCGGATTGACGTCGGGTTCCGACCAAAATCCAACCACATTCCGACCAGAATACGACCAAAATCGAACCTCTTCCCTTTTCCTTTTATTACTATCAGTGTAATAACAATATTTGAAAAATACCATCAAGGTGTTTTATTTTAATTCATCACTAAACCTCTCTTGTAAACGTAATGTGTTTTATGAGCTCCGTATTATAATAGCCCGGTAGCGAGACTTTTTGGGGACGAAACGTATTTCATGAAAACAACTCCACGTGTCTTATACATGTAGTGGGCATGCATTTCAACAAGATTTAAGCAAAACTAGAATTAAACAACAAACTACGATACGAAAAAACTTACTTGCTTTATCCTTCTTCTCTGGCAAATTTAAAATAATCTTTTTTCCCCCTTCTGTGTTTGTTTGGCGACTTTGTTCTTTGTTTCGTTGTTTCAAATGGCGCGGATTGTTTACATTTAGATTCGATTGCACAGGTTTCGATAATATCCCTTCCACTTAACAGGAAAAACCTTTCAAATTAAGAAAAACATTTTTTCATATTTTTTTAATTAAATTTTTGTATATGTTTAGAAAATTTGGGCAAAAAAAAAGTTATTCGAAAATAATTATTCCTAGTTGGTTAAGAAGTCAAATATATCTGACCAAAAACCGACGTCTATCCGACGTCATTTTCCGACGTCTAAACGACGTCGCATTTTCGACGTCGGATTAACGTTGGATTTAGGTCGCCGACGTCGCGACCAAAATCCAACCTAAATCCAACGTCGTTTTGACGTCGGGTGTTTACTGGGCAGCAATAGTGGACCTTTTACCATTGATACAGTATGCTTGCAAATTGAGTTCAAGATCAATGATGAATTTCACCAGTGATAATTGACAAATACTCAGAGATGTTGTTGATTCATGTTGTTGATGAATCAACAACCTAACTTCGCATTAAATTCATTACCAACTAGCCTATCTGCAGATCTCTGAACTCTTCTGTTCTGTTGGTCTGATTTATCTGAACTCTTCTGCTGGTCTGTTCCAATCTTCTGCTGGTCTGTTCCATACTTCCAATCCAACTTACAGAGTACCTATCCACTTAATTAATTCTTCTAGTCAAGAGAACGGTACAAAATCCATGATGTTTGTAAAATTTCCATGAGAAATAGAAAATGTTGTCAAATTTTCTGCATCGTCCTTGGCAACAGCTTAACCTTGGTGACTGTTTCTTTAACTTGTTGTGAAAAATCGATTTTTGCGGAAAGTTCAAGTAATGAAGGAAAGAATTTATCTTTCCACAAAGCTAGACCGGTTTACGCAAGCCATGCTCATCTTAACTCAAGAACTGTTTGAAAATGCATTCGGCAAGTCAAAATTTGCCACAACGGAAGTAAAAATAAATGCTCTCCAACTTTTGATAACGGTGATTGTCGCGAACAAAATATGTAAAAGCATCGGCGAAACAAATAAGAATTTGACATCAGTTAAACTTTATTGCTGATTTTATTGCTCCATATGTACTTATCAGAACAAAAATGTTCAAATTAACGACTTTTTTACCTTTGCGACAACTTGTCAATTTACGTCAATTGGCACATGCGCACTCAAGCAAGCAATCTGCCTTAATTACTAAAGTTCAAGCATAATATTTGTGTGCGTGTTTTCAGTGGCATTAACGTCTCAAATATGTAACGAAATATTAAAGATTAACTTCATGTTTTTATGAACAGAGTCCTTTATTCGAGAAAGGGTTTTCTTATCCGCCCCCCTCCCCCACACTCCGCTCCTGGGAACTATTTGAACCAACATACACACATGCGCGGAAAGAAAATAGTTCTCCAGTAGATTTATATTTTTTATCGTTTAGCAATTGCAGCTATTATTAATATTGCTGTCTTGTGTAATTCTGTTTGAATAAGAACATTGTTACTAAATTTGTTAACGTT
Source organism: Corbicula japonica (assembly GCA_038501625.1). Taxonomy (NCBI): domain Eukaryota; kingdom Metazoa; phylum Mollusca; class Bivalvia; order Venerida; family Cyrenidae; genus Corbicula; species Corbicula japonica. The sequence goes on from JAZAYU010000218.1 coordinate 440,114, forward strand.
ATTTTTGTAAAAGCTTTTATTTTAAACAAATGCGTAAGAAATTTTATGACGTCACAATGCCTATGACGTCAGCGAATCGTTACCGCATTCTGTTTATTGACAACGGAGAATTCAAAATGGGTTTCAAACGATTTTTATGCTTTAAAAAATCTAAGAAGGCGGAGAAGACGGAGACTGATGACATATGGTACCATGTAAGTAGAGTCGTTAATCTGTCATGTTGTACTGAAGTTTAAAAACTAGGGATCCTCGTGATATTTGATGTGTTGGACTGTAAAAATACTGATTCTGGCGAGGGCGTGTGCCAAAGGCAAAGCGTTGAAGCAGTAAACAAAAGAATTTAAGCCGTGTTTGTAGAATCTAGTTTAGCGGACTCCAGATATTCAAAACACACAAGCCTAGAGGCGTTTGAGTGATAAAAACGGGGGGGTGTGCGGGCGGTAGTCCCCATTTAAACTCGGAACATCTAGTTTTGCGGACCCCAAGGCAGTACTGCACTTTAGCGGGCGCTAGTTTACGCGAATATTCACATGACTGAGTTTAGTAAATGTTTTTATGGGGGCTGCCGCCCCCACACCCCTGCTTTTTATCGTTTAAACGCCGCTAGGCTTTTTGACAGGAGTTTGACAGGAGATTCAAAATGGCTTTCATTGTAAACAACAACGTGGCCGACCTGCGCCCGCTAAAGTGCAATCTAGCCGACCCTAACACTAAAGAGCATTGTTTGTGAGAAAATTCATTGGTATCCTAGTCGTAAGTCAAACAAATTTCAATTATAATGAGTTTAGATGGGGGCTACCGCCCCCACACACCCATTTTTCTCGCTCAAACGCCGCTGGGCTTTTGTGTTTTGAATATCTGGGGTCCGCTAAACTAATTTTCTCACAAGCAATGCTCTTTATTTTAGGGTTCGGTAAACTAGATGTGTTCCCATCGGATATTAAAATGAAAACGGCAGGAACTGTGGACATTTTCCGAAACTTTTAGAGGATTTTTTTTATTTAATTAATAATTAGAGTAGAAAAAAGTTTATCGGACTCCAGATGTTTAATACATCAGCCCAGGAGACTAATTTTTACTGAATTTTATTTTGCAAACGACTTACCAGAATTTGCTCAGAAGCATTGCTCTACACTTAAATGTTAGGGTCTGCTAAACTACATTAAGGGTTTATTTTTAAAATAAAGGTTAATACAGCATCGTTCAGTGATTTTATTTTGAAGTGAAAAACAAGAAATTTTATAGCATATGTATACTTTAGATAATCACATATTGAGAAAAGAACACATCTTTCATTACAAAATGTTTTCTTTTAAAGTTAGTATCCAATGTTATCTAGCAAAACAGTCCCTACAACACTCCATATTGCTTGTGTGTACGTTTTGTTTTTGTTTTTGTTTCTACTGCTTTAGATCTAATTCTTTTTTCTGAAATGTCTTTTTATATCACATTAATCAGATAATTAATATCGCTTTGCAGCATTTGCCTGTTTATTTTTAGTATTTAAACATATTATTTTTTTGTGATTTTGTATGAACAACAAAAACAGACCCTGAGGATTGGGGGATTTAAATTGGGTCTGATAATATTTTCATGCACGGGATCAGGACAGATGAAACTTTTTGAAACGTGGTTCGTTTGTTGCATTCTTAAATAAGTTAATGACAATTTTCAACCTGGCCAGATCCCCTTAAATATTTAATATTGCTGCCAAGAAACGGGGTTCGAGCAACGCCACAGGACAACCCTCAAGATCCGCCTCTGAGAAAAATGAAAAAATGATTATTAAGCAACTGGTGTGCTTTTTTAAAGTATTTTCTGTACTTGCACATTTTTTGTACCAACTCTAAATCGAATGAAGGTTTATTTGTATTTGAAAAAAAAAACAACAAAGGTCCCGAGTGACCAAAGATATCTGCGTGGGAAAAGGCCGCGCCGTTTAGGCAACGCATTCATGACGTCATAATAACAGGCCGTTATATTTAGCGAAGCAATAGATGCTATGCATGTTAGGCTATCTTACATAATATGTAAGTTTAATTATTAATATTTGTAAAAGTTTTTTTAAAAACGAAAACAAAGGTGATATTTTTAAATTATTTCATCATTAAAATTTTGACATTATTATGATGTAAAAGCATTCATTCTTTGAGACCGAACATAAGAATTTCCTAGACTATAAATATGACGTCGTAAATGCTTTTTTTTTATTTTAAGGTAACGCTTGCCAATAAATGAAAAATATAAAATGTCAAAATAATAAATGTTAAATGTTAAAGGTTGAAGATGAATGCAATCCTTTAAATATTATTTGGAGTAAAAAATTTCCATAAAGAATCAAGCTTTCTCTCTGCACTTGTAAAAAATATAATGATAATTGGTTAACGCACTTCATTTACTTTACTATTTCTTCCTGCCTGACTCCTTTTTGTAATATGCGGTCTGGTGCTTGACAGTCCGTACAGGTCCGGAAAATGTACTTTTGGCAATTTAAAGGTTTAGTTGAATTACCTCCCTTGTACTGGGTTAGCCATTTGTAAAATGGATTGCAGTCGTCTAAATTATTGTTTTTTTTTGTGAAGTTTATGGCAAACAGTCACGAAGGTTGGTAAACAAGCTTCGTATTGAATTTTATACGAATCTTTTACGTTTAGTTGTGATTGGTTAGCCTCCGGTCTACATGAATAAGTAAAAAAATTAAAAGTAGGGGTGTTATTGCTATGCAACAATAAATTTATAAGGTGGTATCATTTGTCACAATATACTGTTAAAGTGGGGGGAGTGTGGTGTCCTATTTTCATAAAATTTTATTTATTTAATAATTAAAAATATTCTTATTACTTCAGATATCATTTATAGGGCATATAAATGTTACAGGTCAATCAGGAATTATAAAAAAATAGAAATATGAAACAATTTCTCTCACTTAGTGTAGCCTTATTGCCGGGAGTCCAAACTTCCAAATTATCCATTATAGTATTAAACTACAGTCATAGGAAGGTTGTCTATATCAAGGTTAACAATGTCTTAGAATTTAGTTTAATAAACTTTACTAGAACAATTGCAAAACATGCTTCTCCCAAGGAAAACAAAAGGAAAATTTGACATTCATGTTTGCATTGTTTATAACTATTGTTCTAGTAAAGATTATTGAACCAAATTCTAAGACATTGTTAACCTTGATATAGACAACCTTCCTGTGGCTGTACTGTAGTTTAATACAATGGTGGATAATTTGGAAGTTCGGACTCCCGGCAATAAGGCTACACTCAGTGAGAGAAATTGTTTCATATTTTTATTTTTTATAATTCCTGATTGACCTGTAACATTTATATGCACTATAATTGATATCTGAAGTAATAAGAAGATTTATAATTATTAAATAAATGAAATTTTATAAAAAATAGGACACCACACTCCCCCCACTTTAACAGTATATTGTGACAAAAGATATCCCCTTAACTTAATATAATATTTAAGCCTCACTACAAACAAAATTGTGTATATGAAAAATATACACTTACCAGAAACATTAAACAAATTTCACCACTAAATACAGGGGTGTTTCAAGAGGGGGTTGCCTGAACCCCATTATTGGGCAGCAATATTTCATTTTCATGAAATATTTTAACCAGAATTTTGGGAAAATTATCATGAGCGCACAGTAATTATGTACTGTCCCATGTCCAGAAATAAACACATTCTAGAATCACATCTGAAATTAGTACTTGACAATTTAAAACTATGGCAAAAATTTTATGGAATGAATTTCCTTAAAAGATAATGTCAGCTATTTCTTCCATCTGTAAAGTCAGGTACATTTTTTTTGTTTCATGTTTATTGTTCACAGAAGTTAAATCCCATCAGATTAATTACAGATTTTATTCACATTTTACAGAATGATATTCCAGTGAAAACCAGTACATTTGGTAAACATTTATTTAGATATGCTGCACTGGTGAAATGCAACAGCCTATTTCAGTATTTGGCATTTGAAAATACAAAATATTAATTAAATTTTTATCATTTAAAAAAATATTATTATTGGAAATCATGCTAAAACTGCAAGCATCTAGGGAGTTGTATGGCACTGGTCAACCACTCTGTTTAGTTATACAAAGTTACTTGTTTTAACCCTTTCCTTATTATATAACATATTTAAATTCATAAGCCATGAGTGTAGATCCAGATCACCTAGCACATCAATGCAATGTGATTTGGGTGAGTGCATGCACTGGTTGCATCTTTAAGTTCTGAAATAACCTAATGAATCTAAAAGCAAACAATGTAGATCCTGATTTGTTAGTGCAGATGTGCCAGCTGATCTGGATCAAGGGTGTATCTATCATGTTTGTCTATGGAGTAAATGGTTTATGATGTTATTTTCCAGGGCTTTTCATCAGAAAATTGGGAAGAGGCCCTGGCCTTTTCAATTGGGAAATTTATACGCGATAATTGTTTATTTTGGGAAAATAAAATTAATTAAAAGATGGGTTCTAGTTTATAAAATTGATTAGAAATAGGTATTTTTAACTTGAATATTATTTTTTAAGCACTCAATTTTTCACAATTCAATTTCTACAACACCCCTCAGAAGAGTGTAAACCATTTTTGGACATCTTACATAGCATTTTGGAAAGAGTCTCTGCCATTGTTGGGAAAAAACACAATATTTTTGGATTGGGAAGAGGCCTTTTATAGGCCTCTGTTATATAAGAATGAAAAGCCCTGTTTTCTGAGACAATGTGACAGTTTATGCATGTTCAATACAACTTCTGTGGTATCATTTAATTTCACACAAGTTACATTTCAGACAGAGGCTGAAACGTGGCATTTTTGCAAGGGTATAAGTTTACGCAGTTCTTGTATTCTCTATGAATGATAATTCTGTAACATGGTCTTATATTTTGCCGATGATTGATTTTGCGTACATTTCCTATCCCTATATAGGCGAATATTAGACCTGTGCTAAATATAATGATACCACAGTAACTGCATGTTCTAACATGCACTGCTTTATGTATTGACGTGTGGTTAGTTGTAGAACAAGTTTGTTGTTGTTTTAATCGTGGTACATGCTAAGAGGTTACATGCTAATTTCAGTCTGACATCAGGCAGTCAATAAAATTAATTTCTTAATTGATATTTTAACCAGGTTTTCCTGAGAAAAATTCTGGTAATTAGATGGGGTATGTCATTGGGCTGCCTTGCAGATAGGCATCAACATTTCATTCAGTTAAAATATTTATCAAAGTTGTCTTTTTTGACTCGGTAACTGTTCAAGATAGAGCTTTTAAACTTAACTTAATTTTAATTATCAAGACAAGTTTTCAAGAATTTTCTTTAGTTGTTGTCTTTTTCTCAGTAACCATTTATGATAGAGCTTTGAAACTTTAAATTACATATCTTCACACAATTGTTCATTTAATATCAAGGAGTGTCTTATCTTTAAACCATGGCCCTAACCCAAAGGTCAAGGTCACACCTAGAGTATAAGGATATAAAATGCCAATACATTATAGCTTCCTGTTTTTCCATACGATACTGTCCTCGGTCAGAGGCGGGAGGGTCCATAAGCTGGGAATAAACAGCAACAAAAGCTTCCTGTTTCATCTGTACTTAAAGAAGGTACTTCAGCATGAATGCATAAAATAATGTTCTTTGAATTTTTACTTTTTATCTTAATTGATAGTATCTCCTTGTGGGGAACAGGGTGGGGGGTGGAGACCTAACATCTATATAATGATAAGAAGTGCTGAAAAAAAATTCTTCAGGGATGGGGAAGGATAGGGTGTGGGTACCTGACTGATGTGGTTACCACCCCCACCCCCCACCCCCTGTCAAAAATAAGAAAGGTCCCCCCCTATAAATAAGAACAAAAACAAAATATCTTTTTTTTACTTTGAACAATCACACAGAACTGACAAAAAATTCCAGGTTAGGGGTTGGTCAGGGTGGGTAGAATTTTCAGTTCTTCAGGGATGGGGTAGGTGATAGTGCCCGCCTCCCCCACCTCTATCCTACTAACATTGTTTTTTGTTTATTTCTTACATTTCTGAGGATGAGGTTAAGTTTATTATTGTAACCATCCTCTGCTCCATCCAAAACAAGATTTTTTTTTTTAATTTTAATGTAAACTTTAATAAAAAAATGATCTATCTTTTTGATTTGTCAGTTTCTGCACTTATCAACCAGATATTTTCTTTACAAAAATACTCAGATAATTAATAAGGCAAATACAATTTACTTAAAATGAAAACCGGCCCAATATTACAAAAATATTGAGTTGAATATAAAACTTAACTCAGTCATAAATGTAAATTTCTGATACTTTTTTGCAAGCAGACGACACATGATTGTGTTCTGCAGAACACCAAATTAAAGTGTTACAAACTTTGACTATATAATTAATTAATTGGAACAAAATGCATAACATTTACCTGTCATTTGCTCAATTTCATGATGTCATTTCAAAAATCAATTAAAAATTACTAATCTTTAATTTCAGATGAAGGGAATCCTTTATGTAGGTAAGTAAAGTTGTTTTGTTTTATTTGTGTCTGTGTTAGATTGTCATACTTAGCATTTCAATGTGTTTGTGAGTGCTTAAGTTCTATTTATTTGAATAATAGGTTAGTTTCTACTTATTCTTGCTTTCTACACTGTTATCTAACTTAAGTATCATTTTATATTTGCACTGGTTCAAATTTTATTTAACACTTTACTCCATGGAAAATAATGTATCATTTTTGTTCAAAACTAGTATAAGTACCATTAATGATTAAAATTAGTAATACTAATTTATATGCACTAAGGTGACATGGCTTTTATCCCAAGGGTGACCAGTGTAGATTCAGATCAACCTGCAAATCTATGTTGTCTGATCATGATCTACACAATTCACTTTTAGATTTATTTTGTTGTTCTTTCTAAGCAAGGTCTAAGTCTGATCATGATCTATACAATATGCCTTTAGATTAATTAATTTAGGATACATGTAATTCCTATCAAGTACCAAACATCGTTAATGCAGATCAGACGGCTCAGAGGTGTCAGCTTAACTGGATCTACATTTGCAATAAATGGAATATCCATGGAGTTTAGAGTTTATTAACAGCTGGAACTGACAGTGCAAAATATCTTACCAACACCCTTATAATTATAAGATATACTAAACATATATGTACCAAAGCTTGGCATTTTCTAAAAAAAAAAAACAACTTCATATTTCAATAATCAGTAAAATGACTCTACTTTCAAGTTTGATGATGATTTAATAATAAAAGAAAATATTATAAAAAGAAATATATACATTTTAAAAAGAAATGTTCAAATATTGTTTACCTTACTTCTGTGGCAAAACAAAAATCAGGTAATATTTAAGCTGAAAATTTATATGTCAGTTAATATAAAGAATAAAGGAAATTTTCAGGAAAATGAATTTCTTGTATCGGCAATATTATTTTTATCATTTTAACATAGATAGATTACTTTTAAAGATACCTTCTTGACAGAAGAATAAACTGCCCTATTTCAAATATTTCTTCCTGCAACAGTACATATTGTACCTATTATCACAGATATGTTGCACTAATTATCCTAGGTATCAGCCTGACTACAGTACACATTGTACCTATTATCACAGATATGTTGCACTAATTATCCTAGGTATCTGCCTGACTACAGTACATCACAGATATGTTGCACTAATTATCCTAGGTATCTGCCTGACTACAGTACACATTGTACCTTTTATCACAAATATGTTGCACTAATTATCCTAGGTATCTGCCTGACTACAGTACACATTGTACCTTTGTTCACAGATATGTTGCACTAATTATCCTAGGTATCTGCCTGACTACAGTACACATTGTACCTTCTATCACAGATATGTTGCACTAATTATTCTAGGTATCAGCCTGACTTCAGTACACATTGTACCTTTTACCACAGATATATTGCACTAATTATCCTAGGTATCTGCCTGACTACAGTATACATTGTACCTTTTATCACAGATATGTTGCACTAATTATCCTAGGTATCTGCCTGACTTCAGTTCACATTGCACCTTTTATGACAGATATGTTGCACTAAAACTCCTATGGTATCTGCCTGACTACAGTACACAGTGTACCTTTTATGACAGATATGTTGCACTAATTATCCTTTGGTATCTGCCTGACTACAGTACAGATTGTACCTATTATCACAGATATGTTGCACTAATTATCCTAGGTATCTGCCTGACTACAGTACATATTGTACCTTTTATCACAGATATGTTGCACTAATTAATCCTAGGTATCTGCCTGACTACAGTGCACATTGTACCTTTTATCCCAGATATGGTGCACTAATTATCCTAGGTAGCTGCCTGACTGTAGTACACATTGTACCTATTATAACAGATATGTTGCACTTATTATCCTAGGTATCTGCCTGACTACAGTACACATTGTACCTTTTATCACAGATATGTTGAACTTATTATCCTAGTTATCTGCCTGACTACAGTACACATTTAACCTTTATCACAGATATGTTTCTTTTTTATCATAGATATCTTCCTGCAACAGTACACGTTCTACTTGTTATCACACATATGTTGCACTTATTATCCTACTTATTCCTACAACAGTACACATTGTACCTATTTTCACAGATCACTATATCTTCCTCGGTATCTGCCTGACAACAGTACACATTCTACTTGTTGTCACAGATATGTTCCACCAATTATCCAACATATCTTCCTACAACAGTACACATTCTACTTGTTGTCACGGATAATTATGTTACACTAATTATCCTTGCTATCTGCCTGACAACAGAACACATTCTACTTGATGTCACTGATATGTTCCACTAATTATCCTAGGTATACATCTGCTTGACAACAGTACAAGTTCTTCCTAGTATCATAGATACAGGGTTGGCACCAATCGACCACCCCTGGTTAAAACCGGTGGTCTTAACCGGTTAAAACCGTCCCGGTCAATACTCCCAAAGTGGTCAATAGTGGTCAATACTGGTCAATTGAACTTTTTTTTCAAAATTTTCATAAAAGAAAGGAAGAAAACAAACCATTTAACTTTTATTTAATAGACTACTTAAGTTACTTTAGAACTAACTTCACTTGAACATGCTTTGCACTTAGAAATTGTCTTATTTCCCTCAGTAACTTAGATCATAAAATCCCCAAACAGGGTCTTTTGACTTCATTCTGGTGGGTTTTGTGACAAAGTAAGATTCTTTTAATGTTAGTGTTTTATCAATTTTCAGCAAAGAATGATTCAGTAACTTGATTTTTTTTTATTTAAAGCAAAGGCAATTTGCACCACCAGTAGGTTTTACACTCTTGCCAAATAATGCTAGTGTAAGACAATGGATGGTCTGGAGATGGAGGGGTGTTGTGTCACACTCCTATTGTTTATTGAACTTGGGAACATGTCAATTAAGATGCCTATGTGTTTATTTAAGGATTATCCAATAACCATAAAGTAGGTGTTAGTACACCTGCAAGTTAACACTTGTGTTTGACAATTGATGGTCAGGTGACTGTGGGGTGATTTCACTTCCCTTGACCTCACAGATCTTTGCAAGTAAACATTTCATATAATGTATGTATTGTACTGAGCACTTGGGCAAAGCTTACAGAATGTTCTTTAACGAATCCATTTAATAAATTACATAAAACATAACAAACATTATATAACTTGAAACTTTTAGCATACTACATTTATTTATTTCAGTCTGTTACTTATCATAAATGCCTATAATTATGTCATGCTGTTTATCTATACCATAAAGTTTCTATCTACTTAAGAAAATCTGTCTGTAAGCATTGAATGTCCGAAGCTGAATGAGCATATATTTTCCAACAATACACATGAGAACTTGTGCATTAAACCAATGAAAACAAAACCCTTTGATTGGTACATTCAAAAGATCTTACCCAATCAAATTAATATTTTCATCCTAATTTACTTTGCTTAACCGGCGGAAAATACATTTCTTTTGCTTATTGAACATAGGCACATACCAATTAAAAAGTTGTGTTTATTTTAAGCTTATCCAATAATAAACCATAATGAAGTACCATTTAGGCGCTTACAGGGGCTATTATATGGGCCTAAAGGATTTAAATGATTTTAAGAACATTTTGGACAGTTTAGTTGTGAATAAAATTGAATTGACCAGTAATGACCAGTATTGACCAGAAATGACCACTATTGACCAGTAATGACCACTATTGACCAGTATTGACCACCGGCCCGGTCAATACTTAATTGACCGGTCAATAAGCCAACCCTGCATAGATATGTTCCACTAATTATCCTAGGTATACATCTGCTTGACAACAGTACAAGTTCTTCCTAGTATCATAGATATGTTCAACTAATTATCCTAAGTATCTGCCTGACTAAAGTACATTTTCTACTTTTTATCACAGATAATGTTCAACTAATTATCCTAGGTATAGGTCTGACAACATTATAAGTTCTTCTTATTACCACGGATATGGTCCAGACATTATCCTAGGTATCTGCCTGACAAAAGTACAAATTCTACCTGTTATCACAGTATTCACAGATATGTTGCACTAATTATCCTCGGTATCTGCTGACAACATTTCAAGTTCTATCTATTATCACAGATATGGTACACACATTTTTCTTGGTATCTTCCTAAAAACAGATAATGTACCACTAATTTTCCTAGGTTTCGGCCTAGCAACAGAAACCTTCTACCTATTATCACAGATGTGTTCCATTCATGATCCCAAGTGTCTGCCTGGCAAAAGTACAAGTGCTACCTTTTATTACAGATATAGTCCTGGATTCTACCTATTATTTCTGGTAGTTGCCTGACACCACTACAAGTTCTACCTATTACCACAGATATTATCCTTGGTATATACCTGACAACAGTACAAGTTTTACCCATTATCACATATATGGCCCACTTAATATGCTAGAAGCATTGTCTCCATACATGCCAAGTCTCACGCCGTGAGGTAAAACTCACGGAATTTCACCCACCCTCACGGTCAAACGGATAAAAACAAAAAACTCGCGTATTTTTGATTTTTGTTAATTTCTCTTTAAAAAAATGTCATCTGCAGTGCACATTTCAATGTCTCCAAAAAGTCCGAGGATCGCCGAAATGAAAGTGCTTGATTGAGAGTGATTATTGGAAATTATGACATTTTGTTTATTTCATCTGCTGCAATTACCCTGGGGCAATGGATTAACATCCTATGTTAGATAAGGTGTTATTCAATTATCTTTTCTTATTAATTGATATGTTTACACAAACATCTTTATGTCTCAGATGGGGTACATTTTCAATGCAAGTGTTACAGTTTTCGGCTACGGATGGGTAAACGTCTAAGGGCATTACTTTGAAGGTGTTAATTGTGAAGAGTTTTGTTTTAATCGGCATGTTGAAGCATTAATCTAAGTTGAATAAAAACAAGATTTTCAAATTTGTGAGCCCTTCTTTCCCCTTTATGTAAAGCTACAAGAATAATTTTTATGCAACTGTAGACTTCCTTCATAAATGCCAAGTCAGTAATTGCATTTAGCAGATAACTAATGGCTTGAATAGTTTGAACTTTCAGTGGACATTTTAAAAATAAATGTGGCATAAAGATTTTAGTCACAAATATTTTATTTGATTAAAAAAAATGTGTTTAATTGTCTTGTTACTTCATTAAAGTAATGTAACTGACTGTTGACTTCACTGTTCATCAAAAAGGTAAAGGTATATAAAAAATATTTAAAATATACCATGTTTCGACACGCTTTAGAAAATCTCACTTATTTTTGCTCAAATCTCACTTAAAAATGACACCAGTCTCACTTAATTTCTTTTTGATACCTGGCATGTATGTGTCTCCGCTATTAACCTGACAACAACAAAAGACAACAACAACACCCATGCTCACATTAGGCGCACTTGATTGGTGTCCCGAATCAGTCCTAGGTATACCGCGGGACACCGATCTACGCTCGTTTCAGTCCGGCTACTTGCGTGCGCATGTTTTTCCGGTAAAGTCGAGACATACCGAATGTCCCGGTCAAAACAGCTCGGCGCATTTATTTCCAAGATGGCGACGAAACAAAATGTGCAAGTTGAAATATTGAGAAATTGCCTATTATAGGAACCATATCTGTTTTCCATTCAAATAGTATTTTGGTGGCCATTTTAAGGTATCCCGAACTGCACTCTATTCATCTGTACCGATTCGGTGTACCGATCACGTAATCGGATTACTCGGCATATACCTATCGGGTGATAACGGCGTATACAAACAAGTGCGCCTATTGGTATGGATATATTCCTGTCAACAATTACAGAGGTTCCAATTGTCATGGATAACTGTCTAACGACTGTAAAAGATCTCTGCTCAATGGCATGGACACACCACCTGACAAATTTAAAATATCTGCATATTGTCAATGAGTAATAATATAACAGCCGGACAACAGCAAAGAAGTCTGCCCACTGTCATTAATACCTGCTTGTCCTTAGTACAAAGTCAACACTTTGTTATTGACACTTGCCTTATTAAATTAAAATTTCTGCAGTTGTCATAGAAACTAGCCAGATGAGAGTTAAAGATTTACCAAATGTCATAAGTACTAGTACTTGCATTACAACAGTAAAATATCTGCCTATTTTCAAATATATCTACCCCATTATTCTTAAAGTATTGCTGGGTAATTTTCTCCTCAACAGAATATTACCCAGTACATGTAATTGGTTTCTTTGATTTTTGGTATGTATGGAATATCACATCAACTGAAAATAGGAAGTCAACAATACAAGCTCATGACAAATTATTTATTGTGATTTCGGTAATATTGAATTAGTGGGTACAAAAAATGTCGAATTTTGTTGGCGGATTGATTCACACAATCAAAATTCCATAATGGGAACGTGAAAATCACACGTTTAAGAATCCACAAAATGTTATGTCTACAAAAATGAATTATTTAAAAATATTTAAAACAGTACAAATATAAGTGATACTATACGTACTTTATTATTTAACTCTTTTCTTTTCCTCCATCTCTTCTTACTTCTTTCTATCTTTCACTCTTTCTCTAGGCTTTCTCTTCATGACCTATGGAACGTTAGATCAAAACAGCATGCAAGGCCCATACAGTGGTGTACAGTGTACATCAATGGCGACTGCAGCTATCGTCTTCTTTGCTAGAATGACTGGCAAGAAATGGATCATTCAGCAAGATGATATAGATGATATCATTCGCGAAGGACATGATTTACATACATATTTTCGGTATGAGTAATTTGATGATGTTATCGTAAAAAGTGTCTCGGCCGCGATTTGTTCGTGAAATGACTTCTTTTGAAGATGAAGTTTAAACTTGAAAATTAAACATCTGATTCATGTGTGTGATGACGTAATTGACGACGTTATATTACTCATACTAGAATACACTTGCGGAAAAATCTAAATGCATATTATAAAATTTAATTCAAATTCTGTACAGAATGAGGGCATTCACCACATTTAAGGTAACTGACATCATTCTTTTGTGAATCTTTACATCATAGGCCAAAGTTGCAAAAACTTACCAACCCCCTTGATTTTTCATGTTTGATATTTTTTTTGCAGTGAAAATTTGACGTTAAGCAGACATGAAGACATGAAAATTGCTGTTGAGGACATTCCTTACGATACACATGTAGCTGTTGAATTGTTTGGGCAACGTACGCAAATAAAGTTGGAAGAAGCCGGAACTTATGTTTATCTTGACCATTCTGTCCAAGGTGGCCTGCTGTCATTATCGGTAATAATTTGTTTTAATAACTTACTACAAATTTCGATTTCAGTTAGATTTTGCCCTTCAACCAATACAATACATCAAACACGAAAAGGATGCTTTCTATTGCATATTGGATCAATCTTTTAATATAGTGATGTTTTAAAGCTGTATTCTAAAAGAGTGTAATTATACTTTATTTTATGGTTTTCAGTGAATATTATATCATTTTCCCGATGAAATAACAGTGTTATTTTACTGTTTTTAAACAGTAGAATATCATTTTTTTATTTTCACTGTTTTTTTCGCGTTGGTACCCAAACGTACATAACGTTCCGAATGAGAACGTTTACAAAAAGGGACCAAGTTTGGGTATATGACGTCATGACGTCGTGTCATAAACAAACGTTTTTGGCACCATGTCGTGAAAGATTTTTGTCAAATTCAAATATTAGAAAGCATAAATTAAAAAGTAAATTTGTTTTTATCAGTGAAAGATAAATATATATTTATACATATAGTACATTTAGTCAGTACTGTTATCAGTAAAATTAACCCGTTACCGATGTTATGCAGTGATTGTTACGTATATCAGGGCTATCCGGTCAACGTTTTTTGGCGTTGTCCCGGTTAGCTCAGTTGGTTACGTCGCAGGAATTGCACGGCTAGGCGCTGTCGCCGTGACGGTGCGGGTTCGCTCCCAGCTAGAGACACTATCATTTGAAATTCACAGTAACGCTATTTGTGCAGTGTGGCGGCCGTAAAAAGTCTCCCCGTACATTTAGTCAGTACTGTTATCAGTAAAATTAACCCGTTACCGATGTTATGCAGTGATTGTTACGTATATCAGGGCTATCCGGTCAACGTTTTTTGGCGTTGTCCCGGTTAGCTCAGTTGGTTACGTCGCAGGAATTGCATGGCTAGGCGCTGTCGCCGTGACGGTGCGGGTTCGCTCCCAGCTAGAGACACTATCATTTGAAATTCACAGTAGCGCTATTTGTGCAGTGTGGCGGCCGTAAAAAGTCTCCCCGTACATTTAGTCAGTACTGTTATCAGTAAAATTAACCCGTTACCGATGTTATGCAGTGATTGTTACGTATATCAGGGCTATCCGGTCAACGTTTTTTGGCGTTGTCCCGGTTAGCTCAGTTGGTTACGTCGCAGGAATTGCATGGCTAGGCGCTGTCGCCGTGACGGTGCGGGTTCGCTCCCAGCTAGAGACACTATCATTTGAAATTCACAGTGGCGCTATTTGTGCAGTGTGGCGGCCGTAAAAAGTCTCCCCGTACATTTAGTCAGTACTGTTATCAGTAAAATTAACCCGTTACCGATGTTATGCAGTGATTGTTACGTATATCAGGGCTATCCGGTCAACGTTTTTTGGCGTTGTCCCGGTTAGCTCAGTTGGTTACGTCGCAGGAATTGCATGGCTAGGCGCTGTCGCCGTGACGGTGCGGGTTCGCTCCCAGCTAGAGACACTATCATTTATAAGTTAGCTTGAACTCGTTCAATTTTATTATGTAATTTATTGCATCTTGCTCTACGTTTTTGTTTGAATGTTTGTTGTATGTTTCTTTTTCAGCAATACATAAAAAATACTTCGAGAGAAGGCGAGAGATGTGGGTTCCTCCTCACAGTGGGGGTTTACACTTATGCCCTATTGGCAGTAGAAGATGGCAAGGTTCTCCTGTTTGACTCGCATGGTCATCTTCGCTCCAACGGAAAGATAATTGTCAACAAGGCCGGGGTATTAGCGCTCGCTAATCTACCAAAATTTGTAGACTTCATTTGTTCAATGTACGGCGCTAATACCCCGGCCTTGATTGGCAAAGTTTCTGTGACTTTCCCCCCTGTTCCCACCACAGAGGTGGGAGAAAGTTGCAGTCTTTCCCTTGAAGCGACAGGTGTTACATGCGAGACCCATGAGGTCACACAAGATTCAGTCATGTCGGCGGAGACACCTTCCCAGGTTGCTTCAACCCCAGGTCAGGAGGTGGCTCCACCCATGGCTGATACATACAACGGACCTCGTGGGTACCTTGCCAAGCTTCTAAGGGGGAAGCAGGGGGCCCCCAACAAATGTTCCCCACTGTGGGGAGGCCGGGAGGAGAGTGATGGAAGGGAAGCACAGATGCAGTAATAATGCGAAGGGTAAGATATTGATATTCTAATTTATTTCCCATGGGCCTTGCACATTGCACAATCAAAAAAACCCTGAAGTATTTTGATAATTTGTCGTTCATTGGCTTTGAAACTTTGTTGATTTTTTCATATGTTTATAATTATGTAACGGTATCGTTGTTTTTGCCGTGAAACCCCTGTAAAAATACTCTCCGTATTTTTAATAAATGCTGTTTGTAATTATTGCCCATGAAAATATTTGAGCGATAACGTGGTTATACCCCAGTAGAAAATTGTTTTGACATTGACTGGTCCAAGGCTGCAGGTTCTCATTTTTCGTAAGTGGTATGTGTGTATGTATTTTTATTAATCATTTTCTTCTACGCTTTGCGTGTGTGCTGTGTAAAAAGGCTGTTTTTTTCTATGTGAAGGTATTCTTGAAATTCGCATGTTACCTTTTTCATATAGCTATTAAGAATATAATCCCCTCCTTCTTCAAGGTATTGACTCGGCAGGATTTGCGAGTCAGTCTATTAACACCCGAGAGTATAAAGGCAGTTACATCAGCTGTGTCAAAACTATGTTGTTGTTGTTTTTTTCTGGCGAGATTTCTCATTCGGCTTTTCATAATATATTATTTTAACCTTTTAGAAAGCATGGTCAGAATGGTAACGGATATGTACGGACAGAGTGTCTACAGTAACAGTATAGGAAAGATATTATTGACAAAACCAACAGTCATAAATCATCCCAGGCTGCATCAACAAAAACAGTCCAAAAGCAGAACCAACTGCACAGTCACACAGCGAAGAAACACGAAAATCAAAACCAAGAGTACACTTCAACAAGAAAAGGGGCAACTTGCTACTTAAGCTAGAAATCTGGGAAGTTTACTGTTGTTATTGTTGTTTGTTTGTTGTTGTTGTTTTTTAATTACTCATTAAATATATTGTTGAAATAATTAAAATAACTGCTTAATAATGGATTTACCGATATGCTGTCAACACACTTGCTTAGTGTTTATGATAACATATTCTTCAATACTTAAAATCATAACATGAATTTTTTAGTTTGTAGAGCATGTAATTAATCAAAACGATTTTGAATTTATTTTTAACAATTGAATCAAATTGGATTATTGTTTTTCTCAGGATGAGAAAAATAAACTCGTAGTTAAAAGTGTAAGTGGTAAGTTTTAAATTTCATACTTGTATGCAATTACAGGTAGGTTTCATGAGCGAATTCCAAAATCTTGGGCCGATTGCAAACCAATACTGGATTAAAGGAAAGTAATAAAGTGTCTAGAACTTTTAAACAAGAACCAAATTTTAATATTTGCTTCATGAAAAACATGTTACAAATTTAATACAACTGTTAATATGCAAAGCAAACTAAACAAATGTGCATACGGTGTAATTCCATTATGTAATACATTAAAGGTTATTATAAGTTAAAAATGCAAATTATTTTGCAGCAATATTAGAAATTATAAAAAAATGTAACAAACCGTAATTTATGGTTTATAATAGCTTTAAATATTTTCTTTCTCAATCATGTTTAAAATGAATAGATAACTAAGAACGTAAAATAACTTCCATCTTACTGGGCGTTAAAAATAGATGAACTATGCATGTTAAGGCATGGCAGTAGTTACTATGTCGATGCAATTCTATTGTCCCCGTTTTTTGCTAAGCTTCAAAGTTGTACGAAATAAGGAGCTGTAAATATTTATTTTCCGCTCTTCTTTTTGTCTGAAAAAAACTGGATCGTGCACTATCTCAAAAAGTATGTATCTGAAATTGTTCTTTACTTAGAATATGAACTCAATTTTTTGTCGAAAGTGTGCCTGCGATTTCATTGAAGATATGCAATACTTCCATTGGATTAAGCATAACTTTGAACTTAAACGTTAGTTTACTCACAAGGCCTAAGACTGGAATGAGACTGTTGTGACATGTGTTCTTATTCATTATTCTTTTTTGTTCAGGTTTTTGAACTTTTGTTATGATTAATTTGCAGAAAATACTTTTACCTGTAACACTATCATGTATACATCATGTCATGTTAATACATTTACTTATAACACTTTCATGTCATGTCAATACATTTACTTATAACACTGTCATGTCAATATCATGTCATATCAATATCATGTCATGTCAATATATTACTTATAACACTATCATGTCAATAACAATTAATTAATTAATTGAAATATTCAGACTCATTTTCTCAAGAAATAAAACAGACTTGAAGCATGAAGTATGAAGCAAGCCATATCAATCATTATATTCTTAATGTTGTTTTATGTTTCCATGGGCTACGTCACGTCATTTCCTGTATGCAATATTTCCATCAAGACGTGACATTGTTTCCCGAAAAAAAAGAATAATTATGATTTTAAAAAAAATGTATGAGAATTTATATGTCCAAACGTTATTTGTTAAGAGCACCACTATTTTTTTAATTCTAAATGACATTTCTGCATTCGCATATCTGTCACAAAGTTTACTTGACATTGTTGCTTTATTTAACTTTTTCATTATTTTGTTAAATAACATTTTGATGAACAAAATTTAGAATGGCTTTAGATGGAATCGTTCGATCTACTTTAAACAAATCAACAGATTAAAATAAATAATTATAATATAAAACTGGTAATAATCCTAAAACAATGAGGACATAATAATAATAATATATAAAAAATTAATAATAATAACAACAACAACAACAATTATACATAAATAATAAGGTAACAACGAAACCTGTAAACATTAAATAAAATAAAGTAATCTCTGTCACTTTACAAATTAGTTTTTTTTCTAAACTATAAAACGAACTTTGTTAAGTAAAAAGGGAGATGATACTTTTGCAACGTCTTAAATCCCACTATTAATCAGTAGCCTCTCATTATAAAATTTACTTTGGAAGCCGTTTATTTAATTGTTTATACTGATATAAAGTCTGAAATCAGTAATCAGGTAAACCTGCCTGTACATCTCACGTCTCCAGATTTGTCTTGGTCAGGGGGGATTTCATTAGCGCCGTACATGAAGCAAATAAACACTACAAATTAAGGTAGACTTGCGAGCGCTAATACCCCGGCCTTGTTGACAATTTTCTTTTCGTTGGAACAAAGATGACCATGCGTGTCAAACAGGAGAACCTTGCCATCTTCTACTGCCAATATGGCATACGTGTAAACTCCCACTGTGAGGTGGAACCCACACCTCTCTCCCGCAACGTAATTGGTTTGGACGTATTGCTGATAATATGTTTGCGCATCTCTATAATGATTCACTTTATAGAATATGTCTTTAAAACATAACTTCATCTGACGTCTCGAGATTTGTCTTGGCAAGGGGGGATTTTATTAGCGCCGTACATTGAACATATGAACTCCATAAACTTTTGAAGACTGGCCAGCGCTAATACCCCGGCCTTGTTGACAATTATCTTTCCGTTGGAGCGAAGATGACCATGTGAGTCAAACAGGAGAACCTTGTCGTCATCTGCTGCAAATATGACATAAGTGTAAGCCCCCACTGTGAGGAGGAACCCACATCTCTCGCCTTCTATGGACGTATTTTTTATGTATTGCTGAAAAAAAAAACATACAACGAATATGTTAAACCCACACCCCCGCCCTTTTGATAATTATTCTGGATATATTGCTGATAATATGTTTGCACATCTCTATAATTATACACTTTTTAGAATATGTCTTTAAAACATAACTTTCTTAAAAGATTGATCCAATATGCAAAAGAAAGCATCCTTATATAACATAGGCATATTCTGCTAAATTTTAAAATTGCCAGTTTAATCGTAAACAAACCATCTTTTGCGATTAAGTAATTCAACTCGATCATAACTAGTATAGTTTAAGTAAGCAAGATGTCAGACTTTTTCAGATATTCTGAAGAAAGTAATGTTTATTACAGTTGTTTAGGTTATGCCAAAAGAGATGTCTCAGTTGAGCACAGACTTATAGTATAGATCTTTAAGTTAAATTTTCTTTTTTAAAACTGTGTTAAGATCGAGAGACTGATAGTTTTAATAATTATAAGAAAGTTAAATGTTCATACAAGGAATGACCATGTTTAAAAAATGGTTCACTCAGAGATGAACCTTAGTACAGATGTTTCTGCATAAGAATCACTCAAACATTCTAAACACATTACACGTATCCTCATCTGAATTTAACAATTATAACTTTAGAAATCTTTTGTATAGACTAGAGCTAACTTTAAAAGACATTTTTTTTAGATTTAAAATCTTCTATATAGGTTCATTATTATCTCCCTTTAAGTAGTTTTATATGTTTTGAGAAAGTGAACAGAAACTTACGACGCTCCCCTTTGCGCCAGTTGTTTTCTTTTTTCCAACCTAAGTGGTGGACACGCGGAAAGGTAAGACAAAGGTTGTCAGTCGTACCAAGTGAAATGCCAAGTATATGCCACAAATAAGTTGTTGTTTTCTTCTTGAATATTTACCTTACCGGTAATACTCTTTCCTTGATCACAGTTACCTCTACCTTAGAGCGGAGATGACCATATGAGTAAAGCAGGAGAACCCTGTCATCTTCCAATACATTGGAATTTGAACAAAATGTAGCATTAATCCTAGCCTTGATCAAAGTTTTCTTTTCTTTAGAGCGGAGATGACCAAATAAGTCAAACAAGATATCCCTGCCATCTTCTTATAAATTGGAATTTGGAACATCATCTAGCGTGAAATTTTAGCTTTGATCAAAGTAACCTTTCCCCTAGAAAGACGACCATATGAGTCAAGCAAGAGAACCCTGCAATCTTTCGGTAAATTATTATTTGAACAATATCTAGCCTAAATTCCTAGCCTGGATCAAAGTAACCTTTCCCTTAGAGCGGAGATGACCATATGAATCAAGCAAGAGAACCCTGGAATCTTTCAATAAATTAATATTTGAACAATATCTAGCGTTAATTCCTAGCCTGGATCAGAGTAACATTTCCCTTAGAGCGGAGATGACCATGAGTCAAGCGAGAACCCTGGAATCATTCAATAAATTAATATTTGAACAATATCTAGCGTTAATTCCTAGCATGGATCAAAGTAACCTTTCCCTTAGAGCGGAGATGACCATATGAGTCAAGCAAGAAAACCCAGGAATATTTCAATAAATTAATATTTGAACAATATCTAGCGTTAATTCCTAGCCTGGATCAAAGTAACCTTTCCACTAGAGCGGAGATGACCATATGAGTCAAGCAAGAGAACCCTGGAATCTTTCAATAAATTAATATTTGAACAATATCTAGTCTTAATTCCTAGCCTGGATCAAAGTAACCTTTCCACTAGAGCGGAGATGACCATATGAGTCAAGCAAGAGAACCCTGTAATATTTCAATAAATTAATATTTGAACAATATCTAGCGTTAATTCCTACCCTGGATCAGAGTAACCTTTCCCTTAGAGCGGAGATGACCATATGAGTCAAGCAAGAGAACCCTGGAATCTTTCAATAAATTGATATTTGAACAATATCTAGCGTTAATTCCTAGCCTGCATAAAAGTAAGCTTTCCCTTAGAGCGGAGATGACCTTTTTGAGTCAAGCAAGAACCCTGGAATCTTTCAATAATTAATATTTGAACAATATCTAGCGTAAATTCCTAGCCTGGATCAAAGTAACCTTTCCCTTAGAGCGGAGATGACCATATGAGTCAAGCAAGAAAACCCTGGAATATTTCAATAAATTAATATTTGAACAATATCTAGCGTTAATTCCTAGCCTGGATCAGAGTAACCTTTCCCTTAGAGCGAAGATGACCATATGAGTCAAGCAAGAGAACCCTGGAATCTTTTAATAAATTAATATTTGAACAATATCTAGCGTTAATTCCTAGCCTGGATCAAAGTAACCTTTCCCTTAGAGCGGAGATGACCATATGAGTCAAACAAGAGAACCCTAGAATCTTTCAATAAATTAATATTTGAACAATATCTAGCCTTAATTCCTAGCCTGGATCAGAGTTACCTTTCCCTTAGAGCGGAGATGACCATATGAGTCAAGCAAGAGAACCCTGCAATCAATAAATTAAATTAATATTTGAACAATATCTAGCGTTAATTCCTAGCCTGGATCAGAGTAACCTAACCCTTAGAGCGGAGATGACCATATGAGTCAAGCAAGAGAACTCTGGAATCTTTCAATAAATTAATATTTGAACAATATCTAGCGTTAATTCCTAGCCTGGATCAAAGTAACCTTTCCCTTAGAGCGGAGATGACCATATGAGTCAAGCAAGAGAACCCTGGAATCTTTCAATGAATTAATATTTGAACAATATCTAGCGTTAATTCCTAGCCTTGATCAAAGTAACCTTTCCCTTAGAGCGGAGATGACCATATGAGTCAAGCAAGAGAACCCTGGAATCTTTCAATAAATTAATATTTGAACAATATCTAGCCTTAATTCCTAGCCTGGATCAGAGTAACCTTTCCCTTAGAGCGGAGATGACCATATGAGTCAAGCGAGAACCCTGCAATCTTTCAATAAATTAATATTTAGACAATATCTAGCGTGAATTCCTAGCCTGGATCAAAGTAACCTTCCCCTTAGAGCGGAGATGACCATACAAGTCAAGCAACAGAACCCTGCAATCTTTCAATAAATTAATATTTGAACAATATCTAGCGTTAATTCCTAGCCAGGATTAAAGTAACCTTTCCCTTACAGCGGAGATGACCATGTGAGTCAAGCAAGAGAACCCTGGAATCTTTCAATAAATTAATATTTGAACAATATCTAGCGTAAATTCCTAGCCTGGATCAAAGTAACCTTTTCCTTTGAGCGGAGATGACCATATGTGTCAAGCAAGAGAACCCTGCAATCTTTCTATAAATTAATATTTGAACAATATCTAGCGTTAATTCCTAGCCTGGATGAAAGTAACATTTCCCTTAGAGCGGAGATGACCATATGAGTCAAGCAAGAGAACCCTGGAATCTTTCAATAAATTAATATTTGAACAATATCAAGCGTTATTTCCTAGCCTGGATCAAAGTAACCTTTCCCTTAGAGCGCAGATGACCATATGAGTCAAGCAACAGAACCCTGCAATCTTTCAATAAATTAATATTTGAACAATATCTAGCGTTAATTCCTAGCCTGGATCAGAGTAACATTTCCCTTAGAGCGGAGATGACCATATGAGTCAAGCAAGAGAACCCTGGAATCTTTCAGTAAATTAATATTTATACAATATCTAGCGTTAATTCCTAGCCTAGCTAAAGTAACCTTTTCCTTAGAGCGGAGATGACCATATGAGTCAACTAAGAGAACCCTGGAATCTGAAGTAAATTAATATTTGAACAATATCTAGCGTTAATTCATAGCCTGGATTAAAGTAACCTTTCACTTAGAGCGGAGATGACCATATGAGTCAAGCAAGAGAACCCTGTAATCTTTCAATAAATTAATATTTGAACAATATCTAGCGTTAATTCCTAGCCTGGATCAGAGTAACCTTTCCCTTAGAGCGGAGATGACCATATGAGTCAAGCAAGAGAACCCTGGAATCTTTCAATAAATTAATATTTGAACAATATCTAGCGTTAATTCCTAGCCTGGATCAGAGTAACCTAACCCTTAGAGCGGAGATGACCATATGAGTCAAGCAAGAGAACCCTGGAATCTTTCAATAAATTAATATTTGAACAATATCTAGCGTTAATTCCTAGCCTGGATCAAAGTAACCTTTCCCTTAGAGCGGAGATGACCATATGAGTCAAGCAAGAGAACCCTGGAATCTTTCAATAAATTAATATTTGAACAATATCTAGCGTTAATTCCTAGCCTGGATCAAAGTAACCTTTCCCTTAGAGCGGAGATGACCATATGAGTCAAGCAAGAGAACCCTGGAATCTTTCAATAAATTAATATTTGAACAATATCTAGCGTTAATTCCTAGCCTGGATCAAAGTAACCTTTCCCTTAGAGCGGAGATGACCATATGAGTCAAGCAACAAAACCCTGCAATCTTTCAATAAATTAATATTTGAACAATATCTAGCGTTAATTCCTAGCCTGGATCAAAGTAACCTTTGCCTTGGAGCGGAGATGACCATATGAGTCAAGCAAGAGAACCCTTGAATCTTTCAATAAATTAATATTTGAACAATATCTAGCGTTAATTCCTAGCCTGGATCAAAGTAACCTTTCCCTTAGAGCGGAGATGACCATATGAGTCAAGCAAGAGAACCCTGGAATCTTTCAATAAATTAATATTTGAACAATATCTAGCGTGAATTCCTAGCCTGGATCAAAGTAACCTTTCCCTTAGAGCGGAGATGACCATATGAGTCAAGCAAGAGAACCCTGGAATCTTTCCATAAATTAATATTTGAACAATATCTAGCGTTAATTCCTAGCCTGGATCAGAATAACCTTTCCCTTAGAGCGGAGATGACCATATGAGTCAAGCAAGAGACATACACAGATACAGGGGTATTGTTTTCGACCAGCATTTATATACTTCGGGGAGCATCAATCATTTTTAATGATATCCTGTCTTTCTTGCTAGTAATGTAAACTATATAAATTTTTGTAAGCCTCTACTTTGAGCAGGAACTCACATCTCTCTTCCTCTTCTAAATTATTTTGGATGTATTGCTGAAAAAAGCACCACTAAATAGAACCAGTTTATGCCACAAACAACTGCATTTTAGGTTTATCTAGCATTCAAAGCATTGCCTTGTTAACAGTAACTTTTTCCTAGAGCGGAGATGATCATATGAGTGAAACAAGAGAGCATAGCCATCTTTCAATGCCATTACAGCATAAATGACTTGTTTAACAGTAAGAACGGAGATGGCCAAATGAGTCAATCAAAAGTGCCCTGCAATCTTCCAGTGCCATGAAGGCATAACAGTTATGCCACACTGTAAAGAGGAACTCACAGCGTTACCCTTTACGACAGTTGCTTTAACTATGTTTCTTTCTCCCAGACAATCTTAAGACGAGGCAATTTTTATTATATTTATATTTTGCCCTCGACTTAATAAGTTTTCCATTTGTAATTGCGTACGAAATTTTAATTTATCAATATTCAATATTTAAAAAAATCGGTGTGCAAAAATATGATTTTAATATAATTTTAGTGATATTAATTTACACTTACACGCAAGTTGCTCATTTTATATGAGTTGGTAACTCCACCTGTTTGAGTAAATTGTCTTGAGTCTCACATGTAACAGCTTTAGTTTTATGTGATAGACTCACCACTCAACGAATGTTGCTTAATCTACCTGGATAAGCTACTCAACCTGTATGGCTGAATTGTATAAGACTTCTTGGGTCTCACATGAAGCAGTATTAGCCTTCAAGTTGTGAGATAGATTGTCATTCAAACCAATGTTGCTTAATCTACCTGGATATGTAATTCTACATGTATGGCTGAATTGTTTAAGACTTCTTGGGTCTCACATGTAGCAGTTTTAGGCTTGTGATATAGTCTGACACTTTAACGAATGTTGCATAATCTACCTAGATAGCTGGCTCTACCTGTATAGCTGAATTGTTTAAGACTTCTCGGGTCTCACATGTAGCAGTTTTAGCCTTGTGAGATAGACTGTCACTCAAACGAATGTTGTTAAATCTACCTGGATAGGTGGCTCTACCTGTATGCCTGAATTGTTTAAGACTTCTTGAGTCTTACATGTAGTAGTTTTAGCCTTGTGAGATAGACTGTCACTTAAACGAATGTTGCTTAATCTACCTGGATAGGTGACTCTACCTGTATGGCTGAATTGTTTAAGACTACTTGGGTCTCACATGTAGCAGTTTTAGCCTAGTGAGATAGACTGTCACTCAAACGAATGTTGCGTAATCTATCTGGATAGGTGGCTCTACCTGTAAGGCTGGATTGTTTAAGACTTCTTGGGTCTCACATGTAGCAGTTTTAGCCTTGTGAGATAGACTGACACTCAAACGAATGTTGCTTAATCTACCTAGATAGGTGGCTCTACCTGTATGGTTGAATTGTTTAAGACTTCTTGGGTCTCACATGTAGCAGTTTTAGCCTTGTGAGATAGACTGTCACTCAAATTAATGTTGCTTAATCTACAAGGATAGGTGGATCAACCTGTATAGCTGAATTGTTTAAAACTTTATGGGTTTCACATGTAGCAGTTTAAGCCTTCAAGTTGTGATATAGACTGTCATTTAAACCAATGTTGCTCAATCTACCTGGAAAGGTGGCTTTAACTCACTGGCTGAATTGTTTAAGACTTCTTGGGTCTCACATGTAGCCTTAAAGCTGTGAGATAGACTGCCAATCAGGACCAGTAAAAACCACATTAAACTCGAGGAAATTTTGAATATTATTATGCGCTAAGACTCCGGTTTTGTTCACAATAACTGCTATATCATGGGGAAAATACTTACTTTCTTGTAACACAAGCTGAAAGTGACAGATAATTTGCCAATCCGGGCCAGTAAAAACCACAAATAAACTCAAGGATTTTCTGAAAATTATGAAGCGCTAATACTCCGGTCTTGTTCACAATAACAATTACCGAGCAAAAGCTATTTGCTTGGGGAAATACTGTCTTTCTTTTACCTCAGTGATTGACACATGCTGAAAGTGACAGATAATTTCCCAATCAGGGCCAGTAACAGAAATAAACTCAAGCAATTTTTTAATATTATCCAGCGCTAAAACTCCGGTCTTGTTCACAATAACATTTCCCAGCAACAGTTATAAGCTGGGGGAAATACTATCTTTCGTTCATCTCTGTGGTGAATTCAAGCTGAAAGTGACAGATATATTGCCAATCAGGGTCAGTAAAATTCACAGATTAACTCCTGGAATTTATACAAAAAAATAATCCAGCATTTCTACTCCGGCATTGTTCACAATAACATGTCCCAAGGAAAAGCTACATGCTGGGGGAAATACTGACCTTCTTGTAGCTCTGTGTTGGACACAGGCTGAATGTGACAGATAATTAGCCAATCAGGACCAGTATAAACCGCAAATAAACTTAAGGAATATCTTATCCTGTTTTGTTCACAATAACATTTCCCCAGCAACAGCTATATACTGGGGGGAAATACTGTCTTTTTTAACTCTGAGGTCGACACAAGCTGAAATTGACAGAAAATTTGCAAATCAGGGCCTTATAGCAACAGCTATATGCTGCGGGAAATACTGACTATCTTTTACCTCTGTGGTGGACACAAGCTGAGTTACAGATAATTTGCCAATCGGGACCAGTAAAAAAACATATTAAACTCAAGGAAATTCTGAATACTATCCTGCGCTAATACTCCAGTTTTGTTCACAATAACATTTCCCCAGCAACAGCTTACGATGGGGAAAATAGTGTCTTTCTTTTATCTCTGTGGTCGACACTAGCTGAAAGTGACAGAAAATTTGCAAATCAGGGCCTGTATAGCAACAGCTATATGCTGGGGGAAATACTGACTATCTTTTACCTCTGTGGTGGACACAAGCTGAAAGTTACAGATAATTTGCCAATCAGGACCAGTAAAAACCATATTAAACTCAAGGAAATTTTGAATACTATCCTACGCTAATACTCTGGTCTTGTTAACAATAACATTCCGCTAGCAACAAAAGATTCTATATGCGGGGAAATACTGTCTTTCTTTAACTCTGTGGTGGACACAAGCTGATTATGACAGATAATTTGCCAATCAGGGCCAGTAAAATCCACAAATAAACTCTCGTAATTTCTGAAGATTATCCAGCGCTATTACTTCGGTGTTGTTAACAAAAACATTTCCCCAGCATTAGTTATATTCTGGGGAAAATACCGATTTTCTTTTAATTCTGTGGTAACCGTTGACACATGCTGAAAGTGACAGATACTTTGCAAATCAGGACCAGTAATAAACACAAACAAACTCAAGGAATATCTCATCTAGCTCTAATACTCCGGTTTTGTTCACAATAAAAATTCGCCAGCAACAGCTATATGCTGGGTGAAATACTGACGTTCGTTTACCTCAGTCTGTGATAGCCACGGGCTGAATGTGATAATTTGCCAATCAGGGTCAGTAAAATCCACACATTTTCTCTGGAATGTATATAAAATAATTATCCAGTGTTTTTACTTCGGTATTGTTCACAATAACATTTCCCTAGCAACAGCTAAATGATGGGGAAATACTGACTATCTTTAATCTCTGTGGTGAACACAGGCTGAATGTGACAGATAATTTGCCAATCAGGACCAGTAAAAAAC